>OY755239.1:75391339-75785615 GCA_963576725.1 Azorinus chamasolen
GATGAAAGGTATATTATCCCCTTTCCTTTTCATGCATCTGCAAACAGAGTAGACCCAGACCTAACAGCTCCTTTGGGGACCATCTGATCAGGGTCTGCTGTGTTTGCTAATGGAATTTGAAAGACCTGTTTCTTTACTCTCGAAAATGGGTACAACGCTCCAGATTCCATATTTCATTATAAGAATTTTCTCCATGAATATTTATTAGGTTTTAAAATTTGGGATAAACATAGAAAAGTAGAAAAGGGAAAGGGTTATCGATGAACTTTGACCAGTTTTATTGAAAATTATCAACCTGTCTCTTGACTCAGCATATGTACCAAAGGCATTTAAGATCGCACATGTCAGACCTTTCATGAAAAAGCCAAATCTGGATCGAAACTCTTTTAACAATTACAGACCTGTGTCAAATCTCCCATTTATCTCAAATGTCTTGGAGAAGGTAGTGGATAAACGTGTTGAACAACACTTGTCAATAAACAATCTTCATGAGGAACATCAGTCGGCGTATAGAAAGTTTCACTCAACTGAGACTGCTCTAACCAAGGTCCAAAGCGATATTCTAGAGTCACTAGACCAAAATAAGGTTACTGTCCTCGTATTACTGGACATCTCCGCTGCATTCGACACTATTGATCACAGCACACTGCTTGAACGTCTAGAACATGTCTTTGGAATAGGTTGTACACCGCTTGCATGGATGACATCCTATCTCACCGATCGCTTTCAAACTGTGTGCACTGACAAAGACCTCTCTGAGCCAGTCCTCATGAAATACAGTATACCACAGGGATCAGTGTTAGGGCCAAAAAACTATATTATGTATACAAAACCCATAGTCGCAATTTGTAGAAACCATGGACTTAATCATCATTTTTATGCAGACGACTCGCAGCTATATATATCATTCGAACCCATTGACGCTACTACATAAATGGAAGTTATAAGATGAGTGGAAGCCTGTCTAAACGATGTTGTCTCCTGGATGCGCCACAATATGCTAAAACTAAATGCAGATAAAACAGAACTTATACTGTTTAACTCCAAACGTAATGCAGAACGTGTATCAAACATAGAAATCAAAGTTGAACATGCTGAGATAAAACCATCAACGTGGGTTCGAAATTTAGGGGCATTCCTCGATTCCAACATGAACATGGAACAACAGGTGAATTCTGTTTGTATGTCTTGCTATGCCCAGCTACGACAAATAGACCATATCAGAAACGTTATCCAGAAAAGCACTTCGCCATGGGCCTCACCAATAGTTCTCGTGAAAAAGAAATCAGGAGCTGTTAGGCCATGCGTTGATTACCGGAAGGTGAATGCCTTAGTTAAGCCAGATGGATTCCCACTTCCCAGAGTAAATGATTGCTTAGACGCCGTTGCAGGATCTCGTTTGTTTAGCAGCTTTGACTTAACAAGTGGATATTTCCAAATCCCACTGAAGAAGGAAGACATTCCAAAGAGTGCATTCTGCTGCAAGTATGGTCACTACGAGATGACCCGCATACCATTTGGCCTAAATAATGCAGCAGGAACATTCCAGAGAACCATGGAATTGGCACTGTAGGGACTCCAATGGATTACCTGTTTAGTATATATTGACGACATCATAGTGTTCAGCGAAACCTTCGATCAGCACGTCGAGAGAATTGATGATGTCCTGGAGAGAGTTAAGCAAGCGGGTTTGAAGCTCAAGCCAGAGAAGTGCAGACTACTCCAAACCGAAGTGGTGTTCTTAGGTCATGTCGTATCAGGAGAAGGGATAAAACCCGATCCAACAAATGTCTTCAAGATTCTTGAATAGCCAACACCAGCAACTGCAAAGCAGGTGAAGCAATTCGTTGCTACAGGCTCCTACTACCAGAGGTTTATCAAGGATTTCGCAAAGATTGCGAGGCCGCTCATCGATCTCACAAAGAAATAGAAAGAATTCATTTGGAGTGAGGCATGTGAAAGAGCTTTTAGAGATATAAAAGAGGCACTCGTAAGCCCAGAAGTCATGGGTTACCCATCAAATGATGCAGGGACTTTCTTTTTGGACGTAGATGCCTCTGGCTTGGGTATAGGGGCAGTACTGCAGCAGATACAACAAGAAAGGGAAAGGGTCATCTCTTACGCCAGCAGAGCACTGAATAAAGCGGAACGAAATTACTGTATGACTGAAAAGGAACTTTTAGCTGTCGTGTTTTTCGTACAATATTATAGACAGTACCTCCTGGGAAGAAAGTTCACAGTAAGAACAGATCACCAAGCCCTAGTTTGACTTTTTAGTCTGAAGGAGCCTAGCGGAAAGATAGCGATATGGCTCGAGATACTTGCACAGTATGACTTCAATATAGAGTACAGAACAGGCAGTAAACAGGGCCACTGCGATGCGTTATCTAGATGCCCTACCCCTAGGAACTGTTCTTGTGCAGAGGTAGACACGAGTGAGCCCCTGAAATGTGGTCCCTGTAAGAAATGTCGCAGGAGGGCTGAGGACATGCTACTCGAGTTCCCATGGGAAACAAAAGAACAGATTAAATCAGAAAGTATTTCATCAAAAGTTGAGGCCAAGGATCCAGCTGAGAATTCCAAGCTGCGAAGTGTTGAATCAGATAGCAAGTATGACGAGCCTAGTGCTGGTCCTTCTACAAAACCAGATGTCGCAAAAGACAGTGTTGTAATGCTTAGCTGTAACTGGGCCTGGATTCTTTCGCCAGAAGAAATTGCAAAGCAGCAAATGAAAGACGAGTCTATTGCAACCATTCTGAAGGCCATGAAAGAAGGTAAGAGACCAATCAGCCATGATACAGCACTAGAAGATAAAGCCACCAGACACTACTGGATAATCTGGGACTCACTCGCACTAAAAGATGGGGTTCTGTTCAAACAGTTCAGAAAGGAAAATGGTAGTGATGCATACTGGCAGTTGATTGTTCCAAGGACATTGCGAAGAGAGATATTGCACCAGATGCACGACTTCATTATCTCTGGCCACCTTGGAGTGAAAAAGACCAAAGAAAAGACCTCCAGATATTACTACTGGTTTGACATGAAAGCAGAATTTTTTTTAATAGCAAGCTATGTCAGGATGTGCGATATCTGTGCTGCAGATAAGAAGCTGAACACGAACCCAAAGGCACCACTTGGTACCCTGAGGTCTGGAGCTCCATGGGATGTTTTGGCTATAGATTACATCGGACCTTTTCCGAAGACACCAAGAGACAACCGTTACAATATCTTACCATTGATGCTACTAAAACCCTAGTAAATTCTCTTGTCACATCCAGACTCGATTATTGTAACTCCCTGCTTTGTGGTTTACCAAAGACAACTTTGAACAAACTGCAGACTGTCCAAACACCAGTGTTAAAGGAACTTCACTGGCTCCCAGTGGAACACCGGATTGACTTTAAACTTTTGACTCAAACCTATAAAGCATTGAATGACAAATCTCCAAGTCACATCACACACATGTTAAAGATATATAAACCACATCGTGATTTAAGATCAAAACATGACTTTATGGCCCTCGTGATACCAAGATCCCGCATAGGTACCTATGGTGATCGTAGCTTTGCAAAGGCGGCTCCTAATGTGTGGAATGAACTACCGGTGGGAATACGGAAGTCAGCTTCACTTGAGTCTTTTAAAAGAACTCTTAAAACTCATTTCTTTTTAAAGATTTATGGTGGCTGATGTATATTTGAAGCCCAAATAGCTGTTGCATGTTCTAACTCAGCTACACTTGAATATTTTAAAAGATCTCGTAAAAATCTTTCCTTTTTAAAGTATTATGGTGGCTGATATATATGTTAAGCCCAAACAGCGGGTGCATGTTTTAACTATAGAAATAAGTATGCCATCAACTTTGCTTTATTCTCTTATCATAATTGTATTATACCTTACTAGGCATATGTATTTTAAATTTTGAGGTTATGCGATGTTATTTTTATACCTTAGAAATACACTGTAAATGTTTTTGTTTTGTTTATTATGTTTTTATTTCTATTTCATATCTTATATTTTCTTTAATTTCTGCTTTAGTATGTATAAATGTTTTAATTGTAAAGCACTTTTGAACGTATTTAGATATGAAAAGAGTGCTATATAAATAATAATAATAATAATAATAATAATAATCTTGCTCAGCATGTCAAATACATACCCTGCACAGTATAGACGATTCCAGAAAAAAGTTTTTACCTGATTATCTCCCTTGACTACTCTCCCCGTCCGCCATTACTGGACTGAACATATTAGCCAGATTTACCTCAACTCTGAAGGATTCATAATTATTTTAACTGCATACGATAAAAATGCCGTATAAACGGAGCGGGGGAAAGCAGTGTGTAGCTGTTGGATGTGTTAACAACCAGAAAAAAATACGATTGGGAAAATTCATGTTGTGAACTAACCAAAATTGAACATAAAGTATGTCCCTGTTTGATGCCGGTCAAGCTACATTACATGCCTGCGATAGCAGAAAAACGTTTAAGCCTTGAATTGAAAAGACTTCAGTCCATATTCACGAACTGTCGTACTTTATTTAGCTACATGTATAGTTTTTAGTTTGTCGTTGTTCTGAAAGTTTCTCCCTAAATCCGAATGTGTTTTACAGGGTCAGGCATATGGTAACTTACCATTTCGTCTACTTCCCATTTCGTCTACAATTTTGGCATTTGTTCCCGTTTCGTCTACTCCTAATTTTACATCCTTTCCCATTTCGTCTACTGCTTATATTTTTCATGTCTACTGCTTATATTTTTATGTCTTTGATCAATATTATACCATCTTCACATCAGGCAAAATTCATGCATTTTAGGACTTTTTAATATCAAGTTATGTTTTTTTTTGTTTATCTTGACCCAAACTAATGATCTGGATCAAAACCCAAAACTGTTTTCTGTAGGATTAACTTTTTGCAAACAAAAATGCAATTTAAAAAAACACAACAAGAAACCACTTCAGCCAATCAAGGAAAATGATCATCATCTAGACTTTTGATTTGGGTCCAAACCCAACTGATGTAAAATCATGGTAAAAAGTCATGGTAATGCTTAAGAAAACTGTGAAACCATGATTATGCAATGGCCCAACTGATATAAGTCATGGTAATTCTTAAGAAAACATGATTATGCATTTGCCCCCCCCCCCCCCCCCCAACAATGATAGGTGTCAAATACTACTGTGGATTAAGTAAGCTGCCCAAAATAGCATCTTAAATATATTTATTTTTTTATAAAAATTGATGACAACACATTAAAAAGTCCTAATATGTCTTAATATTGTATGATATTAATAAAATAACTGAGTAAATATAACTTAATTATAAAAGTAGACGAAATGGGAACAGGGTAACATTTTAGAGTAGACGAAATGGGAATGAATTGCAGTAGACGAAATGGGAAGTAGACGAAATGGGAATAAACCAGGCATATTTGGGTCGATTCGTTTGGAAAGACTGCACCGAATTACTCAAATGTATTAAATATCTACATTCTTAGCTGAATTCAAGTGGTTATTGGTTGGTTGTCAACCTTTTCCCTGTTGAATATTTATGTCAGAAAATATGACAATTATTATTTATTAGCTGATTTTTGATAATGGTGTAGTTACACAAGACTTTTGTAGAGTAAGATCTGTTAAAATTTCATAAGCAAACAGATTGGATCCTGATATTTTGGCTCCAACAGGCGCCTTGAGATCTGGGCCTTCTCTGTTTGCAAATGCGTGACAACTGTTTATATATGGTAATGAGATCAGCAAACAGAGCTTAACAGGTGGTCTACCTGATCAAACTGCTTAAATTTGAGCAATCTGATCTGAGTCTTGTCTGTTTGCAAAGGTGTTTATATAGGGTTAAGGGTTTTAACACATTCCCTCATATAAACGTGTTCACGCATTTGCAAACAGAGCAGACCCAGATCCGACGGCTCAAGTAGGATCATCCCAACTAGTAGGGGACATTTTTCGAAATTTTGTTACCTGGTTTACAATGACAGGATACTTTCAGATAACGAAGAGTAAGACTTAACAATCAAAATAAGAAGGGTGGCAGCATTATGGTACAATAATAAAGCACTGAGATTTGAGTTTCCATGGCAACGGCTATGTCGTAGAAATAAAATAAATATCATACACAAAGATCTCTTAATATCTTTTTAACTAATGAAGGGATTTTTATATAACTTTATAATTAAATGACTAATAACAAGGCAATGTTAAAAATATAAGTTTCAATTGATTCTCTATAAGGTCAATGTCATGGTTAGGGGTCAAATGTCAAATTTGAGCTTTTTCCTCTGCTTCAAGACGTTTTCGTTCTACAATTTTACCTTAACATTGGTATATTTAAGTAAAACTTTGCACAGATATTCATTAAAAAGGGAGGTTTCCTTTACCACGAGTTTTATAGGTGTGTCAAGGCCAATGTCACAAGTAGAGGTCAAACGACACATTTTAGAAGTCAAACATCATTTTTTAATAATTTGTGAATGTTGAAATCCACTTGTTCTACATATGTGATGTATTTCTAATAAATTTGCAAGATGAACATACTAAAACAATATTCTCTACCAAGGACTTTGTTACATACTGCCAATGTCAATGTTGCAAGTAGAGGTCAAATGTCACATTTAAGAAGTCAAAGTTCAAATTTGTACTTCTTGTGCAATTTCAGTACATTTTCCCATGTATGTGATGTATGTTTTGTAATAAATGTGCACATGCACCTTACGAAGTCAATATCCTCTACCAAGGAATTTGGTACATATTGTCAATGTCAAGGTCGCAAGTAGAGGTCAAAAGTCACATTGCCAAATTTGTACTTTTTGTGCATTTCAGTTTTTCAATTTTTTCTACCTATGTGATGTATATTGTAATTAATGTGCACAACATACTAAGAGAATATCCTCTACCATGGACTTGGTACATAAAATCAAGGCAATTGGAAGGTCAAGGGTAAAACTTGAGAACTATTTTCTTAACCTAACATGAATATTTCGTAGATCGAGGAAGAGACATAAATATAATGGTTACACACAACAGTTTAATGATATATTATTTTAGATCAATAAATTGTGCCTTATAAACTCTTCTTTCAGCATTTCAGATAATATCATCATAATTAGTTTGCGCCTTGTTAACGTTTGCATGATCACAATTTTCTCAGAAATATCAACTAAGTGGTGTTTTTTTCAATTTCATTAATAACTATGACAGAGCACATATTTATCACAAAAGTGCTGTAATCATAATGTTAAATATCACAAATGATTTAAAAATCATTATCACCGCCATTCAAAATCACTATCACCGACATTCAAAATCATTTTCAGACAATCAAAATCATCATCACAGACATTCAAAATTGTAACAATAACAGGGTATATGTATCAATATCTTAATAGTAGCATTATTATGCCCCCCCCCCCCCCCATCAAAGAGAAGTCATGTTGTGTTTTTTTCATTGTCTGTTGGTTTGTTGGTTGTTTTATTCCCAACTTTAACGTTGGCGACAATTTTGTAGCTATTGCACATACATACTTCAAACTTAGCATGCCTATGCAACTTATAGAGGCAAAATTATTTAGGGGTGACATATCAAGATCAAGTTCATACATCAAGGTCAAATGTCAAATTACTGGTCAAATTTAGAATGGCGATAAATTTGTCACCATTCAAAATACATCCCTCAAACTTTGCATGCAATTGAAACTTATGGAGGAGAATGTTTTAGTGGTGACTTTTTAAGGTCAATGTCATACATTATGGTCAAGTGTCAAATTACGGGTCAAATTTACATTGGTGATAATTTTGTCGTCTTCAACATACATCCTTCAAACTTGGCATGCATGTGAAACTTATGGAGGCGAACATATTTAGGGGTGACCTATTAAGGTAAAGGTCATACTACAAAATCAAACGTCATATCTGGGGCATTGTGTTTCGTTGTTTTTAAATCACAACGTGTGTATACCACAGACATTATTTACAACATGTATACACATTACATTTGTCGCAGAATATGTCAGTAGACTGTATTTTATTTGAAAAAGTACAATAACAATTGTTTTTACAGCATATGGGAACTAAAAGTTGTCCTTGAAAACTAAGCTTGGTTTGTTAAAATGTTCATTTAAAATCATCTCTGTTTTGAAACACCAAGAACGAAATTGATTTGAGACCAAATAAGCAAACCACTGTCAATATAGATCTAATAATGTATCAGTAGTCACATTCATTCATTGAATATCGCAAAGTTGATTGTGGCCAAATACAACTAAGCTATCACTAAAGGTGACTATTAAAACTAGAGCTATCACTAAAGGTGATTATTACCCCTGCCCACCACCTTGTCACAAGATACACTGACTTCAGTACAAGCGGCAATAGCTCAATATCCTTTCATCCACTTAAATTGCTTATGAAAAGTAACAAAGGGGAATAAATCCCTCAAAAAAGAATTTAGAGTTATAGCCCTTGTTGACTGCACGTCTTCTCACCACTCTCTTTCCATATATAAAGTTTCACATTTGTTTCTACAATACTTGACAAGTTCTGCTCCGGAAAAAAAACTTGCTTCTAAAAAGTAACTATGGTGGAAAACTCCCTCAAAAATGAATTTAGAGTTACAACCCTTATTGACTGCACATACTCTCATCACCCTCTATCCACATAATTATGAAGTTTCACAGTTGTGCCTATAATACTTTTGGAGTAATACCATTGGTTTTGGTGAAGGGGAGATTTAAAATGTTGCTATGTTTTCTATACAGACAAACAGGCCCCGCCCCCTAGCGGCCATGTTGTTTTAGATATTGTCATGATGTTAGCTACTTGGGAAGATAGTCACCTAATGATTATTCCCATCAAATTATTTTGAAATCTGACAACCGGTTTCGGAGAAGAAGAGGTTAGAAGATTTTTCTTTTGGTTGCCATGGCAACCAGAGTTTTACATGGATCCACATTTTATTAACTAGTTTGACAGAGAATTACCCAAAGACCATTCTTGGAAAGTTTCATTAACAATAAAATTTTAGAGGGATAGTCACTTGAAATAAAATATTGACGACAGACGACACACAATGGACGACGCCTGACGACCGACACATGATGATCACAATAGCTCGCCTTGGCACGTTGTGCCAGGTGACCTACAAATAGACAGCCTTCTTGAATCGACTTGTTTGTTTGATACAATGATGGAAAGAACGAAAAAAAATAATTTGAAAATATTGTGCAAAAATCACTAAAAATAGTTCTTCTATAGCCGTTGCCATGGTAACAAAGGATATGTTTACTGTTAATTTGTAAATAAAATGTTCCAACAATAATCACATGGAAGACCACACCAATACTTTATACAAATAACAAGACAAACATGCTGTAAAAAGAAAATTTAGGCTAACTTTATAATTCACTAGAAAATGTTAATTTCAGAACCACAAATGAATTCCATATCATTTCAAGAATATTTTGGTTGCCATGGCAACCAGATCTGTGTCCCAGAATGTAAACATAATATTTGCGTAATTTTCTAAGTAAATAGCAAGGTCTTACAATAACTCATTATTTAGACATTTAGAAAAAACAATAAGGATTTGTTTTCAAAAAAGTGAAAAACTGGGCAAAATTACATACGTTATTGCCATAGTAACCAGTCATTAAGGAAAAAATTATTTTAATTTAATTTCAAATCAACACTAGCCATCTCTCATTTCCAAAGAGTAAACAATGGGGACATATTTACATCCATAAGCAAACTGGCAGTCCTTTTAAATTCTTTATATCATTTTGAAGCTTGTTGCTATGGAAACCACGAAATCCATCAGAATATTATTGGGAATGTTCTGCCACCCTTCTAAAAATGTTAGGTAAGGTGTTAAGTTTATATATGTAAAATATGGAGTTATTGTAAATCAGGTAACAAAATCAGCCAAAATCAGGCTTTTTGTCCCCTACTAAACTGATCAGGGTATGATCTGCTCAGGTTTCTAGAATGGCTGCAATGTACCACCATCCATATTTCATTATAACTATTTTTATGCCCCCAAAGCTAGGCTTTGGCGGCATATAGTGATCGCACCGTGCGTGGGTGTGTGGGTGGGTGTGTGGGTGGGTGTGTGGGTTGGTGTGTGGGTTTGTGTGGGTGTGTGGGTGTGTGTGTGTGTGTGTGTGGGTGTGTGGGTGTGTGGGTGTGTGTACCTTTTGTCCGGAGTATATTTCCTTTGTCACATCAGCTACGGATACCTAATTTGATGTGTGAGTTCATCTTGGGATGGCGGAGTGTCGCGTACCATTTTCATGTCACTGTGACCTTGACCTTTGACCTAGATTTTACAAAAAGCTTGTCCGGAGCATATCTCCTTTACCTTACCAGCTACAGATTCAAAATTTGGTGTGTGAGTTCATCTTGGGATGGCGGAGTCTCGCGTACCATTTCCAGGTCACTGTGACCTTGACCTTGACCTTTGACCTCGATTTTAAAAAAAGCTTATACATTATCAGCTACAAAAAGCTTGTCCGGAGTATATCTCCTATACCTTACCAGCTAAGGATTCTAAATTTGGTGTGTGAGTTCATCTTGGGATGGAGGAGTGTCGCGTACCATTTTTAGATCACTGTGACCTTGACCATGACCTTTGACCGATTTTACAAAAAGCTTGTCCGGAGCATATCTCCTTTACCTTACCAGCTACAGATTCCAAATTTGGTGTGTGAGTTCATCTTGGGATGGCGGAGTGTCGCGTACCATTTTCAGGTCACTGTGACCTTGACCTTGACCTTTTACCTCGATTTTAAAAAAGCTTATACCTTACCAGCTACAAAAAGCTTGTCCGGAGTATATCAACTATACCTTACCAGATACGGATTCCAAATTTGGTGTGTGAGATCACCTTGAGATGGCGGAGTGTAGCGTACCATTTTCAGGTCACTGTGACCTTGACCTTGACCTTTGACCTCGATTTTACAAAAAGCTTGTCCGGAGCATATCTCCTATACCTTACCAGCTACGGATCCAAAATTTGGTATGTGAGTTCATCTTGGGATGACGGAGTGTCGCGTATCATTTTCAGGTCACTGTGACCTTGACCTTTGACCTCGATTTTACAAAAAGCTTATACCTTACCAGCTGCAAAAAGCTTGTCCGGAGTATATCTCCAATACTTTACCAGCTACGGATTCCAAATTTGGTGTGTGAGTTCATCTTGGGATGGAGGAATGTTGCGTACCATTTTCAGGTCACTGTGACCTTGACCTTGACCTTCGACCTCGATTTTACAAAAAAGGTTGTCCAGAGAATATCTCCTATACCTTACCAGCTACGGATTCCAAATTTGGCGTGTGAGTTTATCTTGGGATGGCGGTGTGTCGCGTTCCATTTTCAGGTCACTGTGACCTTGACCTTTGACCTCGATTTTACAAAAAGCTTGTCCGGAGCATTTCTCCTATACCTTACCAGCTACGGATTCCAAATTTGGTTTGTGAGTTCATCTTGGGATGGCGGAGAGTCGTGTACCATTTTCAGATCACTGACCTTGACCTTGACCGTTGACCTCAATTTTACAGTCCGGAGAATATCTCCTATACCTTACCAGATACAAAAAGCTTGTCCAGAGCATATCTCCTATACCTTACCAGCTACGGATTCCAAATTTGGTGTGTGAGTTCATCTTGGGATGGCGGAGTGTCGCGTACCATTTTCAGGTCAATGTGCCCTTGACCTATGACCTTGATTTTACTAAAGGCTTGTCCGGAGCATATCTCCTATACCTTATCAGTTACAGATTCAAAATTTGTAATTTGTAAGTATTGGACAGGTATGCTTAGGCAAACAGTGTAGACCCAAATCAAACTACAGGGTCTACACTGTTTGCTACTACATTAGCATGAATCAGACATTATAAAGAGCTCTAAATACTATTCATACATGGGTAGGACATGCTGTTTAAATACTTGCAGTGTCAGAACTTTCAGATGAATTACAGCATTATAACAATATAGACCCATATCAGACAGCTCCTGTAGGAGCTACTGGGTCTTCATTGCTTGCTTACAACACTACCTAAATCAGATGCTATACATTCTTATGCAAAGAATGTAGATCCATATTAGGTAACTTCTGTTGCAGCTGTCTAAGAGCCAGTGTTACATGAAACTTTGACCATGCGTTTAGAATTGACTGAGGGTATGTTTTTAACGTTAAGGATCGACACTAAACACTTTGGGGGCATTTGTCACCCGTGACGACTCTCTTGTTTCTATGAATATTCAGTAAGTATTGACATTTTGAGTAAACATAGAACAGGGAAAGGGTTAAACAAATAAGCATATTTTTTATAAATTGTATAACTTTGAAAACTTTCTTTTTATTCTGTTGCGTTGTGATGATTAAACCTTTGAATGCTGAAATTTTATAGTGGAATGGCTCGTCATGTTTAACTGTAGAGTTCATGATTCATTTTTATAAGACTTAAAATTGCTAGATGATTTTGAATACAAACAGTGAAGACCTGGATCAGAGGGTTGATTGTTTGGGTCTACACTGTTTTTAAAAGTCAGTATACTGTTGTTTCCCGTATTCAAAGAACTTAACAATACAAACAATTTGTTTTGAATACATGTACATGAAAATAAATTGTGTTAGACAGTTTGAGACAATATTATAACATGACTTACTCAGCCTTAATACCGTAAATTACTAACTAGACATGGGGATCAAAGGTGTCAGATGGCCAATAAATCCCCTATGATCTCAACAGAGGGACAATGGTCAGTGATCACATAACTGCCATCTATCACTTTCCTATCAATAAAGTTATGCATTATTACGCAACAGCTATACTTCCAATAAGACAAGAATACCAAACAGTGCGCCAATTAGCTAAAGTTATAATTTGTTAGTTTCCCGAGAAATAGAAGAAAACTATATTTTGACTAATTAGATCTATGACTTGACATAGAACTTTAAATCCCAACGTTTTGGGTTATTCTTCACCCATTCCAAGTATTTAGGATGTTGATCTGTTAAGTAGAAAGATCTATAAATCAACAATAAATGATAACATTTGTATTTTTATCATGCAATAGCCATTAGCAACCTGTTAAATAGGTGATCTGGACTGTATGATAAATGGAACCTTGGTAATCTGGAACCGAATTATAGGATACCTATAAATAATCTTGGAAGGGATTTGGAACCAAACCATCTGAAACTTATTATTACGTTATAAATATTTGCAGATTAAACGAAAAAAAAAACCGGTTACAAACTGCACTGTTTCATGCAGAGGTGCAAATTGCTTCCAGGGTTCGCTAGATCAAAGTGATAGTAAATTATGTTAAAAACGTACTTTAAACCGAAAAAAACTATAATTAATTCATACATGGAGTAAATTCTCGACCCAGTGCGTTAAAAATTCTTAAAAATCGTATATATTCCTCGTCGGGCCACTAAATAGTTTTATGTAATATTTTTAATAACTCGAAGATTCACCGATAGATAGTCCTGTGCATGATTCTGTTCTCATCATATGATTCGATTCTGTTAGAAAATTATTTTCTTATTAAAAGTCATAGAGCAAAACTAAAAATATAAAAAGAATGATAATCTAAACGTTAATGTTTGTTTCTACTTATGATCTTCGAGCTCATCCATAATGGGTGTGTGTTAAAAAAAAGTGTGAAAACTTTGATGACTTTTCTTGCTTTGTAAATCAGTCCTGTGATGGCGGACAGGTCACGTGACATTCAAAATGGCGGCGGTCAATTTATCAAAAATAGGATCGTCTATATGTAAGCTAATGCATACAAAAAGAATGGCGTCTGTGATTGCAGTTTTAAAGTCGTGCGGTCAGAAATTACAGAATTAATGCAGCAGTACATTCACCAATGTACTGCTGAATGTCTAACACACTGCAGCAGTGGATTCGCTGAAAAACTATTTTTCCGAATGTACTACTGAATGTCTAATAATCTGCAGCAGTACATTCGGCAATGTACAGCTGAATGTCTAACACACTGCAGCAATGGATTCGCTGAAAATCTATTTTTATCGAATGTATTGATGAATGTCTAATGTATTGCAGCAGTACATTCGGCAATGTACTGCTGAACGTCTAACACACTGCAGCAATGACTGCAGCAGTACATTCGCCAATGTACTGTTGAATGTCTAACACACTGCAGCAGTGTATACGCTGAAAAACTAGTTTTACCGAATGTACTGCTAAATGTCTAATGTACTGCAGCAGTACATTCGGCAATGTACTGCTGAATGTCTAATGTACTACAGCAGTACAATCGACAATGTACTGCTGAATGTCTAACACACTGCAGCAGTGGATTCGCTGAAAAAATATTTTTTCCGAATATACTGCTGAATGTATAATGTACTGCAGAAGTACATTCGACAATGTACTGCTGAATGTATAATGTACTGCAGCATTACCTTCGCCAATGCACTGCTGAATGTCTAACGCACTGCAGCAGTGGATTCGCTGAAAAACATTTTTTACCGAATGTACTGCTGAATGTCTAATGTACTGCAGCAGTACATTCGCCCATGTACTGCTGAATGTCTAATGTATTGCAGCAGTTCATTCGGCAATGTACTGCTGAATGTCTAACATACTGCAACAGTAGATTCGCTGAAAAACAATTTCTTCCGAATGTACTGCTGAATGTCTAACATACTGCAGCAGTGGATTCGCTGAAAAAACATTTTTACCGAATGTACTGCTGAATGTCTAATGTACTGCAGTAATACATTCGGCAATGTACTGCTGAATGTCTAATATACTGCAACAGTGGATTCGCTGAAAAACATTTTTTCCGAATGTACTGCTGAATGTCTAGTGCACTACAGTAGTACATTCGCCAATGTACTGCTGAAATTAAATTAAATTCAATGTCTAATGTACTGCAGCAGTTCATTCGGCAATGTACTGCTGAATGTCTAACATACTGCAACAGTGGATTCGCTGAAAAACTATTTCTTCCGAATGTGCTGCTGAATGTCTAATGTACATGTACTGTAACAGTACATTCGCCAATGCACTGCTGAATGTCTAACCCACTACAGCAGTGGATTCGCTGAAAAACTATTTTTACCGTATGTACTGCTGAATGTCTAATGTACTGCAGCAGTACATTCGCCAATGTACTGCTGAATGTCTACCATACTGCAGCAGTGGATTCGCTGAAAAAACATTTTTACCGAATGTACTGCTGAATGTCTAACGTACTGCAGCAGTACATTCGGCAATGTACTGCTGATTGTCTAATACCTAAACCATGCCAGCTTCACGCAAATGAGTATTCATGTGATAATTTATTGCCGACATTGGTAATGATCTGAGTGTCTTTATTTATTACACATAAATAATTACACTCAAATCATTACCAATGTCGGCGTTTAAGATGGCTATTTATAGGTTGATGAAATCATGAGTAGATCACAAGTTGCCTTCCTTTAAAAATATGCCAAAGAGAGGTCTGCAGCAGTTTCTTATCAAATAGTTGCTATATACAGGCGCCGTTTGACAAAGGTCTACTTTGTTGTTTTAAGTAAGAACACTGTCACCGGATCGAAATTATTTGGACAAAAACATTTGCATAAATTTTATCATGTATATTATGGAATTATTTGCCACAGTATGCATTATACTCTAAAACTATGTCTGATTTTAAATCAAATGTAACAAAAACCTGCTATCCAGGGAATGGATATCATTATCATATAATGACCTAATAATTATCTTGTGATAGTTAGTACTGTGCGTGAGTGTTTCGCTTATTTCGCAATTTTTATTCAATGGTCTTTCATTTGTTTTATTTGTTGATAAATTGAATTGTGATAGTTTTTCTTTGCAATATGCACACATTTTATGACTTCCTATGAAGAGCATTATATTATAAGGACCACAATGGAAATAAGGATTACGTAAATCCTTGTGTGTGGTATCCTTGTATTTAATGTAACTGGCATGTTAATAATTCTTTATCAGTTGTATATGTATATTTGAATATCACATCTATTACCTTGACACTATGTGCATTATATTTGTGACTTGATATCTTATTTGATGAATGTTAGAAGCATGTTTTAAATGTCATGTACATATTACGCACGCACGCACGCACGCGTGCGTCACGCACGCACGCACGCACGCACGCACGCACGCACGCACGCACGCACGCACGCACGCACGCACGCACGCACGCGCGCGCGCGCGCGCGCACACACACACACACACACACACACACACACACACACACACACACACACACACACACACACACACACACACACACACACACACACACACACACACACACACACACACACACACACACACACACACACACACACACACACACACACACACACACACACACACACACACACACACACATTTATCATGCAACGTCACCAAATACAGTCACTTCCTACTAGCATAATATTTTGTGAGGTACAGTGCATGTGTACTGACCCCACTGGGATGCAAGTTTAATTCAGCCAATAGGAGGAAAACAGAAGAAAGAAAAGGCATAATTTAACATAAACATCAAATTTAACACATTTGCTCGCCTTTGTCTCAACCTTTTGTCCATATAAAAGGATTAAATCAAGTTTGTTTATGTTGTAAAAATCGACGACGTCACTGCACGCCAATATGACGCCACGTATATTGTACTGGCATGCTTTTTCATTCAAGGGACAGAACCGCTTGAGCAAACTTTCTTTTTCTTCATTTTCTCCATTCTTTATTGGTGTTGAATGATAAAAGAATTACTACGCAAGTAGTTTTGAAGTTAAGCTGTATTTTGGCTCGTCAGAAAAGTAGTTAAATGCTCGCCAAGGCTCGCATTTAACAACTTTTCTAGCTCGTCAAAATACAGCTGAACTTCAAAGCTACTAGCATAGTAATTCTTAAATACATGTACACATATGTACACTATCTATTTCGTCAATTCGTGTATCTTCAGATCCAGTAGGCTTTCTATGATAGATCTAACACTGGAGTGTATGTCAAGTGATAGTGAACCTGTAAAAAGGCCTACACATAACACATACGAGAGTATGCAAACATTCCTGACCACAAGAGTGTCAGTAGTGTTCGGGTACCTATATATGCGGGGTTGTAACATTCTTTTTTAGAATGTGGATGCCTCGTACTTATGTCTGTGGTCGGCACTGTTGGCTAGGCGGTGTTGTCGTATTCTGTGGTCAATGAATGTATGTTGAGAGAACGTGGTTATCTTGTGGTTATCTATCTCTATCATATTTATACCTGTTCACAAGTGTATCCTTAGGGATCCCACATTGATAGTCTGCTGTAGAATTGACTAACTAATTATCTCCGCACGCACCGCACGCATCGCACGCACGCACGCACGCACGCACGCACGCACGCACGCACGCACGCACGCACGCACGCACGCACGCACGCACGCACGCACGCACGCACGCACGCACGCACGCACACACACACACACACACACACACACACACACACACACACACACACACACACACACACACACACACACACACACACACACACACACACACACACACACACACACACACACACACACACACACACACACACACACACACACATATATATATATATATATATATATGATAAAAAAGAAAAAATAACCCGGCAAAAGCCGGACCGACTCCAGTCCGAAAAACAGGGAAAAAAGATGTCAACTTAACACGCCTCTGTTCCTTCTAAATTTAATTTAAACTAACAATAAACCAAACATGTTTCGACTAACGTCTTGTCAATATATATGTTTGTATAATAACTATTGTACATATCAAATAGTACGTGCGCTCTAACTAGAACGAAAACTATGTTTGCCAAGTTCCACTTCCTTTCCTACGAGATAAAATGCTTTATTATAAAGTTACGGAAAAGGATATGTCTGACCTAATACGGTGTCGGTCCTACATGCGTTCTTTTCCGTGGCGTTGCAAGTAGTTCTTTGAAAAAATGTGTCTGTGTATTGTAATGTCTACTGCTGCATTAACTTCACGAATAATGAAGTGTTACGTGTAAATGATATCTTTTAGGTCAAAACTGCGCAGAAACAATGTGTTTTGTGTGTCATTCAGTACATTCTTTCCTTGCGGGTGCATTTTATTGATGCGGCCAATTGTCAAACTGAAAGTAGGATGTAGTGTGAATTGCAAAAATCAGTGATTCTATCTTCAAATAGCGAGTTAAAGAAAGACTACAGTCTATACTGTTAGGGGATATGTGGCTTATATCCAAAATCTCCTTGTGAGCTGGTAAACACAGGATCAAAGTGTGTCGATTGACTACAAGTTATAGAAGGCGAAATCTCACCGGGCCGACACACGTAAACAACAGCATGGAACGTTTTACATTACGAAACTTTAAAGTATTGCAATACACTTTGATGCGCATTGAAGTAGATTTAGATAGACCAACGTTATTAGTATAAGCGTATATGTATTTCTGAAAAATAAATATATGTGTATGTACATGTATATATACTTTTACTCCTTGGTTAGTGAAAATTTATGACTGCGTATTTTTATATAACCAAAACTTGCACATGCGTATAGCCACGACGGTAGACTGTGATACCCGTTTTTACCGTCCCCATTCAAAACTCATCGAGCTAAATTGTAAGTCATTCCAGAATACGCCGACATCCAGTTCCAACACTGTGGAGAGGCATGGTGACCTCTCCAAAAGCTGTCATATATAGTAAGACCTCGCAATTCCGATTACTCATATAAGTATTATTACCAGTGTTTAAGACCAGTGATGGCATCTTAAAGCAGAGTGAAAGTCCTGAGTAAATCACAATAACTGTAATATCCGGACACTTATATAACTATCATTACTGGTATTAAAGATAAGAAAAGAAGTAACTTGCGGCATGACTTTCACCATACGTTAAGTAACAAACTTCCTAAAAAGATTTAAATTCTTCTATAGTAAATTCCGATTAAGAGCTGGTCTACTGCATATGAATTTACAGCTAAAAGGTGTGTCACATTATGAACCCCTTCTATAATATCTGGAGGGAAAACATTGCAGTGTGCTTATGTTATTGTAACCCCTTTATTCCATAGATACGCCATTTAATGGTTTTAAAAAACAAAGTAGACCCATATTAGACATCTTCTTTAGGAACAGTTTAATCATGGTATCATGTTTCCTAATGAAATGAATCAGATCTGATATTCTTCTGTTTCTGCCATGGCCAGAAATTCAGCAAACTAATATTTATGATGTCAGGGGTAAACTATGCATTTGAATATCGATATACTATTGTTTGCATTCAAATAAGAACTTATGGCGCAATACAAAATTAATTATAAACTCGTTTTCCTTTGTGTAAATCGTCATGTCGAAGTGAGCCTTTATAGTGAACTATCGTATACATTTTCCGTCGCTATCGCTCATTCTTTGTAATGTTTATTGCTTTCTGGAGATATACGTTACACGGTGTGGTCCTGTCAGTGGCTTCAGTGTCATGTGATCTCGTCCGGTTTGAGTGATGGCCTCTACAGATTTATATTTGTAGCTTCGTTGACCCACCTATTGATGGCGTCCCTTTCTAGAACACGATTTAATACGCATCAACCTAATTCTACGACAAATTATATTTGTAATAAGTACCCTTGTAATAATTATCATTATACAATGTACATTTATATGTAAATATTACATAAAAGACGACTGAAAAATATTAAATTAAACCCAATCATGGAAACAATAAAACAAATAGAACTTGCAACATTCAATTATTGTCACATTTGCGTGATATAAACCCCACACGAAAGCCATAATTACATTATCTTAACACCACTCGACAACTGATGGTTGAAATAGGAGATCGATTGCAGGGAGGCTCGGGGGAACTCAAATTCGCGTTGTGTCGTAGATAGACGAAATGGATTCAATGCTTGAATTGTAGATGAACGCCTCGTGAGCTTGGGCATTGTCTTCACTGAATATTTGTTAAATACGCATTGGAACATACACCAGTTCTAACAAAGCGACATTGTGGTATGAGGAAACACACATCCTGAAAACTAATTGAGCCGGTTTTACTAAAGATTATTTTTACTCAAAATGTACGAAAAACGCTAGTGCTTGAATAGGCGAAATTATCGCATTTCTATCGTACACCAATTAAGGTTCTAACAAACGACGATCGTGGGTCAGACATGCGATATGGTCAGTCGTACGATCAATATTGAAACTGATCTTCCCTTTGGCAGAAACAGTGATATTCCATAAGCAAACGGGCAGGCCCAAATCAGACAGCTCCGGCTACTCTGATCCGGGCTTACTCTGTTTGCAAAGGCATAAAAGGACCTTTATGGAAAAAGGGATATTTTTGGAGTAACAGCATAAAACTGATTATACATAAAAATCATATGTCGTAATAATTTACCACTGCGAATACAATGCAGTTGAATTTAAATTTCCTTTATCTGATGAATATTGAATATTTACTGGACGAATTTTTATATGAACAGAAGATGTTTTTGCCACGACTGAAACTGTAGAATAAAATATATATAGATCAATTAACATACAGAGCAGACCCTGATCATATTGCTCAAAGAGGAGAAGTCAGATATGGGTCTAATCTGATTGCAAAGACGTCAAAAAGGTGTATTTATCAGGTAAAGGGTTAGACGTGGTGTTTATATCGCCATAGAAACTGAAAAAACATTGTAATATGCTGATCTTTATAGGTTTTGAAATGTACTTAAAATGATTGCATAATATCATATTAAACACATATTTAAATTTAAGAGCAACGCTCGTCATCAATCAATGTCGGCATCCAATGAACAAACTATTAATTTCATTGAACATGATTCAAATCCCGAGGCACTCTACAATCAAATCAATTTAAAACTCTCGACAACTGCTGAATGAATTTAGGAAAATCGATTTTGTAACATCTCTTGGGATAGAAGTATGGATTCCACATAAAAAACAGAATAGTGTTCCATATCTGAGAGCCATATCTGAGTTTTTTTTGATGAGCACTGCACTTTTAGAATACTGTCCTACAAGCCATTTCCAGATACATTTGAAAGTCGGTATTAACTCGTTCGTGCTAAGCGCGACATGCTTCGCATTTGCAAACAGCTTGGATCCAGACAAAGATTTAACAGATAAGAGACTCAGCAGACTTTATGTTTTTGCAGAACGGGAACAGATAAATAATTCTATAAATGTCTATTGGTAAAAAGGAAGTATTAAGTAAAGGACGGGTACATAATTATTCTTTATCACTAGTTATACTTTAACCCTTGCCATCATAGAGATGCCTTTTACAAACAGTGCAGACCCAGACCAGACCCCTTCTGTTGAAGCCGTCTGGTTAAGGTGTGCTCTGTTTGTTTATGGAATAATATAAACCTGATTATAAATTACCTGACATGGTCAAAGTGCATATCATTCTAAAACTTTATCAAAGTTCATATCATTATAAAACTTTATCTAAGTAATGTTCTCGATGTTATTATATATGCAGGAATATTCAACACCTAACGGATTACCAATTCGTACTGCTAATGAAGTGACCATTAGCGGGATAATGCTTAGTGACCGTTAGCGGGATAATTGTTAATGAAGTACACCATTAGCTTTCTTTCAATATCAATCTGACATGAATTATTGAACCGACCTCTTTGTGCCGGGTAATATAATATTTTAAGTAATTCTGGAACTAGGAAAACCGGCTAACTGTGGTTATGTATTTTGTATTGGCTAACTGTGGTTATGTATTTTGTATCGGCTAGCTGTGGTTATGTATTTTGTATCGGCTAACTGTGGTTATGTATCGGCTAGCTGTGGTTATGTATTTTGTATCGGCTAACTGTGATTATGTATTTTGTATCGGCTGTCGCTAGTGTACACTAATAGGTTTTGTCTTTAATTGAAACTGATAATCAATAGCGGCCTCTCTACATCCATACATAATTGAAAGGAACAGTTACTAATACAGTAATAAAGCTGAAACATTTAAATCACAATGTTGCATGAAAAGAAAAGATGTTAACAAATTTAGTCTGCATATTTCCACTTAACCTGTTACTTCATAGATATGTTTCAACACCTTGGCAAACAGAGTAGAACCAGAACAGACTGTTATACGAGGCGCCGTCTGATAAGGTATTGCTCGTATACAGTATATTACAGTTTTTGTACCAAAACAATTGACATACGTCTGTGTATTTGCCATTATAAAACTTCAGTTATTTAATCCATAGTCCGCCAGTCACAACTATAGTTGCATTTGCAAACAGTGTAGACCTAGATCAGAAAGCGGTAAATAGCTGAGTGGTAAAAATATGTGGCGGCTAAGGGTTAAATTTCATGGTGATATTATTTCTAACTTTGATATTTATACAGTCATTGTTTGATTCATGAATATCAATAATGGTTTAATGATAAACAAAATTGCTAAAGTGTATAGGAGCTAGTGAAAGTATTTGATATAACACATCAAAGATATTCCAATGACATGATGACGATCTCTTGTCAATGTTATCAGTTACATTACCAGCACGGTCAATAAAGTATGGTCAGACATGCAAATGAATATACAGTACAGCCGGTCCTAAGCGGACAAATTTTTATTGAACAAATGTGTCTTAAAAACAGATGGTTGCTTAATGCAGGACAAAGGTAATGCATTAAGCTACTGTCAGTCTTACAGATCCATACCTAGACCTCTTTTTGCTGGCCGCTTAAGACAGGTTCTACTGTAGACATTACATCTTGCTCTGCCGATGTCTAATCTAGGATTACTTGTGTAAACAGCTAGCATCCAGATGAGACACAGACACCTCGCAGTCTCGTCAGCATCAAAACTTTGTTTACTGTGGTAATGTCTTTTGAAAGAAAAAGGAAGAAAATGACAATAGCAGCATATGATATATTTTGCAGACGACAATATCTAGCAGTGAAATAGTTAATTAGTAGACCTAATGTTGAATTTAAATGATCAGTTTTCAAGGGCTAGCTCCAAATACATTTCTGTAATAACCGGAGATATAACGAACCTACAAACACACATTGGCAATATGTTGATGGACAGTTGGGATCCTGCTGATCTCATTTGTATATAGACTGTTTGCAAATGTAATCTCAGATTCGCGCGTGGCAGTGAAAGAGACTAACTGTTATTTAATGTCACAATCACAATCATGTGTTAACCCTTCTCCAGCTACGTGACACCTGGCTCGCATTTCAGGCAGTTTGTACCTAGATTAGACGCCGAGTCACTTGGCGCCTCACAAGGATCCAAACTGTTTGAAAAGCGGTCAATAGTTTCTTAAACGTTTCATCGAACCAGAATTAATCAAAATTATATCAGATTCAAATTAAAGCGGATATTTTCTTTTGTCACGTCCGGGATACATTGTATGGATGATATTTTGAGGTGAAATATCATTGTACATGAACAACTGTAATGGTTAACCCTTACCCCATGAATGATAATGTAGGAAACAATGTACGTATGAATATCAACCAGTTTAACATTTATAATAGCATATCACCAAGTTTGGGATCTGGTAAAAAGTGTAGAATCAGATTTATATATTTCCTTAAGCAAACAGAGCGGACCCTGATTAGGAGCCGTCAGGAGTCGTCTGATATGGTCTACTTTCATTGCCAGGGATCTACATTCACTTAGGTCTACCTATGGAGTAAAGGGTTAAAAGCCAGTCACCTGTTAGAAAGTGCACCTTAGTCATTTATATGCATGGCCATGTACAGCATTATGTCTGCTCTAACTTTGATCTGTTGTAATATTTACTGACTGCCTATGTTTGAATGTGTTTTAGGAACTACTGGCAGAGAGTGCCAACTAGCTTAGATCCGGATGTGACGCCACGTCACTCCACGCCTCGTTTGCACCCAATCAGCTTGCAGCCAATCATGATAATTGCGATTAAGCGGCAAATGGATATGATACAACATTCGTTCACGGGCTGTAAACTCAAACAAGGCAATGAACAACACCGCTGAAGCGAGTGGAAGTCAAATCTAATAAACTTCCGGAACTCGTTAACACTTCTGTCTGAGTGTGCTTATTTATGTTTGTATCGGCTTCCGCTAATGTTTCACTAATAGATTTTGTCTTTTAGTGGAAGCGCTAATCGATACATGTCTCGCTACAATCATACATAATTTAATGGAACTCCAGCTCATGAGGTAATCATTCTCATACTTTGTAATTTGACATGATTATCTGTAGCTGGATAACGCCCGCCTGAGGCAACTGGCTGTCTAAACATTGTCATCAAGAATTACTCCTTTATTTCTCCACCAAAACTTGTAACGATGACAATTCGAAAGATTGGTCACTATCACCACATATAGGGTTCCTTGGAGACATTTGAAATACGCACATTAACCGGCTCTGGGTCCGCAAGGATTTGCTGTGGCGCCGTATCGTCTTACCGTATTAAGTGTAACTTAAGCTAACACTCTAAAAGTCAAGTCTTGACAAGAAAATTGTAATTAAATAAGTTTCTAATAGCATTCAACATCTAACAGTTTACGGTTTAAATCTGACAACGGACAGTCCCAGGATGCTTTCATTTAATCATCAATTGGTTGTGTTATTTAAACCTTTGATCTATATATAGGTATTTGACACATTTGCTGACAGAGCAGAGTAGACGCAGATAAAACGGCTTCTATAAAAGCTGGTTTTTGCACTGTTTGCCTATGATGTGATGTAAACCTGATTCAACAATTTGTACCGTGGTAAAAACTTCATTGATCATAACTTCAGTATAAAACAATAGCTACTTAATACAGTAAAACCTCGAAACTGGACGTTCCATTTAGTATGAATATCGTTCTTGGAGACAGTTGACAGTTTAATGCAGGGTGAAAGTCACGTTTAAAGCTCTATAAGCTTTCTGCTGTGTGACTTGCACCCTGCATCAAGCAGCCACCTGCTTAAAATTATCTAAATTCTTGTCTACTAGAATTCCAGTTTAAAGGGGTTTTACTGTATATTGATCATTGACTAATGAATATCCACAAAGTAAGGGGTTACGCTCATTATTATGAGAGAGTGTGATCGGAAGTGATGGCAACACCGCCCTTGCGATGACACTCATAAGTGTGGTAGATTCCAGTACACCAACATAACACATCGGTGGTGTTTATTTTATCAAGGATGCAACATTTTCAATAAACAAGTAATGTACACATTGTTTATTCCTTTACTTGATAGAGGCGATTTCGCAAACAGAATAGACCCAGGGCAGACGGCTCGGTCTACTAGGTTTGTTATGGGATTATATAGATCATATCATACAGCTTTTGCTAAAACCAAGACTGACTATTTTTATATGAAGGTGAAAGTGTCATATAATTAATATTCATGATATTGTCATTTTACATGAATATTCATTAGGGAAATGGGTTTTTTTTCAGGTTAACATAAAGCGCAACTAAACCCCAATGAAACCATTATCAATAGAACGAAACCATTAGTCGCTTTTGTAACACGTTACACACAATTTGTTTTGTGTACTATCAAAACCACTAAAGTATTACAATACTGGTAAAGCCAATGCAATGTACCAGATCTGAAGCTGCGCTCAACATATTTGTATACAGTCCATATCAAAATCGAATGTAGGACGTTTCGACCAACGGACGTTTCGGGCTAGGACGTTTCGGCCTTCTATTTT
Source organism: Azorinus chamasolen (assembly GCA_963576725.1). Lineage (NCBI taxonomy): Eukaryota > Metazoa > Mollusca > Bivalvia > Cardiida > Solecurtidae > Azorinus > Azorinus chamasolen. The sequence continues at coordinate 75,417,077 of OY755239.1, forward strand.
TTTGGCCTAGGACGTTTCGGCCAAAATTGAAAATTTGTAATAAAAAGCAAAAATTGAATAATCAAAATCATTAAATAACCCTCTATAAGTTAAATATTGATATTTGATCCATTATTTTTTGTTAATACAGATCAGGATACTAGTTAGCTAAGCAGGTGATAAATAATCATATTTCTTTATTGATCCACACCATTTGAGGATAATATAAAGTGTTACTTAATAAAATTGCTAATGTATAATATACTCCAGTTGTGATTCTGATCAAAGTAATAAATAACTGTGTGACTACATTATTGTATTTGAATCCACCAAAAGTTGAACTAAATGACATTTTGGCTGAAAACAAAAAGCATAAAGTGAGTGGCAAACAGTTTGGACCCAGACCAAAATCAAAATTGAATGGATTAGTAATTCATTAGTAAGGTCTGGGGTTGTTTTAGTGACTAAACAATGTGATTATTGTACTTGAAAGCACCTCTTTATCACACCTTATACCCAGGGTTGAGTATGTGTGAGTCTAATTACATAATATGTCAACTGAATGTGTCACCTTCTTTGCTAATATCAATGATCTGTATAAACAAAAAATTAATGTTTACCTTAATATAAAGGGTTACTTTATGATTTTGATTATTCAATTTTTGGTTTTCAATACAATTTTTCAATTTTGGCCGAAACGTCCTACTTTGAAAAAATAGCTGGGCGAAACGTCCTAGGCCGAAACGTCCGATGGCCGAAACGTCTTTCCACCTCAAAATCATGTCTATACTGTTCAACTCTATTAAGCCTCGTTTTGTTATGCACTTGCCAAAACATGTATTATGGACCAATTTTATGTTTTCTAAAGGGGTGTTTCTGTGATAATAATTTTGCTAATACGACCTTTTGTTAAAAATGTATACGGTAAACAGTGCATACTCGGTTTGGAACACTCTAACCAGTTTGGGTATCTACACTGTCTGCCTATGCAGCTTTTTGGACACTAGGTACATGTGTGTTAATATCTGGCTTGCCTTCGATTTGTGTTTTATCATAGTATACAGTAAGGTCTCTACACTGTTTGTCTATGTCCCTTTTTGTGACACTAGGTACAAGTGTGTTTATATCTGGCTTCTCTTCGGTTTGTGTTTTATCATAGTATACAGTAAGGTCTCTCTAAAGCAGGGTTGGCAAAATGCCGGCATTTATGAGTATTTACCGTTCCGGTGGTAAAAACCGAGACTTACTGGCGTTTACTGGCATGTACTGGTCGTTTGAATTGTCCAGGGGCTTAGCACATATTTAACCAATCCTAATGTGCTTTATTAGTTCCCTAATCATATATACAAGTCCTGCCTTTTGTATTTACACTGTATTACATGTACAAGAAAAAATAATAAAAAGTTATAATTTCAGCTGAATTTTGAATGAACCAAGTTACATGCAAAATCAAAAGTCTGGCAGTCAATTGTAGAAAACTGAGTAACAAATAAGTCAAGAGAAACAATACTGCCCCCCTAACCCACTGCAAATTGCTGTCAGGTTAGCTCTCAAAACACCTCTACTGGCTACTATGGTAATTTTTATAAGTACATACAAACTTCATGTAGTGATACACACAATGGACCATGAAGTGTCAAACACAATACATGTATAGATAATTTGGAGGGGAAATGATTCAGATTCAACCAATCAGATTGCAATATCTGACAAAAGAGTTGGTCTGGTAGACTGAAGATTTTAACATGTTATACCAGCAGAATCATTCCATTATTTAAAGTTAGAGCTATATATACAGGACTTTTCTGTAAAACAGAAGATGAAACCCAAGATAAGGTATAAGCCATCTGATGTCAGATGAGTACCCTTGGCAGGGATGAAAAGTTTAACCCATTCCCTCATATAAGCGTGTTTTCACACACTTGCAAACAGGGTATCAGGGTCTGCTCAGTTTGCTAATGGAATTTGAAAGATCTGTTTCATACTTTCTAAAGTGGCTACAATGTTCCACTTTCTATAGTTTATTATAACTATTTTGTCAATGAATATTCAGTATTTAAATTTGGAATAAAAATAGAACAGGGAAAGGATTAAACCCTCAATAAAATGATGGTCAGAAATCAGTAAATAAACTTATCAATATTCCACTAACCAGCAGCTTAAAACAGCCTTTATAAAAACAATAAACTTCGAAGAAATAATATAAATTCCACCTTCTCTAGAGTATTTGCCAGTAAATGCCAGTATTTGCTACTTAGGGAGTATTTGCCAGTCCGGTAAATACCGTTACCCCACCTCTGATATTTGTTTGGGTGAAATCCGTGTGTGTGATTGGTTGAATTCTGTCACATGTCACATGATCGAAGAGTAAAACTTATGCACGGTCACTAGAAATTCTATACACAGTCAGTAGAAATTCAATACATGGTCAGTAACTAGGTTACTTCCCGTGCCAGCGTAGAACCCAAGCTTGAGGTAATCGCTGCACGGTGTTTTTGTCAGCAAATGGTTACTGAGTAAATTAGAATTTATTTTAAAGTCAAATACATAACGGATTATTGTATTAGATTTGTTTTATAATTTTGGTTAGCTCGATTAAGACTGTACCGAATTATAGGGAAACTATATTATTGCTGACATATCTGTAGATAATAACAGATTTACTCTAGTGAATCTCTATGGACCAAATAATGATATTCCAATATTTTATGAGTTGTTAATGAATCAATGAAAAAGTAGTAAAGTCAAGCAGGAAAAGCCACACACAAAACGCCACCATCACCAAAACACCCACAGAAAGCATAGCAATTTATACTCATACACACACATACAGTAGAAAGTCACATACAAGACGCAATCACCACCAACACATCAATAGACAGCATGCAAAACATACACACACAACCAAACACACGCAAACACACGAGAAGAACACATAAAACACCAACAAATACACGAGCACCAGACACAAACATGAACAAAACACAAGCACAAAGACACAAGACAAACAAAAGTAAGGTGACAAAGAGAGAACCGCCTTGGCACGGTCAGTAGCAAAATCACCACTGGAGGTTTAAACCGGTTGACGGACGTCCTAACCTCACACTTATCTCAAAGTCACCCTAGCTAAACAAACATTGTAAATAAAGGTATCCCCGCTGGACTTCCCCACAACATAGAAGACAGTAATCACAGTACAAAATGTAAAACATAGCATAAATTGAGAAATACAATAATGAAGGGCTCATAATGTGTGGTGATTTTAACTTGGTCCTAGAGCCTAAAATAGATCATTATAATTATAAACATATCAATAATAAGAATGCTCGATTAAAAGTTTTAGAAATCAAAGAAATGTTTAATTTAATTGATCCATTTAGAGAAAAGTACCCTCAACTCGAGAGATATACATGGAGGAAAAAAACACCCTTTAAAACAAGCACGCCTAGACTTTTTTAATTTCTGAAAATTTGTTGAGTTCAGTTGATAAATGCAGCATTGAAAGTAGTTATAGGTCAGATCATTCCATGATCACTTTAAATCTTATTTTTAACCCATTTCAGAAAGGAAAACCACTATGGAAGCAAAACGATTCACTTCTAAAGGATACGATATATATAGAAACCATAAATGATAAAATTGAAAATATAAAACAACAATATGCAGTTCCTGTATATAACATGGAAAATCTAAAAAAGATACCGAATGACCAAATCCAGTTCACAATAAATGACCAACTTTTTCTAGAAACATTACTAATGGAATTAAGGGGGAAAATTATATCATACTCTAGCTACAAAATAAAACAGAGAAACGCTTTGGAAGAAGAAATTGTTGGGAAAATTGAAAATATTGAAAATAACCTTACGTCAGACAAAACAGGAGAATTAGATGAACTTAATAAACTATTATTAGATATTAGAAAGGAGAAAATGAAAGGTCATGTTATAAGATCAAGAGTTAATATAATTGAAGATGATGAAAAACCTACTTCATACTTTTGCAAACTTGAATCTCATAACTGTGCCAGTAAAATAATTCCTAGAATTGAAAAAGAAGATGGAACTGTGATATCAAATCAACATGGAATATTAGAAGAAGCAAAGTCCTATTATGAAAAACTTTACAGTAAAGATTTCTCTGAGGATACAATTTTAGACCTAGATTCAGAACTTCGAAACTGCACTTTCGATAAACTTAGTAACGAAGAATCTTTTTCCCTAGATGGGTTTCTCTCATACGAAGAAATTGCAAAGTCGCTAAAAGGTATGTCAAATAACCGTAGTCCTGGGTCAGATGGTTTCACCCCTGAATTTTTTAAATTATTTTGGAAAAAAATAGGACAATTTGTTTTACGATCTATAAACTATGGATATAAGATGTGTGAATTATCTGTTACACAGAAGGAGGGAATTATTACTTGCATACCAAAAGAAAACAAACCGGGGCAATTCTTAAAAATTTATAGACCTATATCATTGCTGAACTGTACATACAAAATAGCATCAGGCGCAATTGCAAACAGACTTAAACAAGTTTTAGATAAATTAATTCATGAAGATCAAACAGGATTTATGTCAGGGAGAATCTTGGGTCAAACTACAAGGCAGATTTATGATATTATGCAATATACAGAAGAACATAATATACCTGGATTATTTTTACTAGTTGACTTTGAAAAAGCTTTTGATTCTATATCCTGGAATTTTATACAGAATGTATTAAGATTTTTTAACTTTGGTGACTCTTTCATTAAATGGTTTACCCTGTTGTATAAGAATGCTAGGCTATCAATTAACCAGGGTGGTCATTTATCAAACTTCTTCGCAATCAGTCGAGGTTGCAGGCAAGGGGATCCAATATCAGCATATATATTTTTATTATGTGCAGAAATATTAGCTATAAAATTAAGGAATAACACAAATATTAAAGGTATTACAATCAATGGGACAGAATACAAGTTTTCCCAATATGCAGATGATCTATCTGCTATATTAGATGGACCAAGTTTGTCTCTAAATGAAACATTAAATGAATTACACATATTCTCAAAATACTCTGGTCTGAAAGTCAATTTTGATAAGACACATGTAATATGGATAGGATGCAAAAAGTACAGTACTGATTCAATTAAAACAAAGTGGAAACTTTCGTGGGGAGTAAATAGGTTTAAATTGTTAGGGATTATATTTGATGTGGATCTTTCAAACATGGTTATGCTTAACTATACTGAAAAAATACGGAAACTAAAAGCTCTGATATTAAATTGGAATCCTCGGTACTTAACACCTATGGGGTGAATCACAGTAATTAAAACAACACTACTTCTTCCCCTACTTAACCACCTCATCATGACACTACCAAATCCTCCTAATGAAGTCTTAAAGGAAATAAATTCAATGTTTCATAACTTTATTTGGCAAGGGAACGCAAAGATAAAAAAACAGTGTTAGTTAAACATTATTTTGAAATCTTAAAATGATAAATTTAACATGTTTTATTGAAGGCTTAAAATCAACTTGGTTGAGAAGATTAATAACAAATTATGGTAAATGGAACAAAATCTTAGAATGTAGTATGGAATATAGAAATGTTGTCTCTTTAGGACCTGAGTATCTAAAGAAATGTGAGAAAGAACTATCAAATCCATTTTGGCAAGATGTCATAAAAGCTTTTCATAAAATACAAACGTCATACACTCCTGCAAACATAGCGGAATTAATGGCCGCACCGTTATTCTATAACAAAGACATTCAAATAGGTGGAATGTGCGTGTTTTACAAACCTTGTTTTATAAAAGGGATTTCACAAATAAATGATCTAATTACCTCTGAAGGAAATTTCTACAATTATCAATCGTTTTGTGAAATCTATGATATTCATATTGACTTTGTAAAATTTTATGGTCTTATAAAAGTTATAAAAAGATTTTTTAATAAGTTTAGTTTTACAGTAACACTACAGAAAATGCAAAATCCAATAATCCCAGTAAATGCATTAATACTACTGAAACAATCAAAAGGTTCAGCGCATTTATATAACATACTGAATAAAAATAATGAAAAACCTACTGCAGTGTCAAGATGGAACCAATTTTTTCAGATAGGAGATAATGATTGGAAAGAAATTTACAATGCCATATTTAAATACAACAAAGTACAGAAATTAGGTGGTTTCAGTATCGAATAAACCATAGAATTCTTCCAACACAAAAATACCTTTTTAACATCAAAATCTCAGACAATCCTAATTGCAGAGTTTGTGGTGAAATAGAGTCAATTCGGTATATGCTTTGGTCATGTCCAGAAACAGAATTATTTTTAACACAAGTTCAGCAGTGGTTGAAATTAGCAAAATATACCAATTCTATAAATGAGAAGATGTACTTATTTAATTTAAACAAGTCCTACTCAATGGCTGACATGACCATTTTAGAAGAGACAAAATACTATATATATTTGACCAAACAAGATGTGTTTGTGAAACACTATGCCCCCTCGATATGATATTTGACCCTGAAGGATGACCTTGATCTTGACATGTCATCACTCAAACTGTGCAGCTTCATGGGGTACACATGCATATCAAATATCAAGTCTGTATCTTTACTGGTACAAAAGTTATGTCCAATGTTAAAAGTTGGTGACCTTTGACCATGAAGGATGATCTTGACCTTGACATGTCACCCCTCAAACTGTGCACCTTCATGAGATACACATGCATACCATTACATGTATCAAGGCTGTATATCTACTGGTTCAAACGTTATGGCCAATGTTAATGACCTTTGACCTTCCAAGATGACATTCACCTTGACATGTCACCCCTCAAACTGTGCAGCCAAACACATGTATACCAAATGTCAAGTCTGTATCTCTACTGGTTCAAAAGTTATGGTCAATGTTAAAGTCGGTGACCTTTGACCCTGAAAGATGACCTTGACATGTCACCCCAAACTGTGCAGCTTCATGAGATACACATGCATACCAAATGCCAAGTCTGTATCTACAGGTTCAAAAGTTATGGCCAATGTTAAAGTATGTGACCTTTGACCCTAAAAGATGACCTTTACCTTGACATGTTGCCTCTCAAAATGTGCAGCTTCATGAGATACACATGCATACCAAATATCAAGACTCTATCTCTATTGGTTCAAAAGTTATGGCCAATTTGAAGTTGGTGACCTTTGACCCTGAAGGATGACCTTGACATGTCACCCCTCAAACTGTGCAGCTTCATGAGATACACAAGCATGCCACATATCAAGTCTCTATCTGTACTGGTTCAAAAGTTATGGCCAAGGTTAAAGTCGGTGATTTGACCCATATGTTTGACCTCTGACCTTTAAGGATGACCTTGACGTGTCACCTCTCGGGGTAAAATGTGCGTCTTTATGAGATACATATGCATGCCAAATATCAAGTCTCTATCTGTACTGGCTCAAAAGTTATGACCAATGTTAAAGTTAGACAAACAAACAGAGAATTTGACATTTGACCCTGAAGAATAACATTGACCTTGACATGTCATCCCTGAAAATGTACAGCTTCATGAGATACACAAGCATGCCAAATATCAAGTCTCCATCTCTACTGGTCCAAAAGTTATGGCCAATGTTAAAGTCAGTGATTTGACCCATATATTTGACCTCTGGCCTTGAAGGATGACATTGACCTTGACATGTCACCCCTCAAAATGTACAGCTTCATGAGATACACAAGCATGCCAATTATCAAGTATCTATCTTTACTGGTCCAAAAGTTATGGCCAATCTTAAAGTCGGTGATTTGACCCATATATTTGACCTCTGACCTTGAAGGATGACCTTGACCTTGACATGTCACCCCTCAAAATGTGCAGCTTCATGAGATACACAAGCATGCCAAATATCAAGTCTCTATCTCTACTGGTCCAAAAGTTATGGCCAATGTTAAAGTCGGTGATTTGACCCATATATTTGACCTCTGACCTTGAAGGATGACCTTGACCTTGACATGTTACCTTTCAAAATGTGTGGTTTTATGAGATACATATGCATGCTAAATATCAAGTCTCTATCTGTACTGGCTCAAAAGTTATGACCAATGTTAAAGTTGCTGACAAACAAACAGACAAACAGACAAACAAACAGACAGGGCAAAAACAATATGCCCCCCCCCCCCGATCAGATCTGGGGGGCATAAAAAAGGAAAGGAAAGCTTTCAATAATACCATTAAAAACAAAATATTAGCTAATTATGCAGCTCTGAAATATATAGCAACAAGGGATAATTACCTTGAACAGTTCGATCAAACATGGTCAAAATATTATTATCTTTTTATGAAATAATTCCTCCATATATACAGTACTACAATTGCAAAAAAGGTAAAATGGCCTTGGCAATTATCATTATTTCTTGTATAGATGTAAAAAAAACATATATGTAAAAAAGAAAACAACATGAAATCGAAAAATTGTTGAAATGAGAGAACCCCATCAAGCACGGTTTTTTTTGATGTTTTTTAACCATGCTTCTTTTTGTTCATATTTTAGTATGTATGCTATCAAATGCATAAATTTTCCCCCAAAGAGTGTTTGTATAAATATCAATAATACTTTTTTTTAAAACGGCATTGTTAAAATTGTCTTTTTCTGTTTTGTTAATTTATGTAACTATTATACTAACCATAAACATGACACAATGCTACTAACCTACAAAATTATTGTAAGGTATGATGAGGGGTGGTACTCCCCGACCCTCACATACCTATGACGGGGAGAATAGAGCATTTGAAAAAAAATGATGTTGGGCCGAATTGACACGGTACAGTTACAGTAAAGAGTTGTCGTTAGTTTGTTTACACATATGGCGAAACGCTTTGCTTCCTTAGACGCAGACAAGATTGAGAAAAAGAAGCAACCGAGCACTGATAGAATGTAGACTGGTCATTTGCGGGGTAAATTCGTTACATAGTCATAAAGTGACCGGGTACGGAATGATACCTGGTTAGTAAATGTTATACCCGGCTCTGCTTCGCCTCGCCGGGTATAACATTTACTAACCAGGTATCGTCCTGTACCCGGTTACTACATGACTATGTCACTAATAGTATTTACCAGCGGTATTTACCGCCGCCGGTATTTACCGCCCAACCCTGCTCTAAAGGGACACCACACCTTCTGATTCTTAAAGGCATGTGGTAGTTTGTTTCAGGACGTACGTTGTGCAGAAAGCTCCTGCATATAACAACCACATGCTTTTATCGACATATATGTTTAACCCTAAAGGTGTCGCTTTAGAGTAGTTATGATGTATGCTAAACGTGGAAAAACAATCAAACAGGGAGAGCGACACACGAAAGGACACGGCATCAAACATCATCAAACAGGGAGAGCCACACACGAAAGGACACGGCATCAAACACCATCAAACAGGGAGAGCCACACACGAAAGGGCACGGCATCAAACACCATCAAACAGGGAGAGCCACACACGAAAGGACACGGCATCAAACACCATCAAACAGGGAGAGCCACACACGAAAGGGCACGGCATCAAACACCATCAAACAGGGAGAGCCACACACGAAAGGGCACGGCATCAAACATCATCAAACAGGGAGAGCCACACACGAAAGGACACGGCATCAAACACCATCAAACAGGGAGAGCCACACACGAAAGGGCACGGCATCAAACACCATCAAACAGGGAGTGCGACACACGAAAGGACACGGCATCAAACACCATCAAACAGGGAGAGCGACACACGAAAGGACACGGCACCAAACATCATCAAACAGGGAGAGCCACACACGAAAGGACACGGCACCAAACACCATCAAACAAGGAACAGCGCAATTACAGGACAAAACATTAAATAGTATCTATAAGAAATAACAAAGTAGACCAGTTCAGTTCAGCTTTACGTATTAGCATATCGGCAACTAAATTGCCTTTGGCTAAATACATACAGACAAAGAACATGGCATAACAACACAGAAATGTAAACACTTTCAGAATTACGAAACAGTTAAATATTCTAGGTTTTTTTGGCGTAGAATATTTGCCTTCTTGACATACATTGAAAACTTATTAATTAAACTGCTATTACTAGAACTAAGCAATGAGTTGAATTTTCCTATAGAGGGCCAAGAAACATTTCCTAAATACTGTCGACGTAAATTTGCGTATTTTGGACAACATAATACAAAATGATATTCTGATTCAACGCAGTTCAAACTAGAGGTTTTTGTCACAAAAACGGATGTCTGCCCTCTAATAAAAACAACATGTAATGGGAAATCACTAAAAATGTTATGGACTTGATGAATGATACTTCCCCTCATTATGCGCTTTCCACACCACATTTTTTGAAGAAGAAAATGATAACAGCTAATTACTTCAAAAATACTGATACCAGAGTTATGGCCCTTGTGCATGACACTTAATTTCATCATACTCTTTCCAAAAATAAAATGTCATTCCAATAACATCAGTCGAACAGGGGTTATTGATCGGCCAAAACATGTAACAAAGTGCAATAACTCCAAAAGTTTTGAAGCCAGAGCTATGGCCCTTGTTCATGACACTTTCTCTCATCATGCTCTTTCCATGTACGAAGTTTCAATACGATGACAAGAGCCATGTAGAAGTTATCGTCCGGACAAGAAAAAGCGTTAAACAAATGTACAAGGGGCAATAACTACAGGCCTCGTGGTATTGGGTGTTCCTAGTAGTACTTTTTGAGGAGTCTTGTTCGGGTCCTTCTATTTTTCTAACAAGAGCTTCAAAGTCTGCATAAATGATAAAAGGGGCTGGAAGGTTGTTTTTTATGATTAATAAATGTGAGTTTATTTTTTCCTTCCTTTGGCATATCAATTCGCACTGCGGTTTGGCCTATTCCTCGACAGTCTGATTTATGGGTCTCGAGTAGGTCTTCCCGGGTGTAACCATGGAGGCATCTCTCACAGAAGTACTTACGGGTTTTATGTTTACTTTCTTTATATAATAAGCGGTTTATGTCTTTTATCGCAGTATAGTGGAATTTTTCGCCCACTTCTATCAGGAGTAAGTTAATTCTTCGCATGGAGGCTGGCTGTTTGTTTATATGGTGACTTTTAATTCTAGTTCCTACTGCTTTGCATTCCCATCTAAACACACTTATAGCTAAATTATTTTGTTTCTCAATTTTTGGTATTTGGGAGACAGGTGTTGGGGAGTTAATTCCTTTTCGGTTTAGGCGTTCTTTCACGTTATAATATTTAGAAGGTCTTTCAGGATGATTGATTTTCTACCGGAAATAATATCGCGAGAATACTGCACCATACACATTTATCACTGCATGTTTACTTTTTACGACTTTGGGTAGTTCTATGTAGTTCCCCCCCCCCCTTAACGGTTTATACCGTGCTATGTCGAACCATAAATTATCCACTTGATCAACCACCCATCCAGAGCCTCTCTGGGCCAATTTCTCGAGATTTTCAAGAAGTTGGGGAACAACTTCTAAAATCTCGTTAATTTCATTCGCCTGTTGAATTACCTTCTGCTTGCTCCGTAAGACTGGGTCGGTGTACTCCTCAACTCCATCCGGCTATTGACGATTTTAACAGTCGAAATCTCATTTTAACTGAAAAACTGCTTAAGCAAGGATATAGATACCATAAACTAAGAAATACTTTCTCTAAATTTTACTATATAATTTCTCGCTTATTGGCAATTACCAATGTAATATCAAGGCGCTTCTGCGACACGGTATTTCACATCCTGAATTTTATGGTGATGTGATTTACAAACTTCGTAAAATTATTGGACATACCCATTTTCTCACATTAAAAAGGGATATGATCCTGTAGTACTACAACATACTGCATGTTTGGTTGTGAACCCTTTTACAGTTGGCAATCACGCTGGCCTCTTTGCATGTACGCCGACAAGAAAGGTTTAGTACTCTATGAAAGCGACCTCTTAAATCCAGAAATGGAAGGAGAACGTCGGATATCTGTACTATTTCGTTTTTGTCGTACACTTTATTACTTTTCTACAGTTACTCTGTTTGCAGCTCAATCATTGAGTACACTAGCGATAGGTGGATACAGTTTGTTCACTTAAATGTTTTCGTTATACATGCACTTTACCACTGTATTTGCCGTCGCGGTTGTTGTAGATTAGTCGGAGAGGGGGTACGTTTATTTACACTGTTTGTCTTTTAGGGTGGGGATGGAATAAGTGTGAGGTTGGGCGCCCATAAACCGGTTTAACCCCCAGTGACTTTTGTTACTGACCGTTCCAAGGCGGTACTTCCATCTTCCCCCTATTGTATGTTTGTTTTGTCTTTGTGCGTCTCTTGTTGTTTTTATAGTTATGTACATTTGCTGTTTCCTTGTGTTGCTGTTCGGGCGACTGTTTGTTCTGTATGTGGTGTTTCCTGCATGACTCTTTTTTGTACTTTTGCTTTACTAAGCTGAACTTTAACTGATAGTTGAAACATAACCCCATCGAGGTTTAAGACTTCTTCTTCCATTTATTTCTGAATTTTAGGCCTAGCGTATTCAAGGAACGCTGTCAAGTCCATATGTCCTACTGGTACATCTACCCTCCAACTACATAGGTATTTTCCGAATGCTTTGGGGGTTTGGTGGAAATTAAAATGTTTATCTATTTTTTAAAAAAAAATTGTTTTTCTAAATGAAAAAGTAGTAAAGTCAAGCAGGAAAAGCCACACACAAAACACTGGTTTCTCTTTTAAATTCATTTCTCAACGCTCTCGCTCTCTCACCATAAGTGGGAGTTGGTTCTCGGGTTGGTGACTGAAGTTCCCCCGTTGTCCTAAGTTTTTCTAACCTTTCTTGTAATTCCTTAAGATCCGTTTAGATCGCGGATAAGGGGGTCGCTCACCGGTTTCTCTTTTAAACTCGTCCCTCAATGTTCTCGCTCTATCTCCATAAGGGGGTTCGGGTTATTTGAGGAAGTTCTCCCGTTGTTTTAATTTTTTCTAATTTTTTGCAGCTCCTGAAGAGCCGCTTTAGATCGCGGATATGCTGGTTTTTCGTTGGTTTCTTTCTGATATTCTTCTCTCAAAACTGTCGTTCTCTCTGAAAATGTTGCCATTATCTAATGGTATATATATAAAATACCTTTCTTTAAATCGAAGTATCTATAGACATCAGGCGCCTTTGAAGGCCCTAATGTCCCGCTGTCTTTCTCTACATTGTATTTTATTATATCCACAGTTATAACATACGCAATATTTATTTCTAACTCCTCTCCCGCAGATATTACAGGGCTTTGTCCCCTCGCTCTTCCATAAACGAGCAAGATGAACCTTACAGTAGCCCTTCATACAGTGTGTGTTGCATAACTCCGTCTTCCCAATAATCAACCATTTACATTTATTCTTTCCAGAATGCGGTATTGTTTTTATTTTAGTATGGTCTTTAGAGTAGCCTCCTCGTACCGTGGGGCAATATAAAGAGACAAGGTTATCATCATACTCATATTCGTGATAAACACACTCAAACGAAATGTTGTATAATGTACAAATGGGACATTTAATAAAACGGTTGTCCGACTCTTCAGCGGGCGGAGCCGTAAAAATAAGGGAAAAGCATTACGAAAATCGTCTTTAGTCCACGAATGTTTCCAGATTTCACCATAATATTGTTGTGTTTTTTGACATAGGGGTTTAGACAACTCTTGAGCCTTTATGTAAGAATTCTGTTTAATTCTGGTCACCATAGGTTTGCAATATGGTTGACCCATTGAACAAAGGAGAGAGGTGTTATATCTGGAAATGTTAAACAGAGGGCTGGTGGAGATTGTCAGTCATCGGTTTAGCCGAGACCTGTCATCATGTAGTCCCATAAATTGTAATTACTTTAGCCCAAATGGCTAGTAAGGGACGCTGGCACTGACCAGAGGAGGTGCTATAGTTCAGCATGCTGCTCCCCATATTTGGAGCTAGCTTTGATAAGATTTAGCAAATCAGTTTAGCCTACGTAGCCCTTGTCTGTTGAACATCTTATATAAACCAGGGTTCCTTTGTTCAGAGGGGAGAAATTCAAAATTTAGTTACTGAGAAGAGGGAGAACTTTGATGTTAGATCACTTTTAGGCCTTTTTGGAAAGCAAAGAAGTTGACAGTTGAACGAAAGGGATTTACAGAAGTAAACTTGAATATTGTGTAGACTTTAGATATTAAATGTTGTCAAGAAGAATTAAGACTTGAGTTTTTGTCAACCACAGCAGCAGCAGCAGAGTTTTTCCCCGGTAAAACTTAACACTGGTGGCAGCGGTGGGATAAGGGCTTTAACACGTCGGGATAAGGACTTTAACACGGTGGGATAAGGACTTTAACACGTCGAGATAAGGACTTTAACACGTCGAGATAAGGACATTAACACGTTACCTGGGATATTGGTGACTACTGTGGTTTTACTAAAAATTCAAGAAGAAAATTAACAATATTCCAGTATACAAGGGAAGCAATAAGGATGTGGTATTGCTTTATACAAGTAGCTCTTTTAATTGGAATGCACAACCCAAAAACAACTGATCATGCGTGGGAATTGCTGCAAAACGACACAAGAATCAAGGATGACATTAAATGTGTTCGAGTGAGGAACTTTGACTCCTCAAGGAGGGAGCCATATGTCACTGAAGTGCTTCAAGAATTTGGACGTGACATAAAGTCAAGTATTGGGAAGAAGATTGACAACCTTGTGACCCAGCTGAGCTCAAAGCGAAACACTGAAGGGCAGCAAAAGTCATATGGCCTGAGCTTAGGACTGTTGATCCCTCTATCAGATTGGAAGTGGTCGATGATGGATTATTGTAAATTGACGGACAGTGTCAAATTCAATTTAAATCTACAGGGCAGAAAGTTTTTGTAGTTCCGATTCTTGAAAATGGATTAATTGGACTTGATTTCCTTTATGAAAATGATTTTGAATTAGGAGTAGAAACTGGATTACGATTTAATGGCAAGAAATGTACTACAGTTGGGGAAAGGGTTCCCTTGAGGGCAGTTCATGTAACAACCAAATCTAAGATCAGCTTTGGAATGCATCATACCTGGTCAAGTCATAAATCTCAGGTCAATTACCAAGACACTTGGAATTACATGCAACTCGCCTGATTAACAACCGGTTAATCATATTACATTAGGGATTGTGCTCCTTTCCCTGGAGACTATTAAGAATGGTCAGATTTCTATAGGGCTAATAAGTACCTCTAACAGGAGCGTTAAGCTGTCAAAGGGTGCTACTTTGGGATTTATACAAGACGTTAGTGATGATGAACTTTTACAACAAACTGTGAAACAGAATGTAAAATGCTTTACAACATCCAGAGAACTGTGCAGTGTAATAAGGACTTGTAAGTAAGGGATTTATCTGACAGATCAGATGGCCAGGTGGCTTGAAGTTCTTTCACAATATCATTTCGACATAGAACACAGAAGAGGTATAAAACATAAAAATGAGGACAGCCTGTCGCGCATACTTTGAGACCCAGAAACTTGGGAATGTAATGATGGGAGATCTATCTTGGGCAAGTTACCGTGTAGGGAATGCAACTCGTGCTTGAAAAAAGCATTGGGAGTGGTTGGATTTTTCACGTTTTGATGATGTTGTACCTTTATTTGGGAAGGATGCCACAAATGAGTTGGAAAATGGTTTTCCATGGCCAGGTATAAACCGGACAAGGATACAGAGTACATGTAGTCAGTTCTGGACCTGGATATTACTGTGTTTGCAATTGCAGATTGTAAACATGTGGGACATACTCGTCAACCCTTTGATGCATGGATATAGCAGGATATGGAAATATTGCCGCTCACGGTTGGACCGTTTGCGCTTTCATAAAAATGCTAGTGCTAATGGGCTTACGAAGGAGTGTGGTCTGTTATGGTGACAGTGACAGTGGGGTGCTAAAGATGGACATAAATTCCATATTGGATAACAGTACTACTGGAAACAATAGTCAACCATCCTCCTTGGGTGTCTACGGAAATTTAGCATGGTCAATTGTTCACCTGAAAAAATGGCAAGACTACAACAAGAAGATCCGGATATAGGTGTTATAGTTAAGTGGTTAAAATCCGACACTCAAAGACCCTCACGTGACTGTGTCGCAGGATATTCTTCAAGTGTGAGACATTACTGGCTTCAATGGGATTTAGTAACAATTGTTGATGGCATTTTGTTCAAAAAAGTATATGTTCAATATCCAGCAGGAAATATTACAACTTATGATTTCAAGAAGGGGACCAGTAGCCAAGCCCTTGATTGTACAGCATGACAGACTTAAACCATACCAGGGAAATAGCGTTCGGATTGGGCCATTAGCTATAAGTCTATAAAGATTGCTGATCCCAAGCACAACAAGAGCAAACCGAGGAATGTCCCCAAGGGGCAACATATCAACAACTTTCGGCCAAGAAGGAGCCACAGGCAGCGAAAACCATACAGACCCTTCCAGTATTAAATAACAGCCAAGATTTTAAGTGGGGACATAACAATTAATGTAGGCCTTGCAAGCAAATTTGCTTCGACTTGGCATGGCATATGCAGAGTATCTGTCACTAAACCCTTTCAACAAGGAATACTTAAAAACTTCTGCAGGAATATTATGGTGTGAAATTTTGTGAAAAGTTTTTATTTGTCCTTATGAGTGGAAATATGAATTGCATTATTGCGTTAAATATGTGTTCCAGAAGGATTGTCATTCAATCCGTCTGGAATGTATGTTTAAAGTTGTTGCTAGGGAACTTTGGGTTTTCTTTTTTCAAAGAATTTATAATTTCAAATGTCTAGAGTTTATAGGTGGTTTTATGAAAAGGAAGATAGTGTTCAAATGGAATGTAGTGTGTCAGTTGAGGATTATTACAATTCAGATTGTTGGAATATTATTAAGAATTTGTGCATTGGTGAATTGTCGATAATGACTATTCAGCCAGGAATTTTAATTTTAAAAGCTATAATAATGTAGCTTTGTGTTCAAACGGATATATTAATAGTAATTCGTTTAGTGTCAACTGTGGAAGTTGAAGTGGTAAGAATAACCCCACTCAACTTCATATTCTACTTGGATTTAGAATGTGTCTTTATTTTATTACAGGCTCAATATAAGCGCCACATTTGTTCTTTTAATATTTAGATTAATATTAATTAATGGCGCATAGGACACTTTATGGTAGAGACGACTACCAAACACCAATTTCAAAAAGTGCCTCTTTTCAGTACACCAATGTTAATGTTAAAATTAAGCAAAAGGCACAATAAGACAGTGAATGAGTGTTATAGACATAGTGCGAGTGTTTTAGGACTTCTCAGAGATATTCATTTACAGTTATCGCAGCACAATGGACAATACTGGACATAATTCTCGTGCTGGATATTATAGTGTAACAGTTACTTAACATCAGAAACTGTTTAACACAAGTACCAAAGCTAATACATTTAATTATTTGTTAACACCTGAGTATCAATTAAGATGTGATTGTTAATCACAATTCTTATACCAATTTCTTGTTTGGTATTAATTATATTCTAGTAGGATTAGTTAAGAATAGTGTTATATTTCATGTATTTTATTTGAGAGTGAGATAACTGCTAAACTTCCTTGCTTTCCTTGGATTTCAAATTGAAGGTGTAAAACATTAATGGGGACCATTAATGCTAAGGGGAGGGGAGTGTTGTGTTTTTTGACATAGGGGTTTAGACAACTCTTGAGCCTTTATGTAAGAATTCTGTTTAATTCTGGTCACCATAGGTTTGCAATATGGTTGACCCATTGAACAAAGGAGAGAGGTGTTATATCTGGAAATGTTAAACAGAGGGCTAGTGGAGATTGTCAGTCATCGGTTTAGCCGAGACCTGTCATCATGTAGTCCCATAAATTGTAATTACTTTAGCCCAAATGGCTAGTAAGGGACGCTGGCACTGACCAGAGGAGGTGCTATAGTTCAGCATGCTGCTCCCCATATTTGGAGCTAGCTTTGATAAGATTTAGCAAATCAGTTTAGCCTACGTAGCCCTTGTCTGTTGAACATCTTATATAAACCAGGGTTCCTTTGTTCAGAGGGGAGAAATTCAAAATTTAGTTACTGAGAAGAGGGAGAACTTTGATGTTAGATCACTTTTAGGCCTTTTTGGAAAGCAAAGAAGTTGACAGTTGAACGAAAGGGATTTACAGAAGTAAACTTGAATATTGTGTAGACTTTAGATATTAAATGTTGTCAAGAAGAATTAAGACTTGAGTTTTTGTCAACCACAGCAGCAGCAGCAGAGTTTTTCCCCGGTAAAACTTAACAATATCCTTGATATAATTTTTCAAACCTTCCTTGTAATTCTAGAAAAGCTGCTTTAGATTGAGGCTTTACGCTGGTTTCTCTATGCTATATTTTTTTTAAACCTTTCTTGTAATTCTAGAAAAGCTGCTTTAGATTGAGGATATGGAGACTTTACGCTGGTTTCTCTATGATATATTTTTTCAAACCTTTTTTGTAATTCTAGAAAAGCTGCTTTAGATTGAGGCTTTACGCCGGGTTCTCTCTTTGAAAATGTTGACATTATTAATGGGATATACATATAAAATACATTTGTTTAAATTGAATATTAATTAACTTTCTTATTATAATTCTATAGTTACCAGGCTGGGAAGTATTTAAAATCAGTTTAGCGTGCTTAGTTTTAGCCAACCTGTCCCGAATTATAAATATTCTGAAAATGGTTGATCCTTCGAAAGCAAAAGTAGAAATGCAAAACGAGAAAATTGCAGACTCGGTTTTATTGAGTCTGTTCATGAGTAGTAATTAAACGTGCAACACTACTCACGCCCCCTAGCACCGGCTTAAGCAGTATTCAATTTTCAAAACTAATAACATGAAAACTAATGATCCCGAAGGACCAGAAAATATAACAACACTGAGAAGCCTCTCAGAAGCTGGGATAACATCGTTCTCACGCAGACACTCTTCAAATGAGTCTCGGTTCTTACAGTGATAGAGAGCGACCCAGCGTGTTTGCTCACGAAGGTCTTTGAGAACTGAATTGTACTTCTGAGTTAAAACCCAAACCGATTGCTTCGCATGCCGGCCACTAAACGTCAATTCGGAAAGCATATCTTTCTTTTTGGTAAGTTGCCTGTTAGCGGCCATATCATCGATAATATACAATGTCGGTTCGCCCTGGAATACCTGGTACAAAGCGCGCAGGTAGACATGAAGGCGTTCACCCGGATCTACAACGTAAACCTCTTTGTCTGTCAAAACCCACGATCGTTCTTGGTAAGTCTTATTGTGCTTAAGTGTCGGACAGAGGATAACAATATGATTAAATATTCCATAAAACGGGCCATCGAGTAAGTTTAAGGCGAAGACCGTTTTTCCACACCCTGTCATTCCACAGATAACTGCTGAGTGAGTGCGTCCATAATGATGTAGATGTACATGTTTAAAGCACCTTTCGCTTCCGCTTCTTTAGAGATCTGGATCGTAATACCCTCGCTATCGAGACGACGTCCATTACCATGCAAACCATCATCTTCGGTAGACCTCAGGTCCAGCCAAATGGCAAATTCTTCAGTGAGGTAATGTGTGAGTTTACAGGCGTGCTTCTCTAAATCTTTAGCAACCATAGCCACTTCGAGATGTCGTTTAGACCCTCCAGCCGTAAGCTTCATCCCACAGCTGGTAGGGACGCATTCCTTGAGCGTAGAGCTGGTTTGGAACTCCTTCTACCGTTACCTCCACCGTAGTTATTTTTGGGTTATATAAGGCCTCGCTTTGGGGGGCAAATGCATCTTCCGGCTCCTTAAGTATTATTAAAACTCCTTTCATAGACCTGGCGGGGACGTTCAGGTTTATGTTCCACAGTGTATCAGATTTATCTTTTGGGATCTTCCGGTGGCGTAAAACACGGTCGTATAAGATAGACATCCCCCCCAGCATACTGTTGGCGAATGTTATCGGCAAATTCTTATTAGATAGACATCCTCCCAGCGTACTGTTGGCGGATGTTATCGGCTAATCCTTATTAGTGGCCATCTCAAACTCTAATGCAATTCCCTCTATAGAGAACTTCGCCGTCAGCCTGGATCAAACGACTGTATTCATTAAATGTGAATTCATACTCAAGCCTATCCCCGAAAGCCGACTGGAAGAAGGGCATGTGACTCTCGAGGATTTCGAAATCAAGCGGGATGATGAAGCGATTACCATAAGCATTTGCAACGGCAACGTCCTTCTGTTTTCCATTAGCTTTGTCTCCGGCGTTTACTCTCAACTTTGTCACATTTCTATTCGTAGTGGTGTCAATCCCCTGGTACTGGGAATTCTTCCGCTCATTATCGGTTTTCCAGAGGTCTCGGTAGCACTCGTAGACGTCGCTATCATCGACACTCATCACCTCGTTTCCGGAGATCTTTATCGTAGTCTTCTTTACGACGGCTCGACCCAGATTGTTTACAACTGTACGATTAGCGTCGGTCGATTCCAGATTGATCTGGAAGGCTAGGCGGGCTGTCCCAGGGACTATAACATCGTTGGCTCCGAGGTTCGGGAACCTCACTAAAAGCTGTTGATTCTGGTCTATCGTGCGTGGGTTGTTTGTGATAACGACCGTCTGGCGGATACCTTTTACCCCTATGGGCTCCCTTAATCGTCTGTATGGATTAAGTTTTCTACCAATGAAAAAGTAGTAAAGTCAAGCAGGAAAAGCCACACACAAAACGCCACCATCATCAAACCACCGACAGAAAGCAATTTATATAGCAATACACATACACACACATACAGTAGAAAGTCACATAGACAACATGTCACACACACACACACAACCAAACGCACGCAAACACACGATAAGAACACATAATTCGCTTTGAGTCATTTAAATTAACATTATACATGTATACCTTAAATTTATATTTTCAAAATTTATGAAGACATTCAAATGGTGACATGGTCTCGGATGACATGGTCTCGGATAATATTGAAACTACTTCTTTTTCTCAACCCACTGAAGCACTCAATGACTTTTGTTAATGATTACTACAATCGTTTACATGAGGTACATAACACGGGTAAACCTCCAGCAGGTATTGACTACCAGAAATTTAAGTTAAAAGATGGAGATATCCGCATTAAAGACCACCCAGATTATTATCTTTATGACAAGAAAACTAAAAAGCCCTTTGCACTTTCTACTCTAGTCAATAAATATGACAGTGGTTTTGTCAAAGATGTACTCGGTTTCTCGGACTATAGTAAGACGAAGAAGGTCAGCATCCTTCCTAAAATGCTGCAGACAAACTACGACAGGTTGATAGTGAACTGGCAACAACTGAGTTTGATGATTTAGAGATGATATTAAACAGGTTAAGAAATTCATTATCTGATGCGGAGCAAACAATACAAAAACGATCGACGATCCCGAAGCAATTGTAGATGAATGGGCTAAGGAAAATCTGAATTCCAGTTTACGACAGATTATATCGTTTGATAAAGCTATGCAAACTCAGCGGGGTGAGCTTCTGAACAACACAGCAAGGCTCATCCAACTCGACAAAGACATAGAAAAGAGAAAAATATGCTGGAATTGACTGAAGACCCTGAGGAAAACCGGGAGATCTCGGAGATAATAAAACATCTCGAGAGCGAGTGGAGCTAGCTTTCATCGGGATATATACTATTTACCTACGCGTTAAAATGCGCGGATAAAAGGTTAAGTAGCCCGAAGGAGTATACGTACATAAAACCTTTACTCCGCTAAAAACATCGATTCTGTCGTAAACGCTTTTGATTTAAATCCGAGCAATCTTCCGGATCTAGACGTTTTGCTAGCTTAAACGTGGAGCCCCATCAGGATCGAACGCCTTCCTTTTTCCCTCTAAATGTTTTTTTAACAAACAAAAATAAAACAAAAACACACAAGCGGATGGCATTTTTCAATATGTCAATCCGAGTTTGGTATAGTACGTAGTATTTAAACCATGTACCGTTACATTTCCCTAAAACGACCTTTCAGATGTGCCTCGACGACCGATTTCCGTTAAATAGAAAACAATCGGTATTGCGTAGTTTCCGTTTCAAGGTCTGTCTTTTACGACCGAGGGTCCACAATGTGCTCCAATATGTGCACAATATGCTCCAACTTGTGCACAATGTGTTCCAACGCCCTGCGGCAAAACTTATTTTCTGTCCCAACTACTTCAAAGAGGGCAAGATACAACTAAACGGATGTTGAAAGGTAAACGGTGGTGGTTGTTGTTGTTGCTGCTGCTGCTGTTGTTGTTGCTGCTGTTGTTATTGTTGCTGTTGTTGTTGTTGCTGCTGTTGTTGTTGTTGTCGTCGTCGTTGTTGTTGTTGTTGTCGTCGTCTGTGTTCCAACATGTGCACTTTGTGCTCCAACGTGTGCACTTTGTGCTCTGACATGTGCAATTTGTGCTCAAATATTGTGCACTTTGTGCTCCAATATGTGCACTTTGTGCTCCAATATGTGCGACGACAACAGCAACAACAACAACAGCAACAACAACAACAGCAACAACAACAGCGATAGCAACAACAGCGACAACAATAACCGTTTAACTTTCAACACCCGTTTACTTGTATCGTAAGCGGCCCAACATCCTGCGGAAAAACTTATTTCTTGTCCCAAGGAAAGTTTTGGTGACTCATGGAAATGACTCCGCGTGGTGACTAGGAAAAGTCACCGCGTGGTTACTTTAAGGAAAGTTTTGGTGACTCGTGGAATTAAGTGCGTGCTGATTTTTAGGACAGCATGAGGTGTCATGGAAAGTTTTCTTGACTCATGGGAATGACTCGTGGCGACGCGGTGACTGTAAGGAAAGTCACAACGTGGTTACTTTAAGGAAAGTTTTGGTGACTCATTGAAATGACTGGTGGTTACGTATACACGTTGCGGACAGTTTTTTTGGATTGCAGTAAGCGTCTGTCTTAAAGGTTATCTTCTTTTAATATTGTCTTTAAGATAGGCTTTACTGTAAGTGTAAATCGCAAATTTGGATAAGTCAATGTAGTGTACTTAGTTTAATATAATTATGTCCGATATACGAGGGTTTGACAGTATTTAAAAAGTTGGCTGAATTCTTCGCTGCACGGTACTAGCGATGACCGTTTTGAAAATATCATCTTGGTTTTATTTTATATTTCGAGGGGATTATTTTAGGGTTTGACTTCTGATCGGCTTCCGCGCTAGCAAACGTCTAAATTCCAGATGAGTGGATTGCTAGGATTTAAATCTAAACTTTTTCCACGGAACCGATGTTTTTAGCAGGATAATGGTTATTTATGTACGCAACGGATATACTCCTTCGGGCTACTTAAACCTTTCATCTGTTGAATTTAAGGCATCGTTACATAGTGTAGATTCACATTAAACGGTACATTTAAGTCTACTCACTTCGGTTAAAGTACACGGGTTAGTTCTACGAGATATGTCGCGTCGAAATATATGTATTGAGGTAAATACTTCGGTATATGAAGGAATTGGATATAATTTGCGCGAACTCACAGTTAAACGTCTGACTGTCCTTATCTGACGGAGTCAAAGTGGTTTCGCGATAGACAGATCAGTCAACCCTCTCTTAAATAGGCTACCTTTCTGTATAAGGTTGGTTCTGCTTCGAAAATCTCGATCTTTAAAAGTATTTCTATAGAAACCTTTTATTACGTCGTGAAAAGTTTTCCCGACTCAGCGTTCATGGTTTAATGCTTGGCTCATACGTGGTGCCGATGACGTGGGGACCGCGTGGTGATCATGTTTGGGATGGGAGGGCTAGGAGTGGCTGGATCCTACGTGGGAGGGATGACTCACGTGTTGACTCACGCTATGACTCACGTAATGACTCATCGCCGCGTGATGACGTGGAGACGCGGTGACGTCACTTCCTGTAAATCATCCAAACCGACCCGCATGTAGTAGGAGAGGCCAGTTTTAATTATTCATCTGAATAATGGTTATGATATTTCTACTTATTGCTCAGCTGATACGTGTATTTTCAAAGTATAGACTCAGTTTGTCATTTGTTTTCCTGTATTGGTGTCATATATGACACACCTATCAGTGCTGTGGTGTCGTAAACCCCAAATAAACTGAACTAAATGTAAAGTTTTTATTTGTAAGAGCCTTTCCCTTGTCCTATATACATCCAGGAACAATCTACGGTCATAATTGTATGACACATTGTTCGCATTGCGGACAGTAATTGAGATGTTTGATGTACATTCCATTGCCACTCAATTCCGAAAACTGAATTTGATTCATATTAAGAGAAAGCCTATAACATCATTTCCGATGCAATGAGAATAAGACGATCATAATTTGTCAATAAATCACGAGTATAAAACTGGCAGATGTTGCATTTGATATATCAGACAGTTAGACCGCTGTCTTGTCAACGTAAATCGTTCTTGATGTCGTTATGTGTGGCTGCACGGAATACATATGTAGACATTATCTTGCTCTAAAGTATTTCAAAAATGGTCTTCATCCACAGCCTTGTCACATCATGTTTATAAAATATCATACATCACGCACGCCCTAGACTTCTATTCTCTTTAGCCCCCCCCCCCCCCTCCCCAACACACATACACATCAATTGTCTAATAGCAGGATGTCATATATCCTTGATCATATTATAAGAAATGCCTGTTTTCAGATTTCTAATTACCAATTTTCCATCAAAAGCAATGTCTCCATAGACATCTTAATGTTATTTCATATAACATATTTGTTACATAACTGCGTCTCAATATTTCCCCAAAGTTTTCATTTCCACTGAAAGCTGCTGGCCCAGGAAATATTGATGAGCATGTCCCAGTACAATCAATTGGTAAATTATGTCATATATCATAACTGCAGGATATGGATTTGATGTCTACATTTATTTATCACATAACCTGTCGTGTGGGAGTGCCGAAATAGAGTGCTGTAAATCTCGGAAATGCATAAGTGCATTTTTTTATGCAAATGAGCAATTGGAATGCAGCTGAACTAGGCTGTAAGCAAAGGCCGAAACAGCCGTCAGATATAGTCTGTTTCAATTTCTATGACACTTTTTAAGGGTAATGTGATAAAAAGATCTTACATTCGTGTTCATTACAAATTGTTTTCATGAAACTCGTTTACTGTCTCTATATATGTATTAGTATTTAAGTTTAACATTATATATCTGTCTGTCCCGACCGTCCGTTCTTTCGCCCGTTACAACTCAAACAATTTTTAATGCTTCAGTACGTCACTGTATTTGTCATTATGTGAATTTGTGCATCTATATCTATGATATGGTATAGTCAAACAACTAGGTCTGACGTGTCAAAGGTCAGCCGAGTCCATTTTTCAGGGAGATCCGCGTTCCGCATGTTCTCGGACCATTTTTTAAACAGACGAGCTTAGTATATAAGATAAAATTGAAGGTGGTATTGTTGTCAGCAGTTTAGCGCAGTGGGTAAAGTCTAGGTACGCAGAAGACATTGCGGGAGTAGTTTTTTATTGAGCGTGGGTTCGAATCCCGTGTCGACCTTAAACTTTTTTTTTTAATTTTGAATGAATAGTAGAGTATTATTTTATGTATAATTGTAATGGCCATTTATGCACATGTTCGTCTATGTTAGGGAAGGGTGCCTTTGTTTGAGTTCGAGTCCTATATTAGCCATATTTTCAATAATAAATCGATGATAAAATATGAATATCAATATAAGTTTTAGCAAATTTCTTGTACAAGTGGCTTCTTAATGCACAACAAAACTAATGCTCTTAATGGGACTTCCCTTAATATTTTAGCAAAAAAAATATTTTAGGTTGATGCGAGACTCGAACCTGCGCCTAATAAAATGTTCGCCGACCATATACTTCTTTATGGTCCTACGACTTATCCACTACGCTATATTTCCAATAACTAATGCGCTTATTCTTTATACCTATAACTAAACATTTTCTTTTATAAATGGCACGTGGATATCCGAAATGCTGATCTCCCTTAAAAATGAACTCGGCGAACCCGTGACCCGTCAGACCTAGTTGTTTGACTATATTGTCCTGTTTTATTTACCTGTCAAATGTGAATATTCCTACGTCACTGAAAGGATTCTATTTAGCTTGGGTAAACCTGTGTTTCAAACGTGTTTCACGAGATTCACAATAAATGTACAAGTACTCGAATAGGCCAAGTAGGACAGCTTTTATTAGCGGAAACAATCGATATCAACCGAAGCTATTTATGGCGTGTTCAGCAAGCGTATAATTATTTAAATTTGACAGGTTAATAAAACAGGACAATAATGATATAATTATATACTAGTTAACACTCGTTAGCTCTGTTGGTGCTGTAGTCCTTTGCAAACATTGTATACCCAGATGAGAGAGCTCCTACATGAGACCTCTCAGATAGATCTAAAAATTGAATGGAAATAGAATTAGATCATGTTAAAAGTCATGTCACTATACAAAGTCATACGTAACCAGGGACATGGTTGTCATATGGACATCTTCGTTGTAATGCAATGACCTGTATCTATTCAAATAGTTGCTTGTTCTTATACGTCGGTAATATTAGTGCCAGGATAAAGGTGAACTGGTAAATCAGTCATAGTTACTACATCATAGGATCTCTGAAAGTTGGAAAATGTTATTGAAAACACAGAAACTGTTTATTGACTTCGAAATTAACACGTACAGTACTGGCCACAATGTCCTATTTAGGTCCCCAGTGACCTACACCCAGTCCAGCCGATATATAGTTTTCAGTAAGGCGTTTTTGAGACGTTATATCCTACCATACTCATGTGTCAGTTATGGCCTCATATCTCATGTGTCAGTTATGGCCTCATATCTCATGTGTCAGTTATGGCCTCATATCTCATGTGTCAGTTATGGCCTCATATCTTGTCCTTTGTTATCGATGATGTTGGTCGAGGTTTGGTTTAACCCATTCCCTCATATAAACGCCTTTTGACGCATCTGTAAAAGTCACTTTTTGAAAACATTGTGATAAATGGAGCATTTGCTCCTGAGTAGCAAATGCTCTGTTTATCACAATGGTTTCAAAACTACACAAATCTAAAAGTGTCCTTATCTGTATTAAATTCCCCTTTTCAGTAGATTTATTCAAATATGCTGGGTCTAAATTAGTCTATGAGGTTATGGTTTAAGGGCGATGCTAATATGATGTGATTGTGAAACAGGAAAGGAACAGTTCTGTGAAGATCGTGTTTATGTGAGCGCACACTTCAGTTGTGCTTCTACTGTTGCTGTGTTAAACATTATCGTGTTCTGTCTGTCTGTTTTTCTGCCCGACGCTCTCTCCCTCTCTCTCTCTGTCTCTCAATTCAGTTGTCTTTCTGTGTTCGTCTCAACATTGTATTTGGGATAAAGCTGTTTTAAATACCACTTAAAATGTTGCCAACCCGTTTAATTTCTCGTGAGCAAATACATGTCTCAAACATATTGAATCTGATAGTTAATTCTAACATTAGTCAATAATGGTGTCTGCCATTCTAACTTCTCCTAGACTTCTGCTGAAAAAACAAAAACATAATTCAGTTCACTTCATGCGGACTGGAAGTAATGGAACACAAAAGACGCTGTTACGGGTCCATAGACAATAGTGAATGTTTAATTGGCAGTTCTGAAAGTTATTGCTGCTCGTAGCTTTAATTATAATGATTTAGAACATTGTTTCGTTTGTGGTTATAAAATGTAAATTTGAGACGGGAGATAACCTGCCAATAGTGAGACAGTCGTTGAACGTTAACTTGGAAAATCAAGTTTTAACAATTTCGCAGCCAAACTTGACGTCTGTAAACCATGTCGTCTACTACAATTTCCATATCTTATTTATCTTCATTTGTGTTTCAAAATATATAGTGACAGTAACAAACAGCTTGGATCCTGATGGGATGCCGACTTACTCGGTGTCTCATCTGGATCAAAACTGTTTGCGTTGGTAATCACAGCTGCGATAGTTAATAATGACAGACACGGAAAAGTTATTAGGTCGTTCTACTTAACCTGTATTACGGTAAATGCGGCGTGACTGCGTGACTGGCATTTGCAGTCAACTTTGATCCACCACAAATCTCAATACCTCACCAGGAAACATGTTTTTCCAAAACTTCCTTTACGAGCTCCCTATTACGTTTGCCCTACATTAAGTAACCACCTGATGTTACAGACTCCTATAGTAATTGTTGGGGTTTATTAAAAATAAAACAACTGTTTAAAGTGTTGTCCTGTTGTCAATCTTGCTTCATCGCAAACACTGGCATACTTGATTCATCGCAAACACTGGCACACTTGCTTCATCGCAAACACTGGCACACTTGATTCATCGCAAACACTGGTACACTTGATTCATCGCAAACACTGGCACACGTGATTCTTGACACAAACGGAAGAAAATTATAATTACACTAATATAAGCATTAGGACAGACAGACAAGCTATGCAAATAGTGCAGACCCATTTCAAACCACTCGTAAATTTAGCATTACATCAGTCCAATTTAAAGCTCAAAATGGTACCAAAATGACTTGTTCAGATTTACCGACTAGTAAAGAGGTGCGAGACGGAGTGTTCGAATACTTAGGGTATTTGGGGGTGTTAGATTTGAACTAATACGGATGCTGTCTGAGAAGGTCAAAGTATAATCCGACAGCACGTCTATCTGATGCCGATGGAAAGACAGGGAACCAGTTACTGTTGATAACGACGATTGTCACACAATGAAGGACCTTTCCAAACCATGCAATGTCTGCAAAACAATCAGAGCTTTCATTCCTGTCTGTGTATTTTTTTAATTTAATGAGCTATATAGTTCAATCAGTCAACGTGTTGTGTAATGTATTTAATGAGCTATATAGTTCAATCAGTCAACGTGTTGTGTAATGTATTTAATGAGCTATATAGTTCAATCAGTCAACGTGTTGTGTAATGTATTTAATGAGCTATATAGTTCAATCAGTCAACGTGTTGTGTAATGTATTTAATGAGCTATATAGTTCAATCAGTCAACGTGTTGTGTAATGTATTTAATGAGCTATATAGTTCAATCAGTCAACGTGTTGTGTAATGTATTTAATGAGCTATATAGTTCAATCAGTCAACGTGTTGTGTAATGTATTTAATGAGCTATATAGTTCAATCAGTCAACGTGTTGTGTAATGGATTTAATGGATGGTGTACATAGTATATGCAAAACATGAAAACAGTGGTCCACTGAGGCAGTCGACAATGCCTGATACACGTTGCAAAATATTTATAGGAATACCCAACATATGAATGATGTATGATATAAATATCCTACATATGAAATAATGGAGCGTGATAGGAATAGTCTAGATATGATTGAATGGTGCGAGATGGACATACCCTGCATATAAGTATGAATGGTGCTTGATAAGAATATCTTACATATGGTATACTCAGGGAGCTAATGGGGTATACCGTTCACCCCCGACTTTTTTATGGGTACCAAAATGTTCAGAAAAGTGTCCTGAATCAGAATCAAAAGTTTAAATACTTTTAGGCTATGTGTATTTTAACCGTTTCCATGGCAACCCCCAGTTTTCGATATGATGACCCATACCTACAAATTCGCCCATATCACAGCCAGTTTTTGTCCTAAAACTATAAAATTGATACCAAATGAAAGATAAGACATTGTGCTTTTATTTCCAACTTTTTATTTAATTACCTTATTTGCATACTCATGAATATTAATGAGAACATTACAAATAGTAACAAAAGTATAGAAATAACGTAAACCTTTCATTTTTTATCCTAAAAATATCAGAAAATAACTTCAAATGCAGTTTAACATGATGACAAAACCCCAATGAAACAAAATATCCAATTTGAGGACCAAAGTATTTAATTTTAAGTATCGTTTTCATCGTTTCCATGGCAACACCCCAGTTTTCGTAATGATGGCCCGTACCTGCAAAATCGTCTATACCACAGCCAGTTTTTGTCCTAAACCTATCAAACTGGTACTAAATTGGAGATAGGACATTGTGCTTTTATTTCCAGTTGAACAGTTAACTAGAAATAAAAGCACAGTTTCCTATCTCCAATTTGGTACCAGTTTTATATGTTTAGGACAAAAACTGACTGTGATATTGACGATTTTGCAGGTACGGGCCATCATTACGAAAACTGGGGTTTTGCCATGGAAACGGTGAAAACGATACTTAAAATTAATGCTTTGGTCCTCAAATTTCTATATTTTGTTTCATGGGGGCTTTGTCATCATGTTAAACTGCATTTGAAGTTATTTTCTGATATGTGTAGGATAAAAAATATGAAAGGTTTACGTTATTTCTATACTTTTTTTTTACTATTTTTAATGTTCTCATTAATATTCATGAGTATGCAAATACGGTAATTTGAAAAAAAGTCTTATCTTCCATTTGGTACCATTTTTATAGTTTTAGGAAAAAATATTTGTTCTGTTCTGTTGAAAGTAATATCCTACTTCTGTGTATGAATAGTTCGTGATATGAATATCTTCCATATGCCTATGAATGGTGCGCGATATGAATATGTTACACATGCCTATAAATGGTGCGCGATATGAATATGTTACACATGCCTATGAATGGTGCGCGATATGAATATGCTACACATGACTATTAATGGTGTGTGGCGGCGGTGGTCTAGTGGTAACGCGCTTGACTATCAGTCCGGAGGTCCTGGGTTCAAATCCCGGTCTCTCCCGGAAAATTCAGAGACGCTTTTCCGTGTCTCCCACCCGCACATCCTCTCCACCCAGGGGTTAAAATGGGTACCTGTGAGGGTCACGCGCCGGTACTGCGGCTGCATGATTGCGCCATATGTTAGCAGTGCTCCATATTGTAGGTCAATGACTCAATGACCAGGGGAGTAAATGTACAGTCGGCTGAGCGGTCATTCGGACTGAAAGTAGACTATAACTAGGTACTTTACTTTTTTATATGAATATGTTACATAAGACTTTATATAGGTTAGACTGCATTATGACAAGTCCTCGTGAAATAGACTGCGCGAAGCGTCAGCGAAGTCAGTCTGTTTCATGAAGACTTGTCATTGGCAGTCTAACCGATTTAAACCCCCCACTAAAATTTTCAGACCTGCCATTTTCTCAGGAGTTTCCAAATTATCCATATCTTTCATCAAATCTCCGGATCTCCGGGTTTTTTGTCGAATCTCCGGATTTTTTATAAACATACCTGAGAAAAAAATCAGCTGGAAACAGTTTCTGCAGTAAAAGGCTGATTGCATTTGGTAACGACATTCAAAATATTTACGTGTCATTCCCGATCATATAGATCTAATTCACTGAACTAGATCTACTTTAGAATATTAAAATCGCCAAGTAAAGAAAAATATGGTTGATTTGGAGCCTGCAGATACTGTTTGACACTAAGTTTCTAAAAAGACACTTATAGTAAAACATGGTTGTATAATAGTAGGGCCTGTCTTAATCGGCCATCAAAAAGATGTAAGGCAGGTGGTGGCAAATGCCCTGTATTATATAATGCTTTCAAAGACTCCTATTTTCAGTAAATGAATGGTCACTGAAGACAGGTTCTACTGTATTCTTTAAAATTAAGTCTGAGAATGTGAACTCATTATAGAATCTACTTGATGAAAGGTATATTAGATCTACTTGCTCAGCAAAGCAAATACATGTCCTGCACAGTATTTACATGCGAAACGAATGGCATTTGCGATCAAAAGTTTAAAGTCACACGGTCGGAATTGAAAATTTTTAAATCTTAGGATATTTTTTTCCCATTCATTTATGGTCACCTGTTAAATCTAAATAAGGGATATTGTTTACAAAGCTAAGTCACTGTGTACACCACTACGTCACGGTTGCTAGTGTTGTTCACGTGCTTAGTCTATGGTTTTAAGCTGCCAGAAACGAAAGTCAGCCATCAAATTTTCTTCACAAGGGTTTCATTTTGGCGGCAATAATCCAGTCTTCACGGAAAAGGAAAAACTGAATAGCCAACTATGATTGGCCAACGCCACAGATTTTTAAAAAACTGCGGTTTAAGAATGGTGTGCGATATAAATACCCTACATATGACTATGAATGGTGCATGATATGAATATCTTACACATGACTATGCATGTTGCGTGATATGAATATCTTACACATGACTATGAATGTTGCATGATATGAATATCTTACACATGACTATGAATGTTGCATGATATGAATATCTTACACATGACTATGAATGTTGCGTGATATGAATATCTTACACATGACTATGAATGTTGCATGATATGAATACCCTATATATGACTATGAATGTTGCGTGATATGAATATCCTACATATGTGTATGAATGTTGTGTGATAGGAATATTTTAAATATGACTAAAACTGGTGAGTAATAAGAATACCCTATATAGGAGTGCGAATGGTGTTTGAAAGGAATACTATACGTATGGCTATAAATGGTGTTTGATATGAATACTGTACATGAATGGTGTGTGATAGCCTACCACTATGGGCAACATTGCGTAATCGATTTGATATACAACCGCCTTTGATCGTTGATTGTACAAAACCAAAACTATCTGCATGTACTTCTAATCCTAACAGTTCGATTTGTTTACCAATTTGCCATGAAGCCTTAAATACCGTTTTAAACAAATATGCGTGTATCTCTGTCGATGTTTATACCATCATTATTAGCATAACTGGAGATCGCAATGTATTCCGCTAATAAAATGTATCAACAGCGATGTCTGGTATGCGGTTACTAATTACCTCGTTACCGTCCAAATCAATAACCCTGTAGACACTTTAAAGTGGCTGGCTCTTATCTCGCTAAACGCCAATCGATTCACATTTACACATTCATGTAGCTTGGATCCAGATGAGACGCCAAGTAACTCAGTGTCTCTCACCGGGTCCAAGCTGTTCGAAACTCGGTCGATAGCTTCTTGAACAATGGGAACAAAGCAAAGGTTACACTTGATGAGAAGTGAAGCAGCCATTGTCATCTACAGCAGTGTAAGGGTTAACCCTCATCGTGCTGAAAAACAAATTGTCTGCCCAAACTATGATCTGCTGCATTTTGTACTTAATAATGATTCGTACGAGCGGTTGAGAATATGTTGACCGAGTGTCCAACAGTTTGGATTCTGATGAGACGCCCTGCTACTTGGTGTCTCATCTAGATCCTGCTACTTGATGTCTCATCTAGATCCTGCTACTTGGTGTCTCATCTAGATCCTGCTACTTGGTGTCTCATCTAGATCCTGCTACTCTCATCTAGAACCTGCTACTTGGTGTCACATCTAGATCCTGCTACTTGGTGTCTCATCTAGATCCTGCTACTTGGTGTCTCATCTAGATCCTGCTACTTGGTGTCTTATCTAGATCCTGCTACTTGGTGTCTCATCTAGATCCATGCCGTTTGAAACCATGAGTCAGGTAGCGCTTAGCATGATAGGGTTAACGTATAGCTTACATTTCCTAGCCAATAGGGTTAACGTATAGCTTACATTTCCTAGCCCATAGGGTTAACGTATAGCTTACATTTCCTAGCCAATAGGGTTAACGTATAGCTTACATTTCCTAGCCAATAGGGTTAACGTATAGCTTACATTTCCTAGCCAAATAGTCATTAAAGGTCACTTCTGTCATCTGATCAAGTATAACAAAAATAGCAAGCGTAACGGGCAAGGGCTGCATTCGACAAGAATTAAGCAAGTAATTATACATGGGCAGTGTATTTCGGCATAGATAACTAAATAAAAAGATAAATACATATGATAAGAGAATACCAGTAATATAATATACAGTCCAACCTCTCTATATTGAGCAATTAATACAGTCCGTCATTCTTATAACTGATACAGTGCAACCTCTCTTCAGCGGCCGATACAGTACAACTTCTTCTAAGCGACTTACAAACACAATAAAACCTCTCTATAAAGACCACCTTATACAGTCCAACCTCTCTCAAGAGACCAACTAACACAATGCAGCATCCATAAAGCGATTAATTAATACAATTCACCCTCTCTAAAGCGACCAACTAATACAGTTCAACCTCGCTCAAGCGACCAACTAACTCAGTACAGCCTTTCTTAAGCGACAAATTAACCCGTCCCTCATATTGGCGCCTTTTGACGCCTCCGTAAAAGTCACCATCCGAAACCATTGTGATAAATAATAGAGTATTTTGATCCATAGGAGCAAATGTTCTAGTTACCACAATGGTTTAAAAACTACACAATTCTATTTTTTCATGTTCTCTAGTAAATGTTCCTTTTCGGAAGATTTATTCAAAGAGGTTGTGTCTAAATATAACTTATGAGGGAATAATACTACTAATAATAAAGACTTTATTTAATGAGGGAACACATTTGGTAATAACAAAGTTTCCACGAGGCCCTCAAAACATGTTTACAATGAACAACAGAATCCAGCGACAAGACATTACAACCGGTGCAGATAGGTTAATATAGTACAACGTCTTTTAAGCGACCAACTAATATGGTCAACCCTATATATAGCGACAGACGAATACAATACAGCCTCTTTAAAGCAACCAACTATCGCAGTCAGCCCTCTCTTAAGTGACCAACTAACACAGTACCACTTCTTTAAAGTGACCAACTAAGGTAGGCACATTTCTTTAAGTCTTTAAGTCAGTTGGCGGCTAAATGCTGGACGAAAGACTAAAGAGGCGTTCTGCATTATGTTCGTCTTACATGAAGCACTCATCTGTTTTGTTAAATACACCAATGTATATTCATTAAATGGTCGTTTTAGACAGTTTGTAACAATAATGAGAATATAATCTTTATTTCCACCAGTTTGGAGGGGCAAGACATACTCGTACATTCACATGAAACAGAGTAACAACAATCCGTGTAAATTACGCATACACAACTAAGAAAAAAAGTACTAGTCATTATTAGTTCTCATTTTACATACCATTTTAGTTTACCAATGATATAAAAACAGAGCTTTTGCTAAAAGAGTAGACCCGTATCCGACGGTTCCTATAGAAGCCGTGTGAGCAGGCATGCTGTGTTGTTTATGACATTATCTAGATCTGTTCTACCGTGTCTACCATGGTCATCTGTTCATGTTTTCATCAGTTAATATAAGTAATCAGCTAAGTAATATGCACGGTGTCATTACATCTTATACATGTATGAATATTCACGGAGTAAATGGTTTAACCATTTCCTTCATATTTACGCCATTTCACGCATTTGCAAACAGGGTAGACCCAGATCAGACGGCTCCTAAAGAAGCCGTCTGATCAGGGTCTGCTCTGTTTGCTAAAGGAATTTGATATATCTATTTCTTTAGTTTCTTAAATGGCTACAATGTTCCACCTTCCATATTATACCATGTTTCCATGAATATTCAGTAGGTATTGAAATTTGAAATAAACATAGAACAGGGAAGTATAAGACATTAGGCATTGTGTTGGTGGTCCCTTTAGAAATGCGGCATGGCTGTGCACTACTAACATATCGATGAATATTTTAATTTAAAATTAAAGTCATTTCAAACATATTCGCTTTTCTACACTGAAAGATAAAGTCTCGTTAGACGTTTTAAGATTAATAGCTTTTCAATGGTCTTGTGTCTGCTCTGTAGTTCTTAAGTAAATTGTTGTTGCCGTTTCAGCTGTCATCGCGAGAAGAAATTTAACAGTTTGCGGTTTAGAAATTAATTTCTGATTTGTGTTTTCTCGTTTGAGCTTAAGAAGAACATTTTGCTTCAGCGGGCATTTTCTTGAAGTCGATAAATGTCAGTCTGCAAGAAAATTCCTTTTAATGATGTAATACAGAGGGCAGTCGAAATGAGTTTAGTAAATACGTTTAATCCTTTATCCACGAATATCCATGCAAGAAATAATGACATCATGAATATTAATTAGTTAACCTAACGTTCGGTCTACTGAAAACTATTTGGTTTCTCTCTTTTTCTCTATCTCTCTCTATCTCTCTCTTTCGCTGTCTCTGTATCTCTTTCTCTTTCTCTCTCTATGTCTCCTCTCTCTCTCTCTCTCTCTCTCTCTCTCTCTCTCTCTCTCTCTCTCTCTCTCTCTTTCTCTCTCTCTCTCTCTCTCTCGATATATATATATATATAATATGATACTACAAACTGACTCAACCTGGAATTTGGGTTCTCTCTGTCTCTCTATCTCTCTCTATAGTTATTAGTAGTTAGATTAATTAGATACAGCAGATATCTGATTTAGAAAAACACAATTGCCTATTTCAGTCAAATGCACACCATACGGCTGAAAAATTGCTGGTTGACTACCTGAAGATTGGTATGGTTTAAATAACAACCATTTCTAGCATTGAAAATGTTTGCAAAGTACAATAAGCATTATTGAGAGACGGTTATGTAAAACATAACTTTAGCTTTATAGCTATGTCTCGACAAACATCTAGCAAGTAAGAATTAATCAGTAAATAAAATAACAATACATATTTTACATGCTGAACATTTGAAGAAAATTGACAGTATAATTTAAAGATTTGAAGCAGAATTTCGTTTAGTGAATAAGATGTAGTATAGGAAAAAGATGAACAGCATTTCCATCTGTAAATTAGAGTTTTTCAAACTTTCCAAAAATCGAAAGTATCAAAGCAGTTTTCAAACAGTGGCCTTACAACAGGCAGGATAGATAAAATGTATGTATATATCTAAAATGAAAACATTATCACAGGTCCTGATAACATATTATTTGTATCATTTGCTGCATGATTATTTGCACCTTGCCTAACTTTAAGCTTTGGAGCATAGTTAACTGAATATATCAATGACATACGAGGCAGTATCTGTGACCACACTAGTTTTGTCTGATGAGAATAACTATTTAGTAACAATAAACTTAGCTTTCTTTAAAGAGCGTCCATAGTCATACCACTGTATACCTACCACCAAGTGTTAGTATTGGCAAAGGCTAAACCCAAGTTAACACCATCTGGGTCAAATCGTGTTGTTATAACGATCTGTTTAATTAGATTGGATCCGACACATACAGCTGGACCTAAAAGTATCTTGAATAAGGCGAATAGAGAGGCAAAGCATTGTGCGCCAAACCAGTCTTAAATCATAGAAGGTAATGTATGAACAGCTGCTCTGATGTATGACTTGTACGCATTGGAACTCCAGTGGCTAGCTAGGTTTATGTCTTCAGATGAAAAACCTAACTTAACTAACGTGGAAGCTACTCCAGTTCTGGAAGAAGGCGACTTGAGATGACTGGTTGGCATACCTAATGCTTTAATTGTCTTATTCAATACTGCTGAGAATTGATAACAAGTCAGGGGTTTGCCGTCAAAAGGAATGCATAACAAGCCAGGCACCTTTGGCTGAACAGACAGAGAAGTTGGCACCAGATTTACAGAACACGCACACATATTCACTTGCGGATTACAACCTTTCCTTTGACTGTCTGATCAGTTTTGGAGAATCGAATATTCCCTGTGTACCCCCGGCTATAACATGTATCTCTGAATTGTACAAGGAACTGTACGCTCGAGACTCTGTCCTAACATGGTTAACTCGCCCACTCTAAATAGTCCAAAACATGCCAGTGCATATGCAGCATAAACAACCGGGTGGAGAGGATGTGCGGGTGGGAGACAAGGAAAAGCGTCTCTGAAATTTCCAGGAGGGACCGGGATTTGAACCCCGGACCTCCGGACTGATAGAAAAGCGCGTTACCACTAGACCACAGCCACCGTCAGAGACACTATAAAATTATGAATATTATTCCTTCGTGCATAATATGTAATATGAAAATGGGTGATCCTTCGAAAGCAAAAGAAGAAATGCAAAAAGAGAAAATTGCAGACTCGGTTTTATTGAATCTGTTCATGAGTAGTAATTAAATGTGCAACGGTACATATGCCCCCTAGCACCGGCTTAAGCAGTATTCAATTTTCAAAACTAATAACACCAAAACTAATGCTCCCGAAGGACCAGAAAATATAACAACACTGAGAATGAAGTACGGGGCGACTTTTTACAGCCGCCACACAAGCACTTAACACCTGCTGATATGAAGTACATATATTCTGAAAATGGGTGATCCTTCGAAAGCAAAAGAACACTGAGAATGAAGTACTAAACGCCTTTCAGTACGAAAGACCGGCGGTGACATTTCCATTTCAAGATTTCACACAAAGCAATTCATGATTTCACGATTTCACAATTTCACAATTTCACGATTTCACGATCTCACTTCAAAATTTCACGATTTCACAATTTCACGATTTCACGATTTCACTTCAAAATTTCATGATTTCACGATTTCATGATTTCACAATTTCACGATTTCACTTCACAATTTCACGATTTCACAATTTCACGATTTCACAATTTCACGATTTCACTTCAAAATTTCACAATTTCACGATTTCACAATTTCACGATTTCACAATTTCACAATTTCACGATTTCACAATTTCACGATTTTTCTTCAAAATTTCACAATTTCACGATTTCACAATTTCACAATTTCACGATTTCACGCTTTCTCTTCAAAATTTCACGATTTCACAATTTCACGATTTCACAATTTCACGATTTCACGATTTCACGATTTCACTTCAAAATTACACGATTTCACAATTTCACGATTTCACAATTTCATGATTTCATAATTTCACGATTTCATGATTTCATTTAGTCCATTTGAATTGTTATGACGTCATCAAAACGCACATGTTGAAGTAAAAGCCACGATGAAAGAAACGGCGGAAAACTATGACAATCTTCCCTTCCAGAACTGGAGGGCCTTCATATTTTGCATGTAGCTTGTCCTCAGGTCCACCATCAATATTGTTTAACCCTTTCCTGCATGAATATTCATGCATGAGAATTGCCAATCATGTGTTTATTGTGTTAAATCATTGTCTTATGTTTGTATGACACTGTACTGGAGGAGAACTTAATTAATAATAAACTGTAAGAAATAATGACATCATGGATTTTAAATAAGATTAAATCCTATAGGAGTCGTCTGAGCTGGGTCTAGCCTGTTTGCAAAGGCGTAGAAAGGTGTATTTATGGATTTCAAATTGCCATCCTGATTTCAAGGGCGA
The DNA here is from genome assembly GCA_963576725.1 of Azorinus chamasolen. Classification (NCBI taxonomy): domain Eukaryota; kingdom Metazoa; phylum Mollusca; class Bivalvia; order Cardiida; family Solecurtidae; genus Azorinus; species Azorinus chamasolen. Next base: position 75,456,153 of record OY755239.1, read on the forward strand.
GATCCACTCTGTTGCCTTAATTACGTCAGCGTGCCACGTGGCTAAAAGGTTCTACATGAGGTTGAAATTGCGAAATCGAGAAATTGTGAAGTCTTGAAATCTTGAAATTGTGAAATCGTGAAATTGTGAAATTTTGAAGTGAAATCGTGAAATCGTGAAATCATGAAATCATGAAATCATGAAATTGTGAAATCGTGAAATCATGAATTCTATTGTGTGAAATCTTGAAGTGGAAATGTCACCGCCGGTCTTTCGTATTTCAGAGCTTGTGTTTCATTATGCACTTTGTGCTAATCATTTGTAAACCCGACTTTATATTTATTAGTTATTACTTAACTTGACTTGCACAGCTGTGAATAAATACCCACTCTACAGTACTTAGCAAACTGACACAGTCATGTATACTAGTACTTAGTCACGAGACAAACACATGTGTACATGTCTTTGACGTCATCGACAATATAACGTCACCTTTCGTTCTCTGCTTGTTCATTAATTTATTACATAAATACTTGAACTGCTCTGATCTAATATTTCGACAACTAAGGGCCTTTTTCAAAGATTACCATGTCAAAATACACGTCACATTTTTGTTACATGCATTCAGCCATGTATTATTATTATTATTATATTTACACGAAGATATAGTACATGCTGAAAGCTTTAAAGTCACATGCACGTTGGAATGAACAAAATTATGTCGCAGCGACCATTCACCTACAATACATCTAGAGATTAATGAAATTCATTGCAGGGTATTTTTAACCACGGCACCGTTTTCACTGTCGATTGAAACACGCGGTCGCAGACAACAAATTGACATTCTGTCAAAATTCAAGAAAAAATATTAACTTAGAAAGAACTGAGAGTGGCTTAATTATCCGAAAAAATGCAAGCTATCAGCATAACGGTTTCTGACGAACAAAGACAAATAACCCACGCCTCACAACGAGGGTCAATATTTTACTAATATTGGAACGATACCCCACGAATTGAACAATGACATCTTCTCCTAGTGTAGTTGAAATCGTCGGCTACCCAAACGTCACTCTCCTCGAGCAAAATAGCACTTGATGCACAGAAAAAGAGCGTTTTTCGTTGTAATTTAAATTGCTTAATTTTAACCGGTAAAAATATGTGAATCATGAAACTAACAATCTCGTAAGAATCGCACACGAATCAAAGAACCAAAGATATTGCCCTCACAGTAAATCGCAGGTATACATTATCATATAGCTGCTACTATTTAACTTTAATTATTGTTTTCCATACATAATTAGCCACAGTTCAGTTATTTCAATACCAACTACCTAGTGATTTATGTTTATGGTATTAAGATTTTGCAGCCTTTATCCTGTTACGGGCGACTTGAATGGTGTTTGCAAACATTTTGTCTTCAGATACAACGACGAGTGGGTGTCTCATCAGGATCAACAACTGTTACAATACTTTCTCAATAGCTTGAACGAATCGGAATACAGTTAAATATGCAACAGATCTGAAAGTCAGTAAACATCATTTTTACCACAGAATACGAGTTCAGTACTCCGCAGGATAGATATTGATCAGAAATTATTCTGTTGGACACATGCGGTACTAGAAGAGTATCACATATATCCAATATGTGCAGGTCAGTCAAACAATTATTAAACAACTAGTGAGCAGTTACATTCAAATCAAATCATATTACATTACTTATTTAAACCTCATTCCATGGAAAACTGCGTAATAAATTAATACCATTATTAATATTGTTTAGCTGATGTTAGACTAATGGAAAAACATGTTGAATCATGTCTATATCTATATAATTCTATAACCAAACAGAACCGACCTGAATTACAAGACTGCTACAGGAACCGTCTGATCTGTATCTAATATACGTGCAAATACGTTAAATATTGTCCTTTCGATGTAAAGGGTTAAAGGAGTCCTCTGACCATGGTCTGCATTGTGTGTCTACGGGTCAAAGTTTAACATACAGCATCAATTTGTTCTGCAACCAATGTGCCATGTTTATAAGTACAAGTGTGTGCATTACACTGACAAGTACACATATTGTCGAATGGGGGAACAAGCGTACTGGCAGTTGCAAAATGTACATATATACGCAAATCAGATGCTGGAGCAGGCATCAAAATCCTCTGGCGATTTAAAACCCATCCTACTGAATAACATCTATATTTTTAATACTGATGGGTCATTTCATTGATAGGGTTAAATGCAGAACTGACATCAAAGCACATATCATCAGTGTACTCTATCCATGTTTACTGGTTCATCAGATCTGAAGAAATTGACTGACAAAACACTAATCTGAATCCAACCTGTTTCGGATGATTTTCATAAGCAAATAGAACAGACCCTGATTAGACGGCTCCTGTTGGATCTTCTCTGTTTGCAAAGGCGGGAAAAGACCTTTTATGAAGGAGGAGGTAAAACGTTTAATACTTCTGAGAGACATGGTTGGATGCATATTTGTCTTTGCAGAATGGGAATCAAGCATTCAAGGCAATAACCAGATCAATACTTATTCAGTCATTTGGTACAAGTGAGATTTTAATTCTTCAGCACAATGGATTTTCCTGGCGTCATTGTGAGAGAAAATCGACTATCTATTTGGCAGGTCCGCAATATATTACCGCTTCACGCTCGGATTTAAGTGATTTAGCGCAATTTGTTCAAGCAGATTGTTTTCATCACGTCATTAAATGTCAGTTCGCAAATCTGTTTCCATTAGATGACAAAATTCAAATCAGCATCTGAACGTTAGCTCGACAGAGAATATTCCAATAATTTCCGATTTAATCCTTTACTCCACGAATACTCCACCTAAATTGAACATCATGTAATCAAAGTAAGTTATATTACTATATAAAACAAGTGAATACATAGTCATGCCAAATAGAATAGAATTAGATGTAAGATATTCTATCAGTAAACAGAGCAAACGTAGACCAAAATCTGGGTCTATTCTGTTCACAAAGTTGTCAACATTTGTCAATATTGAGTACAGTGTAACAATGAATAAGTGTTTATTTACTCATGTTTTGTTTGCGTATGGAATGATGTAGATCTGATTCTACAGTATTTGCCGAGGTCGATAGGACATGATAAATGTATGTCAGTATAAAATATATGTCAGTTTAACTGACACCAAGCTCAGCTCGTTTATGGAAATGTTCTAGAATGTTCTAATATGTTCTGCGATCTCGACTGAGAACCTATTATGCAGACGACATGTCACGCTTATGGGCAATAAATCCCACGGTGAGCAATGCTGATGTGAAACGCAGATAGGCATATAAGAAACATGTATCTTATTAGTTATACAGATCATTGGCGGGGTATCTGACTTTTTGTTTCCTGCTGAGGAAAATCATGTTGCCCGAGCCGTTAGGCGAAGGCTACATGTATTTTCCTCAGCAGGAAATAAAAAGTCAGATATCCCGCCAATGATCTGTATAACGATTTTATTATACTGCAAAGTTTAATACTTGTAGCAGTTAATTAGCGTTGTTAATGTAGGCGTCGTTTTGCTTCCCCCTGAGTGGCCTCATACTGTAAGGTAAGGCCTTATATCACTCTGCGACCCTAGTTCACCGTGTTCATAACACTTGTGGATAGAAAGGGATCTTCCAAGTGCATTAGTTTCTCAAATTATTGAAATAATCAGACGTTAGTAAAACTTTCAGCAGATCAGCGGTTAAGCATACACTATTTTTCAGCATGAGAACGGTTTAAATTAATTGAGGGAATTTTGGCGCAATTCCGACGTCATTTGGATGACGTCAAAATGACGGTTTTTAATATTCAAACAAATGGGCGTTGGAAGGAGCGGCTATACTGCAATTTACAGGTGCGTGTACTGTGCATGTGCATAAATAAAATCTGAATCGAATTGGGTGTGGATTGTCTTTGTAAAAGCGGGGGTTTTTTTTGGGCTAATCGGTACATGCACAGGCACTTTGACATATTTGCAGTATCAGATCAGAATAAGACCTTCGCCACGTATCGGGTTCATTTACCTTGTTATACAACAACTATAACAAAAATGTTTCTCAATGGATAACTTTGTTCCGCCCCAAACTCTTGTTATTTCGTTTGAGAGCGGTTGTTTGGATCGAATCGACGAAGTGAAGCTGGTCGGCCATTTTTATTTTGTTATAGCAAGGAAGCGAGGCCCTCGACGGGGAAATTCCATTGTTGTTCATGACTCCGTATATACATCAGAATTTAGAGGGATACACGGCTTTTATACATGGCTAATTGACCAATCAAAATCGAGGATTTTACTTTGCATTATAATAATAGTCGATATACATTTAATCGATGATGTTTCATACATGATGACCATTTGCTCACCAGCTACCAGAGGAAAGAATGTAATTTTGGGATTGCGTGGTGTTTTGTTGTTGTTGTTGTAGCTTTTGGGGTTGCGTGGTGTTTTGTTGTTGTTGTTGATTATGTTTTACTTAATCATATACTCCATAAATACGCAGTTTAATGTCTTTGCAAACAGAGTAGATCCTGTTTAGAGACTCATATAGCAATTATCTAATTAGGATCTACTATGTCTGCTTATGAAATAATAAAATTCTGCTTCTACAGTTTCTGTCATGGCTAAACATTTCTATAATTCATATAACATTATAAATTGTTCAACTGATTTATATTACTGATATCATGTGTTCTGACATGAATATCCATGAGGTAAGACATTGTGGAGAACTTCGTTTCCAATACCCGTTTTAAAAACGTTAATTTGCTACAATTGGAATATAACTATTCAGTATGTGTATTTCATTATTAACTCGTTACCTCGTGAACATTCAGGGAAGATATAATGACATAATAAACAAAATACAGAATAGAAGTCAGGCAGGGCATTTGGAAATGACACGAAAGTGCACATTATGGAATATGTTACCTCCCAAAATAAGAGATATATAAAAGGGCAGTAAAAGATCACTTTTTAAATTTATAACTCTGGATATCCCATTTTATAGCAATCTCATAGCTAAGTTTACATATGTTTTAGGAACTTGTATTATCACTTTCATTTTCATGCAAGATTTCACATTATTTAACTTGTTATTATAAATTGGGAATTTATTACAGATTGTATATCTGAGTTTTATATGTTTCTTAAGCTTTTCTTAGACTATAGGTCATGGTAGTTGCTTTATCTGTACTTTTCTGTGATATATACAACCACAGGGTTGTTCTAAGAGTCCATGCCAAGACCAACTGTCATGTTCTACATGATTCCCAGTGAGGGACTTTTGAAAACAGTCAGTTAACCCTTACCCTATTCAGTATTCACGCTAGAAGTAATGACAACATGAATTAGCTCAATTTATCTATTCGCTCAATGTTTAAACTTAAATTTTCAAGGGAACTTTTGCTTTGACAGAACTGTAGAATCAGACCAATATCATGGCAAAAGCAACAGCAACAGAACAGACCTTGATCAGACGGCTCCTATAGAAACGTCTTGTCTGGGTCTACCCTGTTTGCAAGTAGGTTAATATACTTTGATATGAAGGAAAGGGTTAACTCTCTATTTTCTGGTTGAAATGGCATGTGGTTGGGAATTCAAATGATTTTTTTTAATTTCAGTACATTGTTTACAACATACGTGTATTTCATATTACATTACTTTTTACTAAGATTTTTATAACTTTCAGTAAGTTGTGATAGCTTATTTCATATTGTTTATATAATTCTAGTAATTTAGAGAGCAATTACAACACTGTGATAATTTTCTTATTTTTCCAATAATGTAATTTATTTAATTTTCTTCATAATTCATATATATATATATATATATATATATGAATTATGAAGAAAATTAAATAAATTACATTATTGGAAAAATAAGAAAATTATCACAGTGTTGTAATTGCTCTCTAAATATATCCTCCATATTTTAAGATTACAATTCGCATATAAATAATAATATCAAAAAAAGAAAGAAAAGAAAAAATACATACAAGGACAATACAACAACCCACCATCCATACTACACATACAATACAACAACCTACCATTCATACTACACATACAATACAACAACCCACCATTCATACTACACATACAATACAACAACCCACCATTCATACTACACATACATATAGTACATAATCCAGCTTTTCCTTATTATGATAGTTTTGCCAGCTTTAATTACTTGTTAGCTAACAATGACACGACAAAACATAGTGCCAAAGCCTGCTCGGAAATACTTTTAACCAGGAGAAACCTCCTTTATAGTTAAGTGACGTTTTAACAGAATTGAGTCTAAACAGGGTTTCCAGTTGTTTTAAAGCAGTTGTTTTACTGTGATACCTCGTTCTTAATGTATAAACATGTATATGTGTTCCTATGTGTAGCTTATCTGATATAGCTTTCACTGTACAGTACTTTTATAGTCTCTCATAACTCATCTGTGAGTGGTTTTGTACCTTTGTGAAATAATCATATGCTTTTATGTATATTTTATTTGCAATGTACATAAGTGAGACTTAAAATTTTTATATATGTCTGTCTGTCTGTCTGTCTGTCTGTCATACTCAGTCTATGATGCAAATGCAAAATTATAATTCATGCATGCACCCTACCAGTACGCCTCTAACCGAAACGAAAAGTAGAGACTGTACAAGAGAACATGTTTGTTAACTAAGTATTAAACAAGAGAACATGTTCACTAAGTATGAAACAGATAAATGCGAAACTTGTCTGTGCCAATTAAATATAAACAATTGTACATAAACATGCATACACCACCTTAGACAAACACACCAGATACATATACGAAACGAATGTACAAAGAATGGCTGGAAAATATCAACTTCAGAGCGAGATTCTACACAATATAGTAGTAACATTCAAACTAAATGCATGTGTCATGTATCTCTCTGATCGAAACGAAATACAGAGAGTATACAAGACCATATACATGTAGTAACAAACTTGCATGTTTACATATGATATACAACGACAACTACAGAGTTGCTGAATCGACTCAACGTTGATTCCGCAGACTGCCAACTTTGCAGATGTAATGTACATGCTTGAAAAGAAATTTTAACAAATCGTTGTAACATCTTTCAACCGGAAGTGACAGTTCAATATCTGGATGATATACACCTAGTAGTGTATTAACATACACTGATCGGTCAAGGGCAATAATACAATTACCAACTTGCTGCCCAAACAGGCGAACAATACCATCTAACATGTTTTGCCTTACTGCTAATGCCATTGGACAATCTAAAATAAGATGATCTGTTAATTACACATATTGCAATCATTTATACATTTATAGCAGACATCATCGTACCTAGACAAATAGGCTACTAACTGGGCAACTGACTTGACATTAGATTAACATTTAGGAAACAGTTGAGAAAATTTCCATAAATTACACATTTGATAGTTACAATGTACTGATCTGAATCTACTGAATCTATAACAGACGTGCGGGTATTCCATTCTATGATATATGTGTACCTGATTGCTTTCTTAACCAGTTGTTTCCATGCCAATTTGTCTGGAAAAGAACCATCTTTCAAGTACGTCAACATAAAATGTCTTAAACTATATTTATTCAGTATATGTTCAACGTCTGGCAGGAAACCAAGCCTGACTCTGTTGAACATAAGTGAGCAAAGTCTAAACAAAAACATTGTCTTCATCGCACAATCTGCATGTAGTCTGCATAACTGACCAAATAGATATAAATTTCTGTATTCAATATCTAATTCCAGCGGTAAACAATCAAGCATACTTAAACACAATCAGTACTAGTTCTTACGTTAAGACGCTGTATGTACTTTAAACAGAAGCGATGAGCTCGCTCAAGATCTGAAATAGCAGTGTTGGTCAAGGGAGACCAACATTCACAACCATACAATGCCTTCGTAAAAACCACTGATTTATATATACGTTTACAACTTGATGGCTGTAACCCATTATCGTTAAAACCAATATTCGTAAGGCTAAAAAACGTGCATCGAAGCTTGTTACAACATTCTTTTACAACACAGTCTGCTTTCATATTTCTGTTCATTAAAATTCCAAAATGCTTGTAATTCTCAACATATGGTATTTTATCTGTGCCAAGAGAAAATTTAGATACACTACAAGCGGCGTTTGAACGTTTAACAATAAATATTAGAATCCCACACTTAGCAGGGTTATACTGGTTCCTCCATATGCATGAATAACGATAGCATTCATCTAGCATCAGCTGCAACGAATTTCTTGACAGGGCAAGCAAAAGCATGTCGTCCACTACAGTTGGAGCACAGAAACTAATGTTATTAATAGAAAACCCAACATTGAGCTTCCGTAATTTAACAATCAGATCGTTTATATAACATAGATAGAGGAATGGCGACCAACCCCATCCTGCCTGGTACCCTGCAGGATAGGGAACCAGCTAGACAAAAACCCTTTATGCAAAACGCAACTGGTCATATTACTATGCATTTCTATAACATTCAAAAGTAAAGATAAGGGTAGGCCATCCTTGTATAGTTTGTAAAATAGTCCATCATGCCATACTCGATCAAAAGCCTGTCTTGCATCGAGAAAACGTGCATACAAGTTACTTCCACACTCGCTGCTATACGACACTGCTTCTCTTAATAGAAACGACGTCATTATACAGCCAACGTTGCTCTGAAACCCTTCTTGTAAACCATTAATCTTGAGATCCAAGTTATCTTTTAATTCTTTAAGAAGAATGCGCTCGTGCAACTTTAAAATGCAAGAAGAGAGAGTAATTGCACGGTAATTATTTGGATTATCCTTAGGTTTACCTCCCCCTTTATATAGGGTGACTATAATTCCCCTTTTTAAGACAGCAGGGACATAAGACAATCTGTACATCATATTAAACAAGGGCATGTTGTATTGCTATGCAAGACATGAGTCCCCCACCGGACTGAAAAAACACACCTCCACTCCCCCCACTCCGCCCACCCATGGTGTGGTTGACCATGGTATATACATGACCACCTGAATGGTATTAGTACCTACTTTCATACATTGAATCAGTAAATAAAAAGTTATTGTCCCGACAAGAAAATATGAAAAAGGGGAGTAACTCCAAAAATATTAATGCTAGAGTTATTGCCCTTGTGTATGACACTAAACCTCATCATGCTTGTTCCATATGAGAAGTTTCAAATCAATTGAACCAGTACATAAAGAGTTATTAACTGGAAAAGAAAATATGAAAAGGGGAATAACTCCAAAAATATAGATGCTAGAGTTATGGCCCTTGTGCATGACACTACCCCTCATCATGATTGTTCCATATGTGAAGTTTCAAATCAATTGAACCAGTAGATAAAGAGTTATTGTCCGGACAAAAAAATATGAAAAAGGGGAATAACTCCAAAAATATTGATGTTAGAGTCATGGCCCTTGTGCATGACACTAGTCCTCATCATGCTTCTTCAATGTGTGAAGTTATAATGAATTTGGCCTAACTTTGTAGGAGATATGGCCCAGACACGAAGCGTGACAGACGGACTGACAAGAAAATATGAAAAAGGGGAATAACTCCAAAAATACTGATGCTAGAGTTATGGCCCTTGTGCATGACACTACCCCTTATCATGATTGTTCCATATGCAAAGTTTCAAATCAATTCAACCAGTAGATAAAGAGTTATTGTCCGGACAAAAAAATATGTAAAAGGGGAATAACTCCAAAAATATTGATGCTAGAGTTATGGCCCTTGTGCATAACACTAGCCCTCATCATGCTTCTTCAATGTGTGAAGTTATAATGAATTTGGCATAACTTTGTAGGAGATATGGCCCAGACAAGAAGCGTGACAGACGGACGGACAGACGGACGGACGGACGGACAGACACACGGACGGACAGACGGACAGACGGAATCGAGCAAACCTATAGTCCCCCAACCGGTAACCGGTGGGGGACTAATAACGTGGCTAAATAATCCCACAGTGTCTCACCACCATGGAAAACGATTCAGACTCTGAACTATGTGGTTTGCCATCTGAAACCCATGTGTTTCTCTTCAGCCTCATGAAGGCATGCAGATCTTTCAAAGTCTGATTCCAATATGGTTTGAGATAAGAACGATAACTCTTGTAGGGGAGAACAGTCTGAGATGCATTACGAATGCAGTCGACAATAATACCATAAAGAAGTTCTACACTTTCTCTACACACGATCTTTCAAATCTAATGCATTTATCAATAAACATGATAATGTATTGGAGTACATGTCAATAGTACTACATTGCTCGACTTTGTTCCATTTAATTGGCTTAAAACTATTATCCACATGAGGAACAAGAACAATGCAAATAATAGGTCTGTGTGAGGATACATTTAAGCAATTGTCATCAACAATACAACAGCTATGAATCAAATCACACGATTCTCCCGACAACAGTATTTGGTCGATAAGAGACTCGTGTTTACCATCGTACGATACAAAGGTAGAGAATGATCCCGTGCAAAATGGTAACGTATCAACAGCTGTAAGATTATTTAAATTCATGAAATTTACCAATTCACGGCTTCGCCGATCTTCATGTTTCAGGAAAGATCTACTGTGCAAGTGAGTGTTAAAATCCCCCATGACAACCACTCTACCTTTATCCATGCAAGCATTAACAGTATCATTAACAGATATACAATCTCTGTAATACTGAAAAGAGTGATTTGTGCACGGCATATACACTTGAAAAACATACATAAAATTATCCTTAGACAACTGGACCTATCACTATCAAGATCAAGCGCAGTAATTCTGTCGTTTAAACGTTTATGCCATATCAGCGCCACGCCCCCTTTACCCAAACGTATATTGCTAGGTAACGAGAGGGTGGCACCAGACTTGCAAAAACCACTGTAATTACTATGCAAGGAGTTTAGAAAATGTAAATCGTAACTGTACAACCAATATTCTGATATGCCACATACATGGATTTCATGTTCTACCAGCAAAATGCTGAGATATAATGCACTAGACATAAGCCCCGTTGCATTCCAGGTGCAAATATTTAAGCTGTTCATTAAAAGCAATATAAAAACACTAGTCACAGTTAGACTTGATATTGAACGCATATAACAAGATATTTCACAGAGTGTCTGTCTATCAACGGGACTGCTGAGAACCTGCATACCGATATCTGTCCTTATTATCTCTCACCCCGAGCGCGCATGCTTATAATAACTTTCTTTTGAAACCCTGGGGTGACATTTGATATTAACGGGCCAAAAGTCATGATCTAATAAAATGGAGCTGTTGTCGTTTTCAACACTAACGCGTAAATACACATCGAACCTGCTTCTCGGGGTAAGAATGTCAATCCTATCTACTCTCGGCCCACTGTTACCCTCAATATAGTTTCTAATACACTCCTCCGAAATACCATGCTTAAACCTCCCAATATAGAAATGTTTCGTTTTCTTTCGCACATGCTTGATGAAGTCATCAACACCGGAATTGGAACCAACTTCACAATTTTGGTGCCCGTTTTATCGCCTATCACGAACGATCGTAGGTATTTTCTGCTGAGACTGCCTCTCGATATCTCGTGCTGATTTCGTTCCAGGAACACATTCACTAGATTTTGGCCTGGGTATCCTTTACCAGTACATTTCTGTACGTTCATAATTCATGCCTCTCTATGTCAGACCATCAATAACAAGGACCGCAATGGAAATTTGAAATGTACTTTCTCTTTTTTATGTCTTCCTTGATATTGATGCGACTGACATAGTTCATAACACGCAAATTACACTATAATTATATTGTTTTATATTGTTATAATATTTAAATATGTATTTGTTGTTGTTCAATATTGAAATAACTCTATCTATCTATCTCTCACATCAACACCAGAAGTACACATGAAATGCGCGCTCACAAATGCACATACGACCTTCATAGAACCATTCACTGCCTGTTCCACACCGACATCATATTAACAGTTCCGTAAAACAAAATCTCAACCAAACTCATTGAAAACAAAATATAAGATGTGACATCACAACTTACGCAAGAATACGATAAAAACAAAGACATGACGCCACAAACGCCTTAATGAAAAGTAAATATCGGTTTGGCCGGGTAAGACGAAACAAATGGGACTCTTGCAAAGTTCATCATAAGTTAATTATTTAAGACATTGCGAACACTTATCTTGGACGCCCAATAATAAACTTACATGGTCAAAATATCCTAGCATTCAAGGCGGACGATTGGTACTGCAAATGTGTTCCCGTCATAAATATATATGGTACACGAATATGGTTGATTATTTATCTAATCAAACATCAGTCTGAAATGTAGGAGAAAATCAGAATCGGATGTGTTGCAGGTAAGTTAGCTTAAGGTATTTTCAGCAATGGCCATTTGTTTACCTCTATTCGATATGACCTTCATATTAAAAATTGATTAAATCTATATTTTTAACAATTTTTCAGCAATTAAACGGCCATTGCTGGAAATACCTTAAATACTGTTACATCGTTATCTATATTTGTTGAAGCATTATGCCAAGACAGCTATCAAGTAGAAATTTCACTAAAGACAAGAGACAGTAGACGAGCATTAATGATGACTGATACGAAATAAATAAACACAGTCAAAGTTTAAACGAGTGACAGAAGTTTTGATTCATTTAACCGCCACAAGAATTAACACAGGGTGTTTTTCGATTCTTTAAAGCCTTATGCTGTGAAAACAAGCCGTCGACTAAAAGCATGTATTTGTCAGGGGATATGCATGTATCGTTTGTAGTTTAATATGATCAGTGTACACTATCTATGTTTACTTGTTCATCAGGTCTGGGTAGTTGACACACAGTTATGTGCAGATGGCCAAAGAGAAAACAACCGCTGCCCTCTCTTGCTTGCAGATACATGTACAATTAACATTTGATCTAATGAATTATTAAACATGGTTATAAATTATCATACTATAATGAATATTAATCAAAGTAAAACGATTACATATCGAATTTTATCACAGACAAAAATGATTTTGTTTGACAAACAGTGCAAACCCTGGTCAATGGGTTACTTCAAGAGTCATTTGATCTGTTCTACACTGTTTGCAACGGTTTTATATACATGTACTCAGTTTCCACACATTGAGGGTTGAGTAATTACTAGTTATCCTCGATCACCAAACTCAGGAATACTTCGGCGTCATTAAAGCAGGTGTTAGCTTAAAACAGGACAAACGTAATGCAGAAAGGTCCAACAATAAATTTCTGCAGTAGTTTCGTCTTGCATTAAGCAACCACTCTGCTTGTAAAGACACATGTTTGTAAATAAAGACCTGTATAAAGCTGTCCAGGTTAGAAATCGACCTTTCGATAATAAGAGTAGGGCATCGCGCCCGGGTTTCTCTGTATCCACCCCTCTATTTGGGAAGTACAATTAGCCCTTAGCTGACAGAAACGGACGTTAATCAACTAAAACAATCGACAAGCAAACCTTTGCGACAACTAGTAGACTATTCCAGACATATGAAGGTGTCCTTTTATTCTTAAGTCGGTATAGACCAATTTTTCTATTCCCACAAAATATGTGTTCTATATAATGGCACCACCAAACGTTCTTCTGACTATCAAAGCCACTCCATGGACACAATCGCTGATCATAACACTTCCCAAGAAAGTAGACATTCAACAGTACCAGAACTACTGGACAATACGCCTCATCTGTTATCCCATAAAAGTCGAGCTTAAAGTCATCTAGAATAAACTGGAATCACAAACAGAAGAGATTTTCGCCGAGTAACAAGCAGGATTCAGAGATGGACGCTGCACCACAGACCATAAACTCTTCAACAGCAAATCATGTACGACACCTTGGTTGAACATGAGAGACCTGTCAGTATTGGAGGCAGACACATCACAGTCCTGCGTTTTGCAGATGATATTGAGAAGACTTAGTACAATGCCTTAGCCAAGTATCCACCGGCAAAGCGACCGTGAAACAGGGAGCTGGATATTGTTTTTGATATCCTACCACTACCTTATATGGAGTGCAGTTTCCCTTTTCCAGGACACTATATACAATGAAGCTTGGTACCTAACTTTGATATCCAGTCACTTCCTTATATGGGTGCGTATGAAAACGGAACTAGTTTGACCTATTTCATTTTTGACAAACGACGTCATCATTTTGTCCAGTCGTCGTTTACACGACTGCAGTACAGATAAAAAAGGGACACTGATAGAGAGAAATATAAATTTAATGAACAATTCAAATTATTCTCTTTTTTGTTGTTAATTCTGAAGGGAGGTATGAAAAATGGAGACATATTGGGAACGGTGAGCCTCTAGACCCCTTTAACATTGTACCAAGAAATGTGCCTTTGTCTTCCAGTAACTTGAATTGTTTCCAGTCATGTCAAGAAGAAATCGACCATTTTATTGAGAGTTGTTCAATTTCCACATGCCTCTTGGTCTGTGTGTAATAAAAGTACAGTACCTAGTTATAGTCTACTTTCAGTCCGAATGACTGCTCAGCCGACTGTACATTTACTCCCCTGGTCATTGAGTCATTGGCCTACAATATTGAGCACTGCTAACATATGGCGCAATCATGCAGCCGCAGTACCGGCGAGTGACCCTCACAGGTACCCATTTTAACCCCTGGGTGGAGAGGATGTGCGGGTGGGAGACACGCAAAAGCGTCTCTGAATTTCCCGCATTACCACTAGACCACCACCACCTGTAATGATGTAACGCATTGTTTCATTGCAGATAATTATATTCTACGATATTAACTCTTTCACTGCAAACTTTGGTCGACAGCAAACTTTTCCATCTGCTGCAATTTTCATTTTCAATTTTGTTTTATACATCAGTCAAAGCAACAAACAGTTCGGATCCTGGTGCGACGCCGAGTTACTCAACGTCTCATCTGGATCTAAACTATATGCATAAGTAATAGCAGATGTGGCACTGGCAGCGAACAAGTAAAATGTCAATATATGAGAGGGGACAAAATAGTCTGGAACAATAAATGCAGAAGCAAATTAGACAACACATTACATTGATAAATGACATTCAAAATATTGTTTATTTATACCACAGAATGAAAACGAGTAAAAACAGAAACCGAAATATTGCGTTTACCTCGCCTCGATGCTTGTACAATGTGCCACAGGTGTTCCATCAGCTTCCATTCTGTTTTACGCTCGATCAAGCTTTCTCATAAGTTTGGTCGATACTTCCGATACGGAAGTAGTCCAAATTGCACCGTATTCAAATTTGAGCAGACACTCTATTACCACAGCGGGTACGAAATATTACATAAATAATCCATGTCATGTGTCAGGGCTATACATGGTTCAAGGACATCAAGGTACAGTTTGACCCAGGGCAGTTCCTAAGAATAATATTTGTTAAACATCTTGCTATTGAACTTTTTGCACGATACATGCGAATTCGTGATAAGCAATGCAAACAACTTGGATCCAAATGAGATATCGAGTAACTCTGCGTCTCCTCACCATCCAAGTTGTTTGTCACTCTGACTCTATGTTTGAAGAGAAATAGAAAAAAATATATAAATTGTAAAATTGCGACAGGTGACATGTTTTGCAGACAAACATTACTCAGCATGCAAAGAGTTAAAGGACTATTATTATTCGGCTGGTTTGTTTTTGTGGAAACCACGTTTGACATGTTATAACCGAGGGTTTGTTGCAAGCCTCCATTAAATTCATTAATGTATTGTTAAAACTGTGTGCTACATACTTCAGTGCATTTGCCGTTAAAATTAGTGTCTGCTAAAACTGTGACTCGATGCATTGTTTTACTCCGATTCGATCAAGCTTTGGAGAAATGAATGACCAAATGTCAAAGAGTTTGGATCCTGGTGAGACGACGAGTTACTCTGTGTCTCCTCAGGGTACAAGCTGTTGGCAAATACGAGTCAGATCGCGGATAGCGGGTAAAGGGTAAGCTATTAGTTAACCCTTTCCTTCATATAAACGCAGTTTCACGAATTTGCAAATAGAGTAGTTCCAGCTGTCTGATGGGGGTATGCTCTGTTAGCCAATGGAATTTAATAGATATGTTTTTTAGTTACTAAAATGGCTACGCTGTTCCATGTTCCGTATTGCATTATAACTATTTTTCCATGAATATTTAGTAGGTTTTGAAATTTAGGAATAAATACAGAACATGGAAAGGGTTAATTCAACTATTTAATCAGTCAAGGGATATAGAGGGGAACTTTATGTTGTTCATTCGTCGAATCTGATACGATCGCCTCACGCTGAATATTGTAGTGTGTCAAAGATGACATCCTTATCCATGGCTATCGTACTAAAATCTTTGTAAGGTTATAAAGCTTGAAGATTATTACTTCATTAGTTGGAGTTCCATTCAATTATGCATGATGGTAGCGGGACAGCTATCGATTAGCAATCTCACTAAAACACAAAAGCTATTAGCACAGAATTAACGGAAGCCGATACAAAATAAATAACCACAGACAGACAGTAGGCTACCAAGTCCCGGACGTTTATTGTGTTAAATTAAGTCTTTACTTGATGGAAAATATGTAAGATTCCGTCCATTTTGAACATAATTAATTCAAATTTAAGATTATAACATAAAATAAAGAATATTATTGCCACGGTTAACGGTAGAAAATCTTGCTTATAACAACCAGTACACACCCTTATCAAACAGTACATACCCTTATCAAACAGTACATACCCTTATAAAACAGGATATACCCTTATAAAACACTACATACCCTCATCAAACAGTACATACCCGTATCAAACAGTACATACCCTTATCAAATAGTACATACCCTTATCAAACAGCACATACCCTTATCAAACAGTACATACCCTTATCAAACAGAGCATACCCTTATCAAACAGTACATACCCTTATCAAACAGTACATACCCTTATCAAACAGAACATACCCTTATCAAACAGTACATACCCTTATCAAACAGTACATACCCTTATCAGATAGTACATACCCTTATCAAACAATGCATACCCTTATCAAAAAGAACATACCCTTCTCAAACAGTACATACCCTTATCAAACAGTACATACCCTTACCAAACAGTAAATACCCTAATCAGACAGTACATACCCTTATCAAGCAGTACATACCCTTATCAGACAGTACATATCCTTATCAAACAGTTCCTTCGAGAAATTCTAATCAGTCTCTACTCCGTTCCCAAAGGCGTAAAGAAGGCGAGTAAGGTAATTTCCTATTTTGTTCCGAAATAAGATGAAATGATAACAATAATAAACATGCTTAATTTGTGGCGAAACGCGTAAAATGCCTTGAGTGTTTACGTGCGTTTGACGTGGTATGGTTCTCTTTGATTGTTTCCATTGTCTGTTGTTTCTCAGTAGTCCAATGGTCTACATGCAGAGGTTTTAAGGTTGATATAAAGGTGATAAGTTAGCTCTGGTAATGTACTTTAAATTTATCAAAAGAATGTTAATTTATTTTATTTGTGTTGCGTGTCGAGGAGAACGTGGGTCATGCACTAACAAGTACTAGCATGCACTTTACGTTCTTCATCTACGAAGAAATGTTTCCAATTATTCCCAGTAGTATTATTATACAATAAACATTTATGATGCTACTGAGCTCGTCATATCAAATATGGTACGAAAAAGATACTCGCAAGCCCATTCCCTCCTACTGATGCCTTTTGACACCTCTATAAATGTTACGTTTAGAAACCATTGTGATAAAAAGAGCATTTGCTCCAGGAGCAGATGCTCTATTCAACACAATGGTTTACAAACTACACAATTCTATTTTTTCTTTTCTCTAGTTAATGCTCCTTTTCGGTAGATAGAGGTTTGTATAACAATAGTCTAGTAGGGAACGGGTTAATTTCAGTCGCCAATACTCGCATAACGTTGCGATATGATTGAAATATTGTTCAATTACGAGGCTACTCACATATCGCAAACTATCGTACATTCCCTCCTGCATCATTTAAGGATTGCCGCCTCGTGCGACAGAAATCATCCTAGCTCTAACATACGACCATAACAACATCATCGTTTTATGTTAGACATTACGATCATTCCTGTCGTACGATCTATAGTAAGAGAGCACCAACCTGTTTCATGATATTTTTGAGGAGGGTTTTAGTAATAGAGATACAGTGCTTTGAGTTTTTGTTATAAACAAAGATGTCATACCATGCTTCTGGTTTACCTTTAAAACCAGTTTGTATTGACTTATGAAGGAACAGTTTCAATAATGTCATAGTAAAAAACCAATAACCAATATAAATACCCAAAAACATTCTCCTGGAAGATATATTTTAGCAGAGAATAACTATTTGCATGATATTTAACCCTTTCCTCCATAAATACGCCTTTCTACGCCTCTGTAAAAATCACGTTATGAAACCATTGTGATAAATAGGGCATTTGCTCCTATAGGAGCAAATGCTCTACTTATCACAATGGTTTCAAAACTACACAATTCAATTTTTTCCTTTTCTCTAGTAAATGCTCCTTTTTGGTAGATTGAATCAAAGAGGTTGGATCTAAAAATAGCCTATGGAGGAAAGGGTTAATGTGAAAACTAGCTGAAACGTAGAACGTGACTTTAACAGTTGAAATTACACGGTTTTGTTGGATCTCTGTACCTATGATAATGTATGGAAGCGCAAAAAGAACACATTTATTATGATGATTATTGTGAAATAATTTGAACATTTAACTTTGAGGACTGTTTTTAGACACGTCTATGATTTGACTTATTTATTCATTCATCTTTCACGCTGTTGCAAACAGAGTAGACCCATATCAGACCGATCCTACAGAAGCTGTCTGAATAGGGTTTGCTCTGTTTGGTTATGAATTTATACTAGATATGACTCTACAATATATACTAATATCAAAGTTGTATGTACATGTATATATATGCAATTATAAAATATCAGCTAATACATATTCATTACGCCATTATTGCTTACAAGAATATTCAGCGGGGAAAGGGTTAACGTTAATTGTTAACAATAGTTTTTGTTCTACAATGATAATTATTTACTATATTCAAAATTATAATGCGGAAATAACTCTGATGGTTAGCATACCAGACCTGTACAATGTGAAGAGTCACTCATTCAGTTCCATATAATTGAATACTTCACGCAATCAAATGCACAAAATCAATATTCCCAACACCCCTCACCACAACCCCACCCCTTCAATTTTTACTATCATGTATGATTCTAACAAGCTTATAAGAAGCAAATGAGTGAGCGGTAATCAGATTGAATCCGAAGGAGGGTTTATCGAGATCTGCAAAAGACAAGTATAACAGACTGATGTGACGAGGATGACTATCGAGTATCATGCTGTAAAACTAGGTTTGATCATTGTCTGACCTGGTGCAAGACTTACCTACAAGTAGTCAGTTGCGCCAGTATGGACCACAACGCACCGAATGACCCCTTCTTTATCTATGTAAGGTCGCCATTTTAGAATGAGTAGATTTTCGGAATCACCCTAGCGTAACCTCAGCGAGTATGTTGAGCAGACGACGTGCATTTAAATACAGTGAAAGCAATGAATGGAAAGGTGGTTTGTATATAAACTTTATGTAGGCTAGCTTATGTATAGGACGTTAAGTATGGATTTGTAAAGTGACGCATCATAGCAGACGACATTTCATCTCTCTCTCTCTTCTCTCTCTCCCTCTCTCCACTCTCTCTCTCTGTTTCCCTCTCTCCCTGTTTCTCTTTTTTTCTCTCTCTCTAACAGGCAGTGAAAAGACTATAACTCATATATACCTTATAACATTTTATTAATATTTTGTATCCTTATATACATGTAAAAATAAAACAATGCAATATAGCATAAAGCATGTACATCTAAATATTTACAAACACAAAATATCACAAACACAAAATATCCCGTCAACAGTGTATATCTCAATATTGATCTCATTCTGTTCAATGTGTGAAGTTATTTACATTCCATATGGATATGTAACATAATCATGATAGCTTTAATTTCCTACATGCTTAAAACATCATTCCTAATATTTTACACCCTATTCCATGATACTGGTGAATGAGGGAACAGTAAAAATGCATATTGATATAAACTTATTTGCATCAATGAAAAAAATCTTACACATGTTCAAAATCATTAGGGTTGGGACACTTCTAAGCCTCAGATAAAATTGTTGATTTACTACATGTACAAAAAACTACTCTTGTGCAAAATTTGGTTGGATATTCTTCATTTCTGATGAAATTCAATACCCCAGGATGGTTTATTGTTACTGTTCAGAAACTTATATCATACTCATCTTAATAATGTGTTTCATAAAAAGAAAATACTTCAGCACAAGTACATTTCTTCACATACATTGATACATAATATTAACAATGATAATGTAGTCACTTCAATATTATTTTGAAACATCAGTCATTAAATAGTTCTGTATTTATTTATATATAAACTTTATATAGCTTATATATAGGACGTTAAGTATGGATTTATAAAGTGAGGCGTTATAGTAGACGACATTTAATCTCTCTCTCTGTCTCTTTCTCTCTCCCTCTCTCCCACTCTCTCTCTCTCTCTCTCTCTCTCTCTCTCTCTCTCTCTCTGGCACATTACATTAACTAGGTTACACATGATCCTGCAGCAGACGGTTTATTACATGGACATGAGCTGGAGAAATTTAGGTGCGCTGAAGTGTAACCATAATGTGACACAAGCGTTAAATATAGATGTTCTGTTTACCATATAAATCCAATTTTACAAGTTTAAACATGTCTCAAACAAATGCAAACATGTTCACGTCATTCACCAATCAAATGCATTATAGAAATTAAAAGTGTACTAAATTATCTGATAGGTGTTATTTCACCACAGCCCATCAAAGAGTAGACGACGCAGTAACCATGGTAAAGCAGACGACAAGTTGCAAAATAAACAGATCTCCAAATCATACAGGTATGTCTATATTTAAGTTGATACCTAGGTTAATTTATCAGCCTTCAGGCTGTTATAATCTTAAGTATTTGACAATACAGTATTTGTCAGCGGCACACGACCTGTGAATTATTAAGAAAAGGAGGGAAATTTGAACTACAAACAGAGCAATACAGTTTTCATGTTTATTCAGATATACGCATCTACAGGTACTGTCATATATATATGTACACTATACATAACATAAAATACATTTATTACAGTACAATTGAACCACAGTCTATCATTGTACATCACTGGCTTTGACCCAGCTGTTAAACTTCTTGGGATAATATTTCGATTTTACAAACAGTTGCTTGTTCTGTCCTTTTCCTTTAGTTCGTAAGACTTCCTCCACCTTCCATAATTGGTCAGGGTCTATCTTGACCTTCTGTAGTTCGCTTTGATAAAAGTTGCCTTGAATGTCCTCATTCTGTAAATCACGGAGTTTGTAGATGGGTAATGTGCTTCGATGATATCGTGTATGTATTTCAAACACCTCGCCGGAGTAGGTTTCATCGTACGCTCGAGTAAATGCTTGTCTCAGACGAGCCACGTTTTACGTGCTGCGTCTCTTCCCCCTCCTCCTCCTCCAAAAGAGGGAGTGCCTCCTCCTCCTCCACAAGAGGGAGTACCTCGATCTCCCCCTCCACCACAACCACAGCTGGGAGTGCTGACACCACCATCCGCACCACAACTCGAGATGGCACAGGCACAGCTAGTGACACCAACGCCACAATCTATGATGTTATACCACCCGTTTACCATGATGATCTTGGATCCTACAGGTATGTTGCTTTTTTCAATATTGCAAAGTGCAATATGTCTTTTCAGAATATCTCAGTAGCTATCAAACAAAAACGCCGCATGTCTTTTAAACATGTATAAGTTGGTAGCAGTCAAAGCGATGCACATCTCTTTAACATGTCTAGATAGGTAGCAGGCAAAGGCGCTGCTTGCCTCATTTAACATACCGTATTGAGATAGCTAGAAGAAAACGCTGCATGCCTCTTTAACATATCGAGATAGCTAGAAGTCAAGGCAATGCGTCGCATGTTTTTGTTTATACATTGCCACTAGCGTGATTGTTGGGATACGTTTTAAATACATTTCAGCGTGCGGAAAGACCACCTTCGTCAAAGAGTTGCTTCAACAACATAACAGCAGAATACAACCGAGCATACAGAGAATTGTGTTTCTGTATAAGCGATGGCAACCCCTCTATGCCTTGGTCCAGAGAACAGTCTGACCGCGAGTACAATTTATTCATGGCATTCCTGGAGACTTAGATGACGACGACTTCTTTGACCCGACAGTCAATGACCTTCTGGTCATTGATGACTTGTTTTCGGAAGCGGGCAAGGATAAACGCATTACGGGCTTGTATACGGAGGGGTCCCATCACAGATCACTCTCTGTGATTGACATCAACCAGAACGTATTTGGGACCAAGGACCCGACGCAAAGGAGAAATTGTCATTATTTGGTTCTCTTCAAGAACCCCGTGGACAGCCAAACTGTCATGTCATTGGCTAAGCAAATGTACCCGGGACGCAGCGAGATTTTCATGAATGTTTTCAGCAAAAGCGACAAGGCTCCTGTATAGTCCTATGTTGGTGGATCTGAAACCCTTTACACCAGAGACTGAGAGACTCAAACATAGGGTCATGTGACAGGATGAATTGACCAATCAGGAGTCAGAGATGTCACCTATTACTATAAAAGAAGTCATACCACACACGCTGGATCATTCTTCTGTTGGAGTTCAAACCAGCAACACTGACGTAGAGCAGCAAGACATGACGGACAAAATGAATTCCTGCGACGATTGCGGACTGCTTTTTGATACGACGCACGACGTCCAGAGACACGTAAAACGAGGCTGGTGTGCAGAAAGCCAAGAACCTCCTATGAAGAAGCGTAAACTTGAGGATGATACAAATGAGCTTGAGACACGGTCGATGACAATGAAGGATACCTGCATTTGATTTGTGGCAGTTAGCCAAGAAGGAAAGTACAGAACGTTACAAAGAGCTGTGCGACCGATATCTCTCAGAAGGAGAAAGCGGCGAAGACGCCTCTGACTTAGCCAACGAAAGGGTTAAACCTTATGAAGAGAAAGTGTTCATAAGTCGCTACACCACATTACTGGAAACTTACTGGATTCCTCTACAGAACAATACAGTGCATAAATCTGTGGCGCACCTGATCCAGGCTCTTACAGACAAAGGAGTGCCTTTATCATCGGCAGTGACTAGAGCTCTGAAGAAAAGTAAAGCAAAGTTTGAGGATTTATTTGACACTGAAATATCCGAGGACGAGGCGGACAGTGATACTGAAGAGTCGGAGAAGGAAGCAGATGACACTATATAAATGAGAACAACAGAGTGAAAGCACCATTGTATGGATTACAGTTGTCGTGAACAGACATGGTTCCGTGGAAAGACTATTTAAAGACTATCTATTATGATCCTAAGCATCCAACTAGTTTTTCTGGGCCACAAAAGTTATATAAAGTGGTTCAACAAGAGGGGAAGCACACCATTGGTATGCATAAGATACGTCAATTCCTGCATAGCCAAGAGACCTACAGCCTTCACAAGCCACTTCGAAGGCGGTTTCGTCGCAACCATGTGATCAGCGAAGGTAAAGACGATGTATGGATGGCTGAATTAATAGAAATATATTTTACTGGTCATTGATACATTCTCTAAATACACCTGGCTCCAACCTTTGAAACGAAAAATAGGAGATGAGGTGGATGATGCCTTTTCCTATATCTTCAACGCATCGGGACGTACCCCAGCCAAACTCATTACAGATAAAGGTGAGTAGCATACATGGTCCTATTCTTCCTTTATTAACTTTCTTTTAAAAAATGAACTTGTCAGCACGCTAATAATAACATCAACAATAATAACTATAAATGGTAATAATAATACATTCTTTAAAAACAATCTCATCATAATGTCTTTAGTTATGACACACTGTCTTATGTTACAGGTCAAGAATTTCGTGCCAGAAAAGTCCAAGGCCTGATGACCAAATCTGAAGTCAAGTATTTTCCGACTTACAATGAGACCAAAGCGTCTACCTCTGAAAGAGCCATTACTGACCATTAAAATGAGACTACGGCGATGGTTCACCTACAAAGAAAACTTTACGTATTTACCCATGTTGCAAAACTTTGCAGACAGCTATAACCGAACGTTTCACAGAACCATTGGAATGACACCATCTAGTGTCACTGACAATAACCAAGAAGAAGTGAGACTATCGACGTACTTTGCACAACATCAGAAAGGGGTTAAACTAAACCCTAAACTCAAACCATTCAAATACAAAATTGGCGATTATGTGAGGAGCATTCGTCTGAGACAAGCATTTACTCGAGCGTACGATGAAACCTACTCCGGCGAGGTGTTTGAAATACATACACGATATCATCGAAGCACATTACCCATCTACAAACTCCGTGATTTTCAGAATGAGGACATGCAAGGCAACTTTAATCAAAGCGAACTACAGAAGGTCAAGATAGACCCTGACCAATTATGGAAGATAGAGGAAATCTTACGAACTAAAGGAAAAGGACAGAACAAGCAACTGTTTGTAAAATGGAAATATTATTCCAAGAAGTTTAACAGCTGGGTCAAAGCCAGTGATATACAATGATAGACTGTGGTTCAATTGTACTGTAATAAATGTATTTTATGTTATGTATGGTGTACATAGATATATGAACAGTACCTGTAGATGCGTATATCTGAATAAACATGAAAACTGTATTGCTCTGTTTGTAGTTCAAATTCCCCTCCTTTTCTTAATAATTCACAGGTCGTGTGCCGCTGACAAATACTGTATTGCCAAATACTTAAGATTATAACAGCCTGAGGGCTGATAAATTAACCTAGGTATCAACTTTAATTTCAGTACTTCTTGTTCTGAAAATTGAATACCGCTTAAGCCGGTGCTAGGGGGCGTGAGCAGTGTTGCACTTTCAATTACTGCTCATGAACAGACTCAATAAAACCGAGTCTGCAATTTTCTCTTTTCGTGTTGCAATTTTTGCTTTCGGGGGATCACCACCCTTCAGAATTTAAATATAGACATACCTGTATGATTTGGAGATCGGTTTATTTTGCAACTTGTCGTCTATGTTACCATGGTTACTGCGTAGTCTACTCTTTGATGGGCTGTGGTGAAATAACACCTATCAGCAAATTTAGTACACTTTTAATCTCTATAATGCATTTGATTGGTGAATGACGTGAACATGTTTGCATTTGTTTGAGACATGTTTAAACTTGTAAAATTGGATTTATATGGTAAACAGAACATCTACATTTAACGCTTGTGTCATAGACATGGTTTACATTATGGTTACACTTCAGCGCACCTAAATTTCTCCAGCTAATGTCCATGTAATAAACCGTCTGCTGCAGGATCATGTGTAACCTAGTTAATGTAATGTGCCAGAGAGAGAGAGAGGAGAGAGAGAGGGGGGAGAGAGAGGGAGAGAGATATATTAAATGTCGTCTACTATAACGCCTCACTTTATAAATCCATACTTAACGTCCTATACATAAGCTATATAAAGTTTATATATAAATAAATACAGAACTATTTAATGACTGGTGTTTCAAAATAATATTGAAGTGATTACATTATCATTGTTAGTATTATGTATCAATGTATGTGAAGAAATGTACTTGTGCTGAAGTATTTTCTTTTTATGAAACACATTATTAAGATGAGGAAAAATTACAAGTATTATATAAGTTTCTGAACAGTAACAATAAACTATCCTGGGTTATTGAATTTCATCAGAAATGAAGAATATCCAACCAAATTTTGCACAAGAGTAGTTTTTTGTAAATGTAGTTAAAGAAAATCAACAATTTTATCTGAGGCTTAGAAGTGTCCCAACCCTAATGATTTTGGGGTTAAACATGTGTAAGATTTTTTTTTATTGATGCAAATAAGTTTATATCAATATGCATTTTTACTGTTCCCTCATTCACCAGTATCATGGAATAGGGTGTAAAATATTAAGAATGATGTTTTAAGCATGTAGGAAATTAAAGCTATCATGATTATGTTACATATCCATATGGAATGTAAATAACTTCACACATTGAACAGAATGAGATCAATATTGAGATATACACTGTTGACGGGATATTTTGTGTTTGTAAATATTTAGATGTACATGCTTTATGCTACATTGCATTGTTTTATTTTTACATGTATATAAGGATACAAAATATTAATAAAATGTTATAATGTATATATGAGTTATAGTCTTTTCACTGCCTGTTAGAGAGAGAGAAAAAAAGAGAAACAGGGAGAGAGGGAAACACACAGAGAGAGAGAGAGAGAAGAGAGAGAGGGAGATGAAATGTCGTCTGCTATGATGCGTCACTTTACAAATCCATACTTAACGTCCTATACATAAGCTAGCCTACATAAAGTTTATATACAAACCACCTTTCCATTCATTGCTTTCACTGTATTTAAATGCACGTCGTCTGCTCAACATACTCGCTGAGGTTACGCTAGGGTGATTCCGAAAATCTACTCATTCTAAAATGGTGACCTTACATAGATAAAGAAGGGGTCATTCGGTGCGTTGTGGTCCATACTGGCACAACTGACTACTCCTACATACGACTAGGTCAAAGTTTGAAAAACTATGGCCGAATTTCAATCAATTTGGCGTTCTAGTGAGACGCCTAGTTACACTGTCTGTCTGTTCTATTTAATGTTTAGGTTGTCAACTACAGATCACAAATAATACTGTGGCGTTAATGGTAGTACCGGGATATGGAACAAAGCCGAACCGTCTTTATATAGCATCACAGAACATTTCATCATTATACACTATTCACTAACACGGAGTTAGGCAGCTGTCAATTTTCTGTATAACAATAAATTACCAAATAATAAAGTTAAATACGCCCCACCCCCTTAGAGCGACAACGTTTGGAACAGACATAGATGTCTTTAAAATCAGGTAGTTTCTAAATGCAGGACAAAAGAAAGGCAGAATGCTCCTGTGGGAACTCTTTGCATAACTTTTGCCATGCATTAAGCTACCACCTGCCTTCGAGGCCGAGTCTTCTTTTTTTGACCGCATTAGAGGGTTAACACTGTATGTTAGTGTACATCTTATTTGGCTTAGCTTAACATTTAATAACCATAAAAAGGGCAACATAAAATAATAAAGGACATACACTGAGTATATGTGCAATGGAAACCAACATGCTTCTAATGCGCTTATGTTATGATGAAGTATCACTGGCCTGTGTCTAATGAGCTAAGTTGTATGTACTGTAAACCCCCTCTAAACCAGACGTTAAATTTAGTATAAATGAATTAAGTATCGGTCTTAGAGACAGGTGGCAGCTTAATGCAAGTTGAAAATTATACAGAAAGCTCCTCTATGAGCTTTCTGCATGAATTTCACCCTGCATTAAGCAGCCGCCTGCCTAAAAGTATCTCAATTCTGCTCTGCTAGTATTCCGGTTTAGAGGGTTTTTACTGTACATAACTCATAACATTATGACAGCTGTTATTATGTCTCCCCCATTTATAATGGGGAGACATATTGTTTTTGGTCGAGTTGTCCGTCCGTCTGTCCGTCTGTCCGTCCGTCCGTCCGTCTGTCCGTCCGTCTGTCCGTCCGTCTGTCTGTAACACTCGTGTCCGCTCCATATCTCTCACAAATATGGAAGGATTTCAAAATGCTTTGGCACAAATGTTCGACTCAACATGACGATGTGCAGAGCGTTTGATTCAGGCACGTGGGTCAAAGGTCAAGGTCACAACTCAAGGTCAAATATTTTAGCCACACCCTTCGTGTCCGCTCCATATCTCTTAAACCCCTGGAATGATTTCAAAATGCTGTGGCACTAATGTTCTCCGTAACAAGGAAATGTGCAGACAGCAGAATTTAGGCACATTCTTCAAAGGTCAAGGTCGCAATTCAAGGACATGGTCACATCTCAATGTCATTTTTTCACACTTTCTTGTCTGGACGATAACTCTTACATGGCTAATGCAATTTGATTGAAACTTCACACATTGACAGAGCATGATAAGTGGAATTGTCATGTATAAGGGCCATAACTCTGGCTTCAATACTTTTGGGGTTATTGCCCTTTGTTACATTTTCTTGTCCGATCAATAACTCTTGCTCTACTGATGCTATTGGAATGACATTTCATGAATGGAAAGAGCATGATGGAAGGAAGTGTTATGCACAAGTATCATAACTCTTGCTTCAATAACGTTGGAGTTATTGCCTCCCATTTTCTGCAGAGTTATGGGACTTTGAATGTTTTACATGGAACATTTTGTCCGCGGGGTTTCCCCAAAAATCTTTTCCAAAGATTCCCCAAAAATCTTTTGAAACTTCATAGGATTGATCAGCTTCATGCCTAGTTTTGCATAGTTTATTCCTTTTCCGGTTAGATGATTTTCTACAGTGTTATGGGACTTTGGGGAAATTTTGTCCACGTGCTGGGGGAGACATCAGTTTTTGTATAAAAACAATTCTAGTTTATTCTCACGATTGTATATCTGAAATGACAGAGTTGGTTTGCTAACGTATAATAACTAATGGTTGATTATATATTGATATATTCCAAAGGAGCTAATAATAACCTCTAATAATATATCCTACCATTAAGCGGTGCATATGCTCTAATTGATTCTTTAAAAGCAGAATTGCATGATTTAAGAAATTATTTTATAGAGACGTCTTTCTGGCGCCTTTGCAAACAGGGTAGACCCAAATCAGACGGTTCCAATAAGAGCCATATGATCAGGATCTGTCCTGTTTGTTGAATCCTACATAGTTGCTCGAGCTTCTGTCTTGGCCAGTCAATTAAGTGTTAATATATCAATATAAAATCATCTAATAAATGTTCGGTTTTTTTCGTTCATGAAACTTCATATGTATCATATTACTGTATGTTTTTATATGTTTGCATTCAAATGTGTGTAAGGACTGATCCCTAAATTTAACCTAATAAATTTTAGATAAAGTAGAAATTCACATTCATCCTAGGAAGAATAAGCATGAGTGTCCTATGAGTATCTATGGACTTCATCCTAGGAAGAATTAGCATATGTGTGCTATGAGTATCTATGGACTTCATCCTAGGTAGAATTTGCATGGGTTTGCCATGAGTATCTATGGACTTCATCCTAGGAAGAATTATCATGCGTGTTCTATGAGTATCTATGGACTCGTGTACAGCAGTAAATGCTCTTTTCTTCATAACAACGTTTACAATAATGTATATGTTGATCGTTCGCAATTCATCCATCAAGTTTGGCATTGTTTTAGAATAATTTGATTGCGGATTTCGTTTGCAATTAAAATTAAGTTTCCAGTGAAATTAATTGTTTTCCGAGATTGATTGTCATCACACATTTCCACTGATTGATCCTTAACAAGCTGAAAAAAGTCAGCTCAAAGATGGATCTGGTGTAATATCGAGTAATTTCTATTCAATCAAGATTTGGAGAAACTATTGTCACGAGTGCCAAGTACATGTAATGTGGATGCTGACGAGACGCCTAGGCGTCTCATCTGGGTCAAAAGCTGTTGCAAATGTAAGTTTGGTCGCGAACAGCTGAATAAAGGTTAACAACTGTTACCATGACAATTGGATACCATTTGGTTACATGAAGTCGGTAGATAGCAGTTGCACAATGTATGATCCAGGGAATGGGAGAATTGATATTAATGAACAGAACTGAAATATTTGACAAGAAATGAACTGTTTGTCAAATGATTACAGGGGAACTGGGCTACGTCGATCAGTATAAAGAGGGCGTGTCCTCCTGCAGAGCACATGCAATGTACATTTGATATTCTTTTAACAATTTCATCACCATGCAACATAATTGACTCCTCACCCTCATCGTATGTGTGCTGTTACTTCGTCGTTGTGATCATTATCATCATCTTCTACTATTTCTTCTTCTTCTTGTTCTTCCTTTTCTTCTTCTTCGTCTCTTGCTTCTCTTCTTTTTTGCTCATGGTATACCTCTTATTCCTACGTTTTTTATTTTTCTTGAGTTTGTGTGGAGATCGTTGTAGCAGTGTGTGTTTTGTACTCCAAGCTGGGTGAGTTTCGCTCAAATCCTCGTACCGCCAGTTGTATGTAGCATTAATGGTCCTACAGTTCAGGGTGAAGGGTTGTGGAACCCATACAGATCTGGAACCGTTCACAGTTTTGAAGGCCGTTAATTGTGGCCTTGCTCAAAGGGATTGCAGTATATCGATGAATCTATTAAATGTGCAATAAATAATATAAACACTACAATGTCTAGTTTTAACCCTTTCTCACTAAGATGCCGTTTGTCAACATACTAGCCCTAGCTTAGACTGCTTCTTTAGGAGCCGTTTGGTAAATCTGTTGGGTTTGATTATTCTGATACTGTAGTTTCTTCTATCGTCAAACGTCCCTTGATCTTGATGTCATTGTAATAGTCAACTAATCAATATTCATACACTCCTTTTTTCCCACACAAATATGCACGAGGGAAAGGGCTACTGCACATAGGCGGAGTTACTTACACGTGTAGCGCGCATTGGCCGTATGAATTCAATATTTCATGTCACAATAGATGATTTAGTGCCGTTATTTTTCTCAACATAATTGTAAATTATTAAGTACATCTTCAAAATATAAATTAATCTGATTGAAAGTCGTAAATGCCTGTAACTAATCATTCTTTCGCAATCTGATTTGGCAGAAGTCGGCGTTAGTCGGTGAAATCTAAGCCACGATTTCGTACATATTACAGTAAGTACCATACATATTTGGACAGCCAAACATAGGCAGATAGTGATCAGACAGTCCTTGAGCGAGTCGATTGTTCTAGGTCTACATTGCTACTGTGTTGGTTGACTTTTGTCAGCTGTACACACCGATAGAGAGCGTATGTTGGGTGTTCGAACACTCAGTGTTATTACGATACAATGTGTCATGTTTATATGGATTGGATACAACTGGACACTCAATAGCCATTGTAGTGTTTGTAACATATGAAAAGCGGTAGGTCGCAAAATATAGACAATGTCCATAAGGGTCTGAACTGTGATTACTACATAATGAAATACTATGCCAAAGCATTAACACTGTATTCCCTGAATATTTATGAATATTTCTGAAATAATTATATGTATTTATATTGATTAGCATAATATTTATAACAGCATAAGAACAATATCCTGTTTGATCCTCGGAGAAACTGTAATTAGACGTATATAAACAGGGCAGACCCTCCCTGATAAGACGGGTCATATATGGCCGTCCGGTCTGGGTCTACTCTATGCAAATGCGTAGAACTGCGTGTTTATCGAAATCACGCCTAAATGTAACGCATCTCGTGCTATAGGCCACTAGATTTGAATTTACAAATAGCTTGGATCCAGGTGAGATGTCGAGTCGCTCGGTGTCTCACCTTGATCCAGGCTGTTTGATGCTCGGTCTCGGTGTCTCACCTTGATTCAAGCTGTTTGATGCTCGGTCTCGGTGTCTCACCTTGATTCAAGCTGTTTGATGCTCGGTATCGGTGTCTCACCTTGATTCAAGCTGTTTGATGCTCGGTCTCGGTGTCTCACCTTGATTCAGACTGTTTGATGCTCGGTATCGGTGTCTCACCTTGATTCAAGCTGTTTGATGCTCGGTCTCGGTGTCTCACCTTGATCCAGGCTGTTTGATGTTCGGTCTCGGTGTCTCACCTTGATTCAAGCTGTTTGATGCTCGGTATCGGTGTCTCACCTTGATTTAGACTGTTTGATGCTCGGTCTCGGTGTCGCACCTTGATTCAAGCTGTTTGATGTTCGGTCTCGGTGTCTCACCTTGATTCAAGCTTGATTCAAGCTGTTTGATGTTCGGTCTCGGTGTCTAACCTTGATTCAAGTTCGGTCTCGGTGTCTCACCTTGATTCAATCTGTTTGATGCTCGGTCAATAGTTTCGGTCTCGGTGTCTCACCTTGATTAAGCTGTTTGATGCTCAGTCAATAGTTTCCCAAACTTGCACCAGATCCAATTCTGAGCAGACAGTATTTTTTCACAGAGGGCTGACGGTTAAATTACTCAGTATGCTTTTGATAATTGGTACACGCTTGCCTTATTACACTCTGTTTATGTGTGGTGGCCGTAGAAATCGTCTCGCACTTCATTCGCTTCTGGCCCGTCGTGATCATCAATTTCAATGATTTCAGTTACAAACATTAAATACCGCTTAAGCCGGTGTTTGGGGACTTGAGTAGCGTTGAACTTCCAATACCTGCTCATGAATAGACTCAATAAAACCAAGTCTGCAATTTTCTCTTTTCAGCGTTTTCGCCAGTTTTCAGAATCCATGTATTTATTATCTGTCATGTAACCATATAAACCTGCTCTAGTATAACCTCGCTAATCCTCTGGTAACTTTCTGCATGAGTCGCACCCTTTATTAAGCTGCCGCCTGTTTTAAACATTGATAGCGGTACGTATTTGAGTATTCAGGTTAGCAAGTACTTGGCTTAGGGAGTGAATCCGAACGAAGCTTCGGACTAGCGAGTATTCTTTCTTGCGGTCTGAAAATGAGCATGTTATACTGGCAACAAATGTACCTTACACATCGGACATACGTCCATGCGACTGTTGCTTCTTTCTAAGGCCTAAGAAAATGTTTTGGCAGCTCTAAACCCAAACGTTCTATTGCCAGATCTAAGTCAGACCGTTCTAGTGGCAGCGCTAAGTGTCAAATCTAATCGTTCTCATGATAGCTCTAAGCCAAAACGTTCTGTTGGTAGTTCCAAGTCAAACCCTTCTATTGGCAGCTCTAAGTTTTAATTTCACTCATTCTGTTGACAGTGCTATACACAAATATTTTCAACAAATACCAAACTTAGACTGTCTAGCTACATTCCACGACTGAGTGAAAGAGTTACAATATGTGTTTCGGAAACGAATGGATACTTTGACGTTTCGACATGAGCTATTGAGTATAGTGCGTTACATGATTACTTTCAAAATATGTGACATTTGTAAATTCGTGTGCAGTATGAAGACATCGGTGGCAGCTCTGTCACTGGGCTGCGAAAGCAGTCCAATCTTATACGACTTTGAACTTTTTGCATGATTTACTGCGGTCCTGTGTTTCTATAAAAGCAACTATTTTTAATGACCATGATTTACTGTGAGAGAAGTATTTATTTATTTTTATTTAGTTTATTTATATATTTTTTCCCAGCGGGCGCACATATTTTTGTCGTGTTTTTTTCTTTTCTGCCACGATCCCTTTTCAGTGAATGCTAGTGAAAAAGGTTTAGTTTATTAAAATTACGGCTACAAGCATAGCGGTTAGAGTGGTCCAATGGTTATAGCGTTGGCTTAGAAAACCTGAGTTATTGAATTCGAACCTTGGTAGAAGCCAATAATCTTTTCTCTCTCTCATTTTTCTTAGCATCCCTGAGTTTACGTGCTTTTGATTTAAAACCAGTTTAAGCTGAGACCTTTTACTCCTGGTTTTGTTTTCACGTGACCCGTTTTGCATAGTTCACCATTGTGCATGACCTTTATAACTTATACTGCACCTGTTGGTAGTCTTGAATAATCGGTTGTTTAGTTCGAAGTGTACATGTAGACCTTTTTCGCTGGTACGAGCCATGTGTATAGCGGGTACGCATGCGGCAATAGCTTGTTCGGTCGAGCACATGCTTTAAGTTATATGCTTTTTTCTGTGATAGAAGTATGGGAGTTTGTATGCCTATTCAGCAATAGTTATGTGAAGTGTTTGATGAACTAAATAGTAATTTCGTATGGTGCTAGAAGCTTTGTGATTTGAATTAATTTTACTTGTGAATATCACTTAATGTGTTTCTACGTCAGTGTGTTTCAGCAAGTGAATAGCATGGATCTGTAACGCAATGTGTATTATTGGTGTCATACACGGATATAACGCATCACGTCTCATTAAAGTTCCCCCCTTTGCTGCTATTAATTTATATAGTCATGTTTCCCCATGTATCTGTTAATTAAAAGTACTAAACGATATTGCTCCCTCTTTTTCTTCTATCCTGCTTAAAGATATTTTAGGCAGCCATTTTATGCTTGCGTAAAACCTTGCTTGTTGTTTTAATAAAACGAATACTCTTTTGGGTAATATGACAGCAACAACAATATAATTAGAGCAAACGCTTTTGGCAAATGCCAATTGCTTTATGCATGTTATTAACAGAAACAGCCAAACTATAAAGTGCATTATTTCATGTACGAAATAATGGTTGTGACGAAATATGCAACCTGGTTGTGAATTGTATCTAATTAAATCATTCTATCATGTCTGTTGTGACATTTGAGTTAGGAGATTTATGTTTTACTTCATGGACATACAACACGTACTCTATAGAAACAGCCTGTCAGTGACAACCCTGAGTAACTGATACGTCGTATCAATGACTATGTCTGGTATCCTGAGGAGACTATCCTAATTATTGTAAGTATTCGGACACCACGTCTCCCCTCTCCATCAGTTTGTACAGCTGAATTATTCAGTTTGGCGTCAATTTAATTACTTGAATGTGGACTGACATAGTAGCTTGTAATATAGACCCTTAGCAAACAGTTCCTTTAGGAGCAGTTTGATCTGGGTCTTCACTATTTGCCTTAGTTTGTCTGTCCCAATACTAAGGGTAGTAAGGGTAACAGATTCCAAATTTTATACGAATTTTTGCACAGTAAAACAACTGTAAACCGCAATTGTAACAAAGAAGAATATTGGTCTGTTAAACAGGTGTTGTTTAATACAGGTAGAAAGTCATGTACAAAGCAATAAACAGTAATTTTATTAAAGAAGAATATATGCCTTTTTAAATAGGTGTTGTTTAATGCAGGATTAAAGTCATGCAAAAGCTCATAAATGAGCTTTCTGTATGACTCTCATCCTGCATACAAATACCACCGCCGCGTTGTGCTTTTATCTACAATATAACAAATACCACCGTGGTGTTGTCCTTTTAGCTACTACATTAACAAATACCACTGTCATGTTGTCATTTAAGCTACAAC
Organism: Azorinus chamasolen; assembly: GCA_963576725.1. Lineage (NCBI taxonomy): Eukaryota > Metazoa > Mollusca > Bivalvia > Cardiida > Solecurtidae > Azorinus > Azorinus chamasolen. Next base: position 75,491,258 of record OY755239.1, read on the forward strand.
ATTAACAACAACCACCGTGGTGATGCCCTTTTAGCTACCTCTTCAATAAAACCCGTGGTCGTGTTTTCCTTTCGCTGCTACATTAACCTATTCCACAGTCGTGTTGTCCTTTTGCTGCTATTTTAACAAATACCAACGTGGAGCTGTCCTTTTAGCTACTACATTAACCAATACTACCGTGGTGTTGTCCTTTTAGCTACTACATTAACAACCACTACCGCGGTTTTGTCCTTTTAGTTACTACATTAGTAAATACCACTGTCGTGTTGGCATTTTAGCTACTTCATTTACAAATACCACCGTCGTGTTGGCCTTTTAGCTACTTCATTACAAAACATACTACCGTCGTGTTGGCATTTAATCTGCTTCATTAAATACCACCATGGTGTTGTCCTTATAGATACTATTGTAACAAATACCACCGTGTTGTTGTTCTTTAGCTAGTAGTTCTCCCTTTATTTAACGTTTTACTTTAGAAAATGTTGACGGATATTTATTCGGATAAATTATATTTACCTCGCTTTAATCCTTTTTTCTGATAGAGAATTTGTAAATAGTGAATAAACTACTACTACTACTACTACTACTACTACTACTACTACTACTACCACTGCCGCAACTACCTACTACTACTAGACGAGAGAATTTGAAAATAGTGAATAAACTACTACTACTACTAACTACTACTAACGTTTCCTAACGTTTCCTCGTGTTAGATGCAACATAGATATAAAACAAAGAATATAATTGGTTCATTAGGCTATATTTACACCAGAGAGCACGTGAGAAACATATGCCAGTCGAATATTCTCAGGTGAGTAATTGTGCATAGCTAGTTCTTAATTGCAATGTTCTGCTCCTGCATGTCTAATTAGCAGGCGCTTTGTTGTACCTAACATACCGGTTAGTTTCTGTCTATACTACCATCCGTCTCTAGCTATTTACATAATTCCATAACACCATAAATAAGCTTTGTAAAGCATTTGCAAACAGAGTAGACCAGTATTTCAGCGGGAGATGTCTTTGTTTGCTTATGAAATAACCTAGTTCTGCTTCTGCACTTAGTGCTATGACAGAACATGTATATGTGAATGTCATTATAAACATAAGCTAATCAATATTCATGATGTAATTATTTTTATAATAAATGTTCATTGAGTAAAGGGTTAATGCCATCTTTCGGCATGCCAAACATTACTTTTCTTCTCATTTAAACATAAACGTCGTAAATACTTCAATAGATCCATACCATATAATTAATAAGCTTTATTTTGTGCTAGCTTCTGTAGTTTTGCGTTTCTCATTTTACTCCAGGTATGATACACTATTAGCAGTTTTTTCAGATACTACTAGTCGAAAAATTTGCTTTATTTATCAACTAATATCGAGTAACTCGGCGTCTCATCTGGATCCAAGCAATTTGAGACTCGCTCAATAGTTCCTAAAAAACTTGATCAAAGCAGAAGTAGTATGCAGCAGATCGAAAGTTAGCAGGTGTAGTAAGGATCAGTACACTAGTAAATACGATTGAATTGTTTCGTTTTAAAAATGATATCAACACACAGTGACACATGATATATTAAATACTACTAGCATGTGAAAGATAAGTAACATTTGATTATGAGTAATTTCTCGATTAGAATTTTTAAACGTTGAAAACATATTGTACATTGGCGACAATGTCATTTGTATTATTTCCTACATTTAAATTTGAACCCATTTTAAACCCAGATCTTACTGTCTTGACCGCTGGTTTTGATATATGAGACGACAGTTGTAAATACTATGTTATCCAAAGGGTATTTATTATTCGTCTTGTGTGCTCTTTAGTGACAATCTGTTGTGAACAGGAGAATCATCACATCATTTGAATAACTATGTCTGGTTAACTGGCTATACTTTATTGTTTCATTCTCCGAATATGTGTGTATAAAATTTATAATACGAGCGTACATATGCGTAGCACGCGTAGATGAGAAAGTCTCATCGTCATCAATACCATTTCATTTGTTTGTTATTGGTAATACTGCCAAACATCATGATACTAACTTTTATGTTATGGCATATGTAATACCATTGGGTTGTCCTGTTGGTCGCAGCGTCGATAATTAGTCTCTTGGTTGGAACACAACAGCATTGATACTTGGAACAGAGAAGCATCCTCTAATTATGTTCGTGAATGGTCCTACAGTGTTTTGGTTGATGCATGTACCATTGACATTTCTGTCCGAGTATATCGGAATAGGAACTTACTGAGCAACATTTCACGACTTATTGAGCAAGACTTAACCATGCAATTCATGTATATCAAAAAATGGAACAGAGGTCAGGCAGAAGAGAGATTGCACACGAAAGTCCATCGCAACACCAGAAGCACTAATAAAGACGGCGCGTACAAATACAAACACACACAACCTTAACAGAACAGGTCCGAGCCTGTTCACAACAGACATATATCTGCGAACTAAGACCAATATGTTCAAAATATATCTGCGAACTAAGACCAATATGTTCAAAATGTGTCGCAGTGCCGTTAAACCTAACCTCAGTCAAATTCATCGAAAACAAAGACAAGATGTGATGCACATAACTTACACAAGAGTAAGATATGATATAGGTAAGAACCGATAGCATTAAGAATAGTAATCAGATGAATGTTTATAATGGCATATAAACACAGTCAGGAAGGTTTGGCCATAGCAGAAACTATGGAATCAGATCGATATTATTTCATAAGCAATTAGGACATGTCCTGATCATCTGATCTGGGTCAACTTCGTTTGCACATGGGTTAAACGCGTATCTCTCACAGAAAGTGTTGACGAAATGGTAGTACCTGTACTTTAAGACATGAAACATACGACATACATATAGTTACAGAGGGTAGTAAACGTTCGAAACATTAACATTTGTTGTTACATTCCCCAAATTCCGGTAATGCCATAGCTGACTATCATTATAAAATCGAGAAAGAGGATGGCTTATAGAGCTTCTGAATGAAAATTGTTTGGAAATTGTTCAGGATATGAGAGTGGTACATCCGTGTCTTATCAATCATATGCTATGCTAGACGAAAAACAGCAGGTTTTTATTTACATTTTTATCGTGCACATTTACGCAAGGATTACAAAACAATCTATACAACGACAACAAAAGTACATTTTGTATGATGAATTCCTTTAGATAAATGAAAAAAGGTAGCCAGTGTGCAACATACCATCGACAGGTAGTAAAACATTTCACACTGAATGTCTTAAATGTAGGACATAAAACATGTGGTAACTCAAATCAGGACGAAAATACTGCACAAAGTTTCAAAGAGACGTTTTTCCGCTTGGTTTTCGTTACACATTCAGCAGTCAAACTTTTAAAACCTTGTTTACAAAGTTGTTTCGTACAGAATTTTATAGTTAGTGCATACACTTTCTTCCTTAGCTTACACGGTCATAAAAGCATCAAAAGCCTTTCAACATGTATACCTACTATTTACTGAACAAACTGTTAAACAAGGTTTCTTGAAATGCTTATTTTACAGTTTCAATATGTTTATTGCCTGTAAGTGCTTTATTTACAGTTTGGCATGCTATTTTGTTTTGTTTGTTGGTTTTAGTTTTAGACACAAAGTCATTACAAACGTTCCATGAACGTGTAGCATACAAATACAACCTCACTAGTCCGAACTTTAGTAAGAGGAATTGGGAACTTTTAGGTACTTGACTGCTTAATGTAGGTTGAAAATCATGCAGAAAGCTTCCAGACGAGTTTTCTGTATGACTTTCTTCCTGCATTAAGCTGTCATCTGTCATTCACTGATTATGATACTAATTTGAGCTTTCGAATAATCGAGTTTATACTGTACGTACAATGAAAATGTTTTATCCCTTTAAGACTACCTCTCTATCCCTCTCAGACTACATTTTAAAGAATTAAGCGGTGATCAATATTTTCATCCACTTCAAGTATCAGTTCTTCACTCAGTCGCGTTCTTTGACTTATGTCAAAAACCCTAATACATATTGACTTACATAGTAGTTTCTAGATCGATTACTGTATTCTTAGAATATGAGGACACATGTCTTTTGAACGCCTAAGGATTAGTACGTATTATGTCATCATGAGAACCTGTTATTGTCACCACAACAATTATCCTGGTGTTGCCTCGTAAAGTACTATTGTATTTCTACAGTTCTTGTATTCCTTTATGACATTGAAAATAGATTTGAACGACAGACCAAATGATATTAAAGTTAAAAGGCAAAGTAACAGTTTCAATTAATTTCACAAATAGCATTGCTTTTCTTTAACCCTTTACCTCATGAATATTCATTCAGAGATCATACTGAAGACGATGACAGCACTCATCGAAACTGTAAAATGTGAGCAAATTTTCTACAGTAGTGATTAAGAAATTTCTTTACATTGGATTTAACCTACTGAATGAACTCTTTCAAGAATAGGCTATGACAGAAACTGTTCAATTAGAGCTTGAAGTAATGGCGTCATGACTATTGGTTAGATTATGTTATATACTGGCATATGAAGCAGGAGCTGTACCATCAGATTTATATTATTTCATAAGCAAACAGTAGACCCTGATCAAACGGCTTTTACGGGAGTCATCTGATCTAGGTTTAACTGTTTGCGCAAAAGGCGTATGCATAAGTTATACGAGGGTTAAAAATATGGAAGAAAACGCTCATTCATTGTAAAGCAAATCAAATCAGTTATCTATTTGTACTCTTTCAAGGAAACGTTTTGTATTGATATTACTTTATTGAAATTACGAGGGGTGGTTGATAAGCCCGTGGCCTGAGACAGGGAGCAGCAGTTTGACCTCAATATTTTCATATTTTCTCGTATTAATATAATCATTCTGGCAATTTGTGTATTTAGTATTATGGTAAATAGTCGGAGTACACACAGTAGGAATACTATTGGTTTAAACACTGAATAAACATTTAGTTTGATTGTTTCGCTCTCTGTATCTATACCCCACATACCCTTCCGGACTGCTACCGTTTCGTGGATGTACGACTGATAGTCATTTGAAACGTATTTTATATTTTAGCAAAATGTATTCTCTTTGGCAGGAGCTACATTACGGAAGCTTAAACGGACCCCTTATACGTATCTTTAATATTATACTGAATGTTTTAAAACTTTTAGATCTCACACACAATTTAAATTTGAAAGCATACCTGGAGCTTTCGACCGAGTACTTCGGCCATCGTCAGCACACTGATGTTATTGGGAGTTAACATCGCTCGAGGGAGTTCTGAGCGATGTTAACACCGTGTCGTATACGTGCGGCAGGTTGAAACGGCCCCGTCCCTGTTCAGCGCCGGCTGGTGCGCTCTGATGTATATAGCCTCTTTGACCCCCCGTTCAAACCAGGAATGTTCACGGTCCAATATATTTACAGAGTCTAATTTCACTGAATGTCCTGGGCAGTCTTGGTTAATGTGACGTGATACCTCACTACTCTGACTTGTGCTAGGTCTGCGATGTTCCATAAAACGAGCTTTCAAGTTTCTTTCCGTCTCTCCTATATAGTCTTTACTCCTAGTAAATCCCAAGGATAAAGTACATCCCAAGGATAAAGCTAAGAAACAAGACATATGTGGACCCATTTATCACATAAAATGTGAGGGACATAACAATAATCCATGTGGTAAAGACTTATAACGTTATCGTTTCAAAGCATTTTCATATCATATAACTACGACGTTTTTTATATAAGGGGTCCATTTAAGCTTCCGTACTATAGGACTAACCGCAGAAAGCAGTATTATATATATAATAAACGAATAGCTGCCGTCACTGCTAAACAAACAACACGTTATATAATTATATAATTATTTATTATATACCTGTCAGTTTCTGCAGTAAAATACGATTGTATTCGATCATGCAATACAACCTCTCAGATAAATGTTCCGTATTGCACGAGCGTGCAATGCAAGATCCGTATTTGCAAATCAATGCGCCATTCATGAATGGACTATGTTTTCTGTTTCGGAATAAAAGGAGTTAGAATACTGATGTTCTTTTGTGTGTTTTTTATTAAAACATGTATATATTAAATGGAATATTACACGAAGCGACGATATGAAGGGTTGTATCACATTCGTGGTTGTTTGTCCGTGGTATTGTCACTCGCCGCTCCGCTGCTCATGAGAATGTTACGGCCAAACAACCACTCATGTGATACAGTCCTTCATATCGTCACTTCGTGTGATATTCCTTATTTATTTCAACAAAAGACTATATTATAAATAAATATATAAAACTGACCAGTGTCTGCTCTGTTTGTTGATGGTGAACTTGCTTATGGTGTAATTAAGGTTTGATTCTACAGTTTCTACCTGAGACAAAACGTCCTGTGTCCATATACCACTACAAAAATGCATCTAATAAATATGAATGATGTCATTATTTCTTACATAAATATTAAACAGGCCAAGGGTTAACCGTTTACACCACAGATGTGATTTTAACATATTTAAACCCTTCTCCCGCTAATCCCGACCTGACTCGCATTTGCAAACAGCTTGGATCCAACTGAGATGTCAAGTTACTCCGTGAAACATCGGGACCCAAGCTGTTTGACACTCGATCAATAGATTTTCACAACCGGAAATAGTCAAACTGCATCAATTTCAGATGTGAGTATACATTTTTACAGATGGATAGTGGCTAATTATACACGTATATGATTTTCTTGTGTCAGACGGTTCTTTCATCGAATAAACAGACATATGTAATGCAAATAAAGGCAAAACAGAATGGGTAAAGATTATGTGTACAATGAATACGAATTATTATGTTTTGAGTAGTTTAATACGACATGGATGAATTGCTGATTAGTATCATTACGTTCGTTAACCATTAAACTTATCTTTCTCGTGATTTTAGAATGGCACTATCTCTGAGATTACCGGGATTATACAGGAACGTTACGGCGTATTCTACCTTTAATTTACACTGGCATATGAAAAACACATGCCATTTGGATGTACTATAGCGAATAATTGTGTATAACTAGTCCTTAGTTGCAATGTTCTACTCATACAAGTATAATTAACTGGTAATATCAAGCACTTAACACATCATTTAGTTCCTACCAACACTACCTCCCACCTCTTGTTATTTATATTAATCCTTAACTCAACAGATACGCCTTTTCACGCCTTTGCAAACAGAATAGACCCAGATCGGACGGCCTACCAGGATATGCCATATTTGCTCATGGAATGATATAGATCTGAATCTACAGTGTCTGCCAAAGCTACAACTTAATGAGTTCATATGCCATTGTAAAAATAAATATAATTTTTATTCACGATGCCATTATTTCTTTTATGAATATTAGCTGATGCCATGTTTCGAAATACTAACCAGTTAGACATAAACATTGCACGAGTCAAAATGCATATGACATATTGCTTAACACTACACAGGATACATACGCCTTTTTACACATTTGCAAACAGAGTAGACATTGATCAAACGGATCCTTTAGATGTCGTCTGGTCAGAGTCTGCTTGGTTATAGAATTATATATACTAAAGATAAACTATATCCGTGTTCATAGCCATCATAGAAATGCAGCTAATTAATTCAATAATGTCGTTATTTGTTTATAGAAATATATGGATTTGATTTTACAGTTTCTGTCTTCATATACCATTATAAATATTCAGCTTATAAATACAGTCAAATCTCGATAACTCTAACTCTCAAACAAGTAGTATCACTGATATTTAAGACAGATGGCAGCTTAATGCAAGGAGAAAGTCATGCAGAAATCTCCTCTAGTAGTTTTCTGTATGGAATTCACTCTGCATCAAGCAACCGCATGCCTAAAAGGTTATCAAATTCCTCCATATTAAACCTTCTAGATAACGAGGCATAATTGTAATTATGATGGCATCATTTCTTACATTAATATGCATGAGATAGAATTTTGCTATATTTAGTGTTTGTTTCTCTCTCTTCATATATAATTATATTTATTCTTTATTAGAGTGTTTTCATACAAAGTCAGCGTTATGTCTATAATGAAATGTTTGAATTACAAGATCTGTGCATATATTATAATAATCATTCCATACATGAATTAAAAAGTACATAGACTCTGTTATTCTAAGATACAATATACAAAGATACAAGAAGCTTTATTTAGAGTCGGTTATACGAGCAAATACACCATCTGTATAATTATGAGTACATATGTCTGCTTGTTTAAAACGCACATAATATTTGAGTTCAGAAAAAACGGCCAAACAAGCCATGTTACAAAATGTTCTTAAAAACTGATTATCACCTCAAATCAGATTTGAGATAAACTAATTAACAGATACCTTATACATTAAATATGCTGAGGATAATCATGTTGCCCGAGCCGTTAGGCGAGTGCTACATGTATTTTTTCAGCAGGGAATAAAAAGTCAGATATCCCGTCAATGATCTGTATAACGATTTTATTATACTGCAAAGTTTAATATGCTTATCAGTTAATTAGCGTTGTTAATGTAGGCGTCATTTTGCTTCCCCTCAGGGGCCTCATACTGTAAGGTAAGGGCTTATATCACTCTGCGACCCTAGTTCACCGTGTATAATAACCAGCTTATCACATTTGTAGATAGAAACGGATCTTCCAAGTGCACCAGTTTCTCAAAGGATTGAAAGAACCAGACGTTAGTAAAACTTTCAGCAGATCAGCGGTTAAGTAGATACTATTTTGCAGCATGAGAATGGTTAAACTTAATTGAGGGAATGGCGCAATTCTGACGTTATTTGGATGACGTCAAAATGACGGGTTTATAATATTCGAACAAAATGGGCGTTGGAAAAAGCGGCTATAGTGCAATTTACAGGTACGTGTACTGTGCGTGTGCATAAATAAAATATGAATCGAATTGGGAGTGGATTGTCTTGTAAAATCGGGGGCTTGGGGGCTAATCGGTACGTGCACAAGCAGTTTGATAACATTTGCAGCATCAGAGCAGAATAAGACCTTCGCCACGTATCGGGTTCATTTACATTGTTATACAACAACTATAACAAAAATGTTTCTCAATGGATAACTTTGTTTCGCCCCAAACGCTTGTTATTTCGTTTGAGAGCGGTTGTTTGGATCGAATCGACGAAGTGAAGCTGGTCGGCCATTTTTATTTTGTTGTAGCAAGGAAGCGAGGCCCTCGACGGGAGAAATTCCATTGTTGCTCATGACTCCGTGTGTGTATATATATATATATATATAACTGCCAATAGAATACAACCGGAAAGGCTATATATATATTAAAAAAGACTAAATGTTATATGGCTTTAAATTCTTTAATTAATAACTTAAAAATGCGCGACGCGTTTCATCAGAGTCATGACGTCATAATACTGCGCCTGATGATCTGATGAAATATATATATATGAATTTAGAGGGATACACGGGTTTTATTCATGGCTAATTGACCGATCAAAATCGAGGATTTTACTTTACAGTATAATAAGTATCATTATAGTCAATCAATAGTTCCCCTAGCCATTATATACAAAATTAAAAGATACTATACCAAGTGAGGAATAAACATGTAACAGATACTATGTCCCAAATGCAATGCTTTGCAATTTCACGTCCACATCTACTGAAGATATAAAGAGATCATGAACATAAACGAAACAAAAAACATGTACTTTAGATAAATACATGATAAATTGCTAGCATCACATTACCTAACTATCACTGTTTTACATAAAACTGTTTCGTATTTTCTTGTGGTTTTTTTCAGATCGTCTTATCTGGGTCTACTCTGTTTGCAAAAGCGTAGAAAGGCGTATGTATGGAGTAAAGGGTTAAATTCGTCGTAACGTTACGTTTAATTTTACCGCCATTGTTTATACGATGGTGTCACTTCCGTGACGTTAAGGTAGTTCGCGCTGTTGCTCGGCAAAAATCGAAGTTTATCCAATTAACATCATATTTGGTCCAGGTATTCAGAAAGTTACCGCCGACACGACTACGACGTTCATTTTAAATTTGACGTCGGTTGCTTAGCAATATATGACGTCAAAAGCGCCCTCTGGTGTCATCTAAGCAATTCACATGTGCTTGCGTATTTCTTTATTTATTTACAAATGCCGTTGCGTATTTCAATGATTCGAAAACTGGTTTGAAGAAGAAGAATAGTTTTTCAATATGATATGCGATATATGTTTTACAAGCGTAACACTTTTGTTACGCCGGGAGTTGAAATTTGGAAAACCCATTTTACCGCATTCTGATATTGATTTTTTTTCTCCATTTTCGTGGAATTCCAAAAATACTAGACGGTGAAAGTTCATAAAAAAATTATATGTCATACTCTGTTCATTTCTTAACAGGAACAAGTAAAAAAATCAATACCTATTCGAGTTCATTTTTTCGCTACGAGTGATTTTGCTAGGTGATCTCGTCATCATACTCGACGTCAAGGCGACGTTGAAATATATATAAAACTGTTCCAGATCTTATTTATATTATATATGCTCATTACTCTTCTTATTACACTAATTATTCATGGAAATATCAGTATGACTTGATGTTGTAGTTTTAATATTCCTGAAAACTAATTGTCTTTCATCGGAAAAAAACTGTTTTCTTCTATTAATAACAAATAGAGCAAACCCATATCAGACACTTCATGCAGGAGTTTCTGATTAGGGACTTCTCATTTTGTGTAAAAATATATTTTAGAAAAGAGTACTGTACACATATAATTAATACACTATTATTTAATATGCCTTTTTAATATGCTCTTTATTTGTTTAGAGTTGTCATATTGTATGAAATGTACTTATTTTGAGGGCCTTGGGGTAGTCTTTTGACTAACCGAGCTACTCTCGTAAAATAATGTGTTTCATTCATTCATTGACACAGGGCGCAGATGGAACGGATCCGTGTAGGAAACGTTCCACAGAAGTTTCTCACTTGGTTCAGTTCTATTTGAAACTTTGTTTATGTAGTTTGTATAATTATGCTGATTTCATTTTGCGTTATTGAAATGGTTTAGCGTAATATCTGCATTGGGCACATTGTTTATTATGATCTGTGATTGTTATTTTTGCATATAAATGTATGAAATGTACTGATTAACAAGGCCTCGGAGTACCTAATGAGCTACCCTCATTAAATTAAGTATTTTAGCATGCATTCATTAATTTAAATTAATTGGGTTACTCTCAAGCCTTTCATTCATTCATTCATTCAATTCGTCATAAACCTTGTGTATATAGTTTGGATCCAGATGGTACGTTGAATAACTCAACGTCTCATCAGGTTCACTTAGTTTACAACCTAACTGCATTTTTCTAACTTTGAAGCAGATAACATTTTATTTTAATTAAAATTAAGCAAAAATATTTTTCGTATTATAGTATTGACACCGTGGGTAAATGACGTCACAAATATGTGGTTTAATAGCGCGTGCATTCATCCACCTGAATCGGGATCAAATGGCAATTATGCATTTCATTTGTGCAACAGTTAAGTTAAATCCAGCTTTATATTAACTATTTGGATGCTAGTGGCAAATCAAAACTTTGATAACAGATTGGATCTAGATAATACACCAAGATACTCGGCGTTTTATAAGGATCCAAATGCGTGTCCTTGAAGAATAGATCTACAAATTGAAGCAGACAACACTTTTTAATTATACAGACACATCACTACTTAGCGAGCAATGAGTTTATATCTGAACATTGATTTCTTGTGCGTATATATAGCTGTGATTTACTGTTTTGTATTTTGTATTAAATGCTTTTAATTCAGGGCCTCAATGTAGATTAGTCATTATGACTAATTGCAGGGGCGGATCCAGGATTTGTTGTTAGAGTGGGCGTAAAACTTATATATATGTTCTGGTGCTTCGAGATCAATTAGTTTGGAAAAGTGAATACTGCTTAAGCCGATGCTATGGGGTGTGAGTAGTGTTGCACTTCTAATTACTACTCATGAAAAGGCTCAATAAAACCGAGTCTGCAATTTTCTCTTTTCACATTGCTATTTTTGCTTTCGAATGATCTCCCACTTTCAGAATTTATTCATTATAACAGCAACACTGAGAGAAACAGAGTATGACACCCACTATCAGTCTTACGGTCACCTAAAAACCTGCATTTATTAATTTTTATTTTCAATTACACTGTCAGACAGTGGGTTAAGCAACATCATCCTACGAGGGTGTCTTCTTGCATAGAAGTTTATAACCTCCTTGACATCTATGTCAATATCTTTATGTATTCATAAGCATAAATGCACGTGCATTAAGTCTATCTTCATTCATTGTCGACCTGGATTGGGATAGCAAATTGTTTTTGATATGCTTTAATGCGGAGTTGGCTGCATCCATCTTCAAATTGTTGTGCAAAAAGAGAGGGATAGGCTACGTTTGAATTGCGAAATTCGACTTGAGAAGCGGGGTTAGAGTTTAAACCGACTGTGCATATTAGCGCAAATACGATCAGTGAAAAAAGACTTTTGCATTTTTCTAGTGGGGGGGGGGGGGGGGGCGTATGCCGGGTCCGCCCCGCCTGGATCCGCCTATGAATTGAGCTACCCTCATTAAATAAAGTAGTTCATTCGTTCATTCGTTCATCCATTCACTACATTCATTCATTCATTCATTCATTTTTCCGTGAGAAGATATGACTGGATTTAAAAGGATAAGAAGTAGATCTAAAACAATAAATAAAAAAATCTGCTTTGAAAATACATAAGAAAATAAATACAATCAATCGATACGGTGTCAAATGTTTTACTGCCAAATATTTACATTGCAACGCAAAATGTAAAAACGACGTAAAATATAATACATGTAATTACTACAAAATGCGTTGATTTATTACATTATGCTGGAAAAAACTGTTAACGCAAAATGTAATAACGACGCAAAATGTAATAATTATTGAAACGGGTCTGATTCATGAATTCCATACACGACTATATTCGCGACTTTCGAAGAGAAATGCATATACATGTACAAGTAAAATAAACCTCTTCTGACAACAAGGGACTGGGAAAGCGGAGAGTAGTAGAGAGCGACGGGTCAAAAGTCGAAACTTTCATTTTATCGACATGAAACTTATCCAGTGCACTGGATGAGGTGTAGATGTTAACCAACGCAAAGTGTAATAACGACGCAAAATGTAGTAAACTTTGAGGTGGGCCTGGTTCATACCATACAACTATATATCCACGACTTTCGAAGAGAAAATGAATATATAACGATAATATAACCTGTCTGACCACAAGAGCCGGAGATAAGTGTAGTGGAGGGTTTCATCGACAAAAAGGCATATCAGGGTGTACTGAGTGAAGTGTACATGTAGATGTTGCTAGAGTCAATATGTTATACTTATTCTAAAGATGTTCGATATATAAAGGAAATTTTGCGTTATTACATTTTGGGTTTTACATTTTTACATTTTACATTTAATAAAATTTTGCATTGTTATCTGTAAAAGTCAAGCGAAAAATAGGGCAATTAATTCTTTTACTGACGATCACATCGCATCAACGTCGCGTTGACGTCGAATATGACGATGAGTTGACCTAGCAAAATCACTCATAGCGAAAAAATGAACTCGAATAGGTATTGTTTTTTTTACTTGTTTCTGTTAAGAAGTGAACGGAGTATGACATATAATTTTTTTGTAAACTTTGACCGTCTAGTTTTTTTGGAATTCCGCGAAAATGTCGAAAATAATCCAATACCAGAAAGCGGTAAAATAGGTTTTCGAACTTTCAACTCTTGACGGAACAAAAGTGTTACGCTTGTAAATCATATATCGCATATCATATTGAAGAACTATTCTTCTTCTTCAAACCAGTTTTCGAATCATTGAAATACGCAACGGCATTTGTAAATAAATAAAGAAATACGCAAGCACATGTGAATTTCTTAGATGACACCAGAGGGCGCTTTTGACGTCATATATTGCTAAGCAACCGACGTCAAATTTAAAATGAACGTCGTAGTCGTGTCGGCGGTAACTTTCTGAATACTTGGACCAAATATGATGTTAATTGGATAAACTTCGATTTTTGCCGAGCAACAGCGCGAACTACCTTAAGTAATTGATTGTTGTTATGCACCGATTAAGATGTAAATCGAAATATGTATGCAATAGAATAAAAAACGTGTTGTTCATTTACCCCATATTTGTTTCTTCAGGAAATGTTCGAGGGCTTAGCTCAAACCTATTTTATCTACATTATCAGTATTTAACTTTTTAGACGCCAAATAACTTTTGCCTCCATACATTGTCATCTGCTTTAACCCTTTATTCCATGAACATTTATGTAAGAAATAATGACGTCATGAATATTGATAACATTGTTTTTATAATGGCACATGAACACAGGAAATCTTGGCAACGGCAGAAACTAGAATCACATCTTTATTTGTTCGTACGCAAACAGAGCAGACCCTGATCATAGAGCTCCTACATGAGCCGTCTGATCTGAGTCTACTCCGTTTGCAAAGGCGTAGAAATGTGCATTTATGGGGCAAAACATTATCAACATTATCGAGTTGTTTCATATTGAAAGGCCTTAAACAGCGAATTAGTCGTGTGAATTGGTAATTATTCTGAAAGTCTACAAGAAAAAAAAAGCAAATTCGTCTGCCGTTTAAATCTGTCACCATCGAAGTCTCCAAATATCGACTCACATAGTTAACAGCAGTACTTTTGCAAACAGCTTGGATCCAGATCAGATGCCGTGCAAGTCGACGTCTTACCAGAATCCAAAGTGTTCGATGCCATTTACGTTTTATTGAAAAAATGGAAGGAAATTCCGCTCTAAAACTTTAAGCAGATGAAAATTATTTGGCGCCAAAAGAGTTAAGTTTATTACGTTGTAGGGCACTATGATCCATTTACCCACTTAAACTATGGTCACATTTCTGACATTTCTCTAAATATACAACTTATATTACCTAGGCGAGACTCATTCATCCTCATTGGCATGCCAGCTGTAACAATATGGCATGACAAAATCGAAAATATATGATCAACAATTACATTCAACAGTATTTCTCAGATCACAATATTCATGCCATGCTCCCGTGTTCTATTTTCTTATCCCTATAGATATTAGCCCTGTCGTGCTGAAAACATTATGTCTGACAAAACTCCGAGCAGTTGCATTTTTACTTACTTCTGATTCGTAAAAGCGTTTAAGAAACTGTTGACCGAGTGTCAAACAGATTGGATCCTGATGAGACGCCGAGTTACTCGGCATGGCATTTGAATCCTAGATGTTTGCAAATGCATATCCGGTCGCGCTTAGCATGATAAGGGTTAAACCTTATCCCGCGCTGTGAAAATGGTGTTTGCTAAAATATGTTGCAAGTTTTATTTCCAAATTGTTCAAACTTTTCAGAAATTATTGACCGAGTGACAAATAGCTTTGATCCTAATGAGACGCCGAGTTACTCCGTGTCTCTTCTGGACCGAATATGTTTGCAGACGTGAGTCTGGTAACAAATAGCGGTAAGTATTAAGGATTGCAATATCGTACCGTTATGGAATGAAAATAAGTGATATACATACAATGGGGCCTGTCCTAACTATCCTAAGAGGTCATTCATTTATCGAACACAGGATTGCCATCTGCCTTACATACCCATAATTGGACCTCTTTTTGATGGACGCTTTAGACAGGCTGTACTGTATACAAGCGAAGGACATTGTGTCCTTGATAATGACATTGGATGTGATTTATAAACCTTAGTAACATTATTGGCCATAGTCCCACTTTGTTCATCCAATATCTTAAAATGGTCATTAAAAAGGGATTTTATCTTATAGTACTACAATATACTGCATGGCTGGCTGTCAACCCTTTTACAGTTGGCAATCACGCTGTCCTCTTTTCATGTACGCCGAGAGCTTAGTACACTATTACCGGAAACGGAAGGAGGACGTCAGTTTTTTGTCGTACCCTTTATTGTGCTGCGGGTAATGCCCGCAGCACAGAGTATGTGATGTTCTTAATGACCTACTTTTTTTTGGCACTGGAGTAACATTTTTACCGTCTGCCTGGAAGAGCTTATTTGTTATGAACGATTCAGCCCCAATCCGTTTCAGGCTTGGTCGTTTCGGCCCCATTATAAACTATAGCCATTTTACGCAAAATTTAGTCCAACCGATTTGCATTCAAATGTATGTAAATGGCAATTGTGATATGATTGAACGGAACGTAACAATACACGCATAATTAAATCCAATCGATACATATTTTTGATTAGATGATAAATAAGCCTTTAACACCAGTATATGCCGTATTACGATAGTCAAGTATGGGGAATGATGTCGGTAATTATCCTGTATAATTTGAATTACAAAGTTGTGGAAATTGTAAAGTCAAGGCATGGAATTTACAATAAACGTTGGGCTATTTTGAAATTGGAATTTTATTGTGATAAGAAACAAATAAGAAAACACCAGTTTATCAAACAATAAGTATACCGAACAAATATGAATGAGCAAACATACTTATCAAGCAAGAAATATACAGAGCAAATAGATACGGAACAAATAGTAATGATTGAGCTATATAGCGACATGATAAAAAATATCTCTGATATTTTTTATTTCATAAGCAAACAGAGCAGACCCTGATCAGACTGATCCTACAGGGGTGTCAAATCTGGGTCTGTTCTATTTGCCAAGGTGTTAAAATGCATATGTACAGATATAAGTACATTTATAGCAAAATATAGCACAATATAGATCTATTGTCTGAAAAAGTTAAAATATATCGCGTCAGTTAAATTTTGATGCATGGAACTATGTGTGCGTGTATATTGTACTATATACTCCCAAGTCGCAATGAAGTATTTGGGTATTCAGTGACCGATTCCTTCAGCAAAGAAGGTGTGAACTTCATTAAAATGTTATTCATTAACACAGTGATTAACAGTAGATCTAATTCCATTTTTGTTTTTTATGAATTGTACATTACTATTTGGAAAGCTGCACCAGAATAACGGACAAGAAAACATTCAACCACAACGACTTATGTGCAATGCATTTATAAATTGTGTGCAAAATACTGGTGTTTGTTCCCACGGTTTTAACTGTTATTACCCCTTCCAACTAGTTGAGGGGGTATACTACAATCACCCTGTATGTTCATTGGTCTGCCTGTCCGTTCATCGATCTGTCCGAATTTGTCCGCATCATTGCCCGGTCACCTTTCAATGAATCTTCCTTGTCCTTATATGGCATTGTGCACCTGTTATTTTGGCCATGATCACTTGACCGATATATCAGTTAGAGCATTGTTTTAACATTTTTGAGGAGGAATGTGACTTGAGCATTAGTAATACCAAATAGACAATACTTTTCAATATCATATGAACCTGTAACTCTGTTATGATAGCTTAACTAATAAGTTAATTAGGGCATTCTTTATGATTTATTTGTGTTGATTAACGTCCGATTCTGCTCACTATGGGCTAATTGGACGCCCCAGAGAGAGGGGAGTGGATACAGAGAAACTCGGGTGCGATGTCCTACTCTTATTATCGACTGAGTTTCTTTGGTTCTTTTAGATGCCCAGTGTAAAACACTGATAGATCGGACTTCGATCTATACGACGAGACGTCCGAAGGAGTTGGTCCGGCGGGGGATCGAACCCGTAACCCCTGGTATTGTAGTCGAGCGCGTTAGCCAGGGGACACGGGTCCTTTATGAGCCCTCATATCAAAATCTGCACTGTTAGCGAATTCAGATCAATATCTGTAAAATATCCATAGTCCAACAAAATATACCCCTGTAAATGAGCTGGTTAAGTTATTTCCCCCGAGCCCGAGAATAACACTAATATTATACGAAATGAGGGAGATGTTTATGATTATAGTCTGTTTTATAAACACAACTAAACATTTGGAATGATATTATTATACAATGGAGAAAATAATCACAATAATCTACTACAGTCCGAGAGGCTATTGGAGGGGGTTGCGGCTATAAAACATCTGGCTAAAGCCGCTAAGGTCTCAGACGATGAGGCCCGATCATGATTAACGAAGCAGGGAATCTGGCAGATAACTCTTCCTGCTCCCAGACAGACCCCACGACTTTCAGTTCCGAATGATATCCATCAAGTTGATTTTTGCCTCATGATAAAGTACGTAGGAAGACTTTTAAATACGCCCTCACTGTGGTTGACGTGGCAAACCGCTATAAAGCTGCGGAGGCCCTAACAACAAAAAAAGCTACAGAGGTGGCCGCAGCCCTCAAACGGATTTACAAGCGCTGGCCGCTCCGTTGGCCCAAACCTCTTCAAGTAGATCCCGGGAGAGAGTTTATGGGTGCGGTCAGTCAAGTGCTCGTAGAGCATAAAGTTAAAGTGAGGCGAGGTCGTGTGGATATCCATCGTGACCAGGGGTTTGTTGAGCGTTTTAATAGAACTTTAGCAGAACGTTTGTTTGGCTACCAATATGCCCAAGAAATGCGTCTACCCTCCGGTGTGCGGTCCTCTGAGTGGGTTGAAAGATTGCTTTAAACAATGAAGAAACCAGGCTCGCCGTTAAACGTCCATCAGAAGCGATCAAACAGAAATTTATTAAACCGTGTCCCTCAGCTTATATTCCCGGACGTAAAGTTGGTATTGAGGAGAAGAAAATCTCTTCAGATATTGGGGTTCGGTACCTCTACCAACCTGGGGAGTTGGAGGGCGGGCGTAGACGGGCAACTGACCCTATATGGTCTTTAAACATTTACAAGATATCACAATCAGTTATAAAACCCGGCGAACCCATATTGTACTATCTCCAGGATGGGCCCGAGCGAGGTTTTGTCTGCGAAGAACTTCTTATAGTACCATCAAACACACAACAGCCACCCGATGGGGGATCCCTACTGAGACGTTAGGGTTATCCGATAGTGACCGTAGGCTAATGTATTAATACCATTATTTGCGATCCAACGTTTCGAGTCAAATGGGGATATGGATACCTTATTCTTATATTGCCCATATATACGATGTTTATCCGACCTCAGTAAATTCATACCATGACGGAAGATTCTCTTTTCGGATAGAGATTCTTTATATTGTTCGTGTTTGATATTTTTCTTACAACAACTTTACTAACCCCTTTAGCTTTTTTATGTTTATACAAGATGTTTCGAGAATACTATACATCTAAGGCCTCAGGCCAACGTATTCTTCGATAGGACGCCCTGCATACCTAATCCTTAATCTTACCCAGGACTTTTTTTTATCTATTGTGCTATAAGGTGAGTGGTTCGATGGGTAATTTGATGTATCGTATAAGTCAGCATTCTGAGCGGTATCTGTGTATAGTAACTGGCAGCACCCCACACTTTTTTCAGCTGGTTATAATAAAAGTCGTACATGAGGGGTTTTGATAAATCGATAATGCTCATGTCCACATATACTCGGCGGTTTAGAAGCATGTTGCTCGTGTGACTGAATAGCTACAAGATCATCATCGAATATAGTGGACCTCGCAAATGATGGTCTAGCTATGAGATTCTGTATTTGTTTTCCTCTGAGTCCCTCACCAGTTTTACATTCACTCGGCGTCTTAGATTTTCCATTGTTTTCCCGAACACACTGTTGTTCATTGACTTGTATAGGTCTTTTTCAAAATCGCTAGTGGCTTTTTTCTCAGTTCTGTATTCATACGAATGTAAGACTCCATCCAGAGTCTCTGTTTGAAACGTAGGGCCCTATAGATTTTTATGCCCCCAACGGTGGGCATATAGTAGTCGCATTGTCCGTCTTTCCGTCTGTCCGTCCTTCCGTCTGTCCGTCTGTCCGTCTGTCCATCTGTCCGTCTGTCCGTCCGTCTGTCCTTCCTTCCGTCCCAAATTCGTGTCCGGTCTGTAACTTCTTCATCAATCAATCGATTTCAATATAACTTCCCACAAATGTTCACCAGACAGAGGCGATGTGTCGCGTTCAACTCCCTGGTCCATGGGTCAAAGGTCAAGGTCACAGGGTACAATTACTTTGTCACAAATTTCGTGTCCGGTCTGTAACTTCTTCATCTATCAATGGATTTCAATATAACTTCACACAAATGTTCACCAGACAGAGACAATGTGTCGCGTTCAACTCCCAGGTCCATGGGTCAAAGGTCAAGGTCACAGGGTACAATTACTTTGTTACAAATTTCGTGTCCGGTCTGTAACTTCTTCATCTATCAATGGATTTCAATATAACTTGACACAAATGTTCAACACACATAGGCGATGTGTCGCGTTCAACTCCCTGGTCCATGGGTCAAAGGTCAAGGTCACAAGGTACAATTATTTTGTCACAAATTTCGTGTCCGGTCTGTAACTTCTTCATCTATCAATGGATTTCAATATAACTTCACACAAATGTTCACCAGACAGAGACGATGTGTCGCGTTCAACTCCCAGGTCCATGGGTCAAAGGTCAAGGTCACAGGGTACAATTACTTTGTTACAAATTTCGTGTCCGGTCTGTAACTTCTTCATCTATCGATGGATTTCAATATAACTTGACACAAATGTTCAACACACATAGACAATGTGTCGCGTTCCACTCCCAGGTCCATGGGTCAAAGGTCACGGTCACAGGGTACAATTACTTTGTTACAAATTTGGTGTCCGGTCTGTAACTTCTTCATCTATCGATGGATTTCAATATAACTTGCCACAAATGTTCAACACACAGAGTCGATGTGTCGCGTTCAACTCCCAGGTCCATGGGTCAAAGGTCAAGGTCACAGGGTACAATTACTTTGTCACAAATTTCGTGTCCGGTCTGTAACTTCTTCATCTGTCAATGGATTTCAATATAACTTGGCACAAATGTTCACCAGGCAGAGACGATGTGTCACGTTCAACTCCCATGTCCATGGGTCAAAGGTCAAGGTCACAGGGTACAATTACTTTGTCACAAATTTCGTGTCCGGTCTGTAACTTCTTTATATATCAATGGATTTCAATATGATTTGGCACAAATGTTCACCAGACAAAGATGATGTGTCGCTTTCAACTCCTTGGTCCATGGGTCAAAGGTCAAGGTCACAGGGTACAATTACTTTGTCACAAATTTGGTGTCCGGTCTGTAACATCTTTATCTATCAATGGATTTCAATATAACGTGGCACAGAGTTTCACCAGACAAAGACGATGTGTCGCGTTCAGCTCCCCGGTCCATATGTCAAAGGTCAAGGTCTCAGGGTACAATTACTTGTTTATCTGTGAATGGATTTCAAAGGAACCTGGCACAAATGTTCACCACACAAAGACGATGTGTCAACTCCCTGGTCCATGGGTCAAAGGTCAAGGTCACAGGGTACAATTTTTGGGGGCATTTGTCACATGACTGTGACATCTCTTGTTTAAAATTTCATTCCAAGCGAAAGGTATAGCTGTAGGTTTTGATAATGTAGCACATACCTTTCCTTATTTCGGAGATTGGGTACCAGTTTTTCAACTGCTGTAGGCGCCACCCTAACACATAGAAGTTGATTCTGGTACTCAGACATCCACTCTTTCTCGATCTTCATCCGCTCTGGAGCTAGTGGGTACGCATTATGCTCGTCATGTAACTCTTCAGGGTACTCCAGATCAACCTCCAGAATCATACCCTCATCTGAGTCGGCTTCCATTGTTGTTACATCTATGGCCTTACAATCATCAACCCATCGGAAGCCCCCACTGGTAACGATTGACACATCGCCTATCCATATAAGTTATTTGCATCAAGGTACATTATACATGTATTAGGGTTATTGGCCATCATAACCTTTCACATGAGGGTTATTTGCTTTTGTGTACCTCGTGGATGACATGGAGATTCCACCTCGTATGCCTTTTTCGATGAAGAGATGCTGGTCATAATCGGTAAGTAATTGAAGTTCGATTCCCGTTTTCTTAAGTAGGGCGTCCCATGATAAACTTGGGCTTGTATAATAATGTGCTGGATCGAGGTCATATTGATTCCTACATGTTTTCCGAAATTCCTCAAAGTCATCAGCCAGAAGTAAGACACCGGTTCGATTATATATGTCATGGTAGTCGCCTAACGTCTTACAACTAAATTTATCCCATACCTCTTGTGCATGTTTATAATCTTCTTCGCTGATTCCAGTGGTGGCAATTTTTTCTCATTAAAGTGATTCCAATTGTCCATATACTCATACGGGTAGACTCCCTTCCTCATTAGCAGTGAACGCCTTACCACGTCGGGTTCGTATTGGGTAGTAATTTTAAAGGCATCCGGAGGATTGGCTGACACCAGTCTATCAAGGCTGGAAAGAAGGAATTGGGCACTATCTATAAAACGAAGCTGATTGAGGCTGAATGATATATATTTTTCCGAATTATTTGGAATGTATTTTATTTTTCCATTCACTTTTGAAATTGCCTACACCAATTAAATGGGAATAATATCCCCTAAGATTATGGAAGACCACCGGAATGGCAGTTTTCCAGGGTTCTATTTTCAATTTTAGGTTACAGACATTATGAGTCGCTCCCCGATATTGATCGCAGTGGTCGCGGACAGAGTCACCCTCGAGAGGATTTTGGCATACGTGGCAGATTGTGGACTTTCTATATTTTTCCTTATCTTTTTAGTCATCAACATGTTCTTAGGTTTAGCGAATACGGCTTTTATTTTCTGTTCTTCTTTTTGTTATGAATGATGGAAATGCTCAGCCGCGTTTGGTCCTCTATACTCAACTGGGGTCTCCGTTTTCCCATCATACCTGACTACTACGTAACAATAACTACTGGCTTCGTGGTATTGGGTGTTCCTGGTACTACTTTTTGAGGGGTCTACGTCGGTTCCTTCTATTTTTTATAAATTCAAAGTCTGAATAAATGATAAAGGGGACTGGAAGTTGTGTTTGGTGATTAATAAATGTGAAATATTTTTCCTTCCTCTGGCACATCAACTCGCAATGCAGCTTGACCATTCCCTCGACATTCTGGTTTATGGGTTTCGAGTATGTCTTCCCGGGTGTAACCATGGAGGCATCTCTAGCAGAAATACTTACGGGTTTTATGTTTACTTTGATCAAATAACAAGCGGTTGAGGTCTTTTATTGCTGTATAGTGAAACGTTTTAGCATTTTCTATCAGGAGTAAGTTAATTCTTTGCATGAAGGCTGGTTGTTTGCTTATATGGTGAATTTTAATTCCTATTCCCCTTTTCAATCCAAACACATTTATAGCTAAATTATTTTGTTTCTCAAGTTTTGGCATTTCAGAGATGGAGAGTTAATTCCTTTTCGGTTTAGGTGGTCTTTCACTTTTTTATAATTAGAAGGTCTTTGAGGGTCCATTTCTACCGGAAATAATATCGCGAGAATATTCCACCATACACAGTCGTCGTCACTAGTTTTTACATTTATCACTGCATGTTTATTTTTTACATCTATAGGCAGGTTTATGTAAGAACTCCCCCCCCCCCCCCCGCTTAACGGTTGATACGAGAGTCCTGCAAAAAGTTCTGTCACTAACTGGTTTCCGTAGTTTTAAACCATGTATATTTTAAAACGCTTCGCTGCACCTGAATAGTGTGTTCACTATCTAACGATATCCGTTTATTTCGTGCAAATTGCTTTACAAATAACAGAGTTATTTCAAATTGAAATACATGCAATCGTATACACTGACTTTTTGCATGACCCTCGTACCGTGCTATATCCAACCATGAAGTATCTACTTGATCAACCACCCATCCAGAGCCTCTCTGGATCCATTTCTCGAGATTTTCAAGAAGTTGAGGAAAAATTTCTTCTAAACTCTCGTTAATTTCATACACCTGTTGAATTACCTTCTGCTTGCTCCATAAGACTCGGTCGGTGTATTCCTCAACTCCATCCGGCTTTGCTTTACTAAGCTGAACTTTAACTGATAGTTGAAACTTAACCCCATCGAGATTTAAGACTTCTTCTTCTAGTTTATTTTCTGAATTTTAGGCCTAGGGTATTCAAGAAACGCTGCCAAATCCATATGTCCTACTGGTATATATACCCTCCAACTACGTAGGCACTTTCCGAATGCTATGGGGGTTTGGTGGAAATTAAAAAACATGATCTTATATTTTTTAAAGTTTTTTTCTAACACTAGAAAAGCCACTTTTCTTCGCGGATAGGGCGGTCTCTTACCGGTTTCTCTTTCAAATTCATTTCTCAACGCTCTCGCTCTCTCACCATAAGTGGGAGTTGGTTCTCGGGTTGGTGGCGGAAGTTCCCCCGTTGTCCTAATTTTTTCTAACCTTTCTTGTAATTCCTTAAGATCCGCTTTAGATCGCGGATAAGGGGGTCGCTCACCGGGTTCTCTTTTAAACTCGTCCCTCAATGCTCTCGCTCTATCCACATAAGTGGGGGTTCGGGTTATTTGAGGAATTCCCCCCGTTGTTTTAAATTTTTGCAGCTCCTGAAGAGCCGCTTTAGATCGGATATGGTGGCTTTTCGTTGGTTTCTTTATGATATTCTTCTCTGAAAGCTTTCGCTCTCTCTGAAAATGTTGCCATTATTAAATGGTATATATATAAAATATATTTTTTTAAATCGAAATATCTATAGACATCAGACGTTTAACCTCTCTTTGGAAGGCCCTACAGCCCCGCTGTCTTTCTCTACATTGTATTTTATTATATCCACAGTTATAACATACGCAATATTTATTTCTAACTCCACTCCTGCAGATAGTACAGGGCTTTGTCCCCTCGCTCTTCCGTAAACGAGCAAGATGAACCTTACAGTAGCCCTTCAGTTGGGTATGCCCGGATTAGTAAGGCCGCTCAAGGGGGCGTGTACCCTAAACTAGATTTCACCCCTCGAGATGTTGGTATGATTATAGTAGACGTCACATTTTGGGATCTTCCGGTGGCGTAAAACACGGTCGTATAAGATACTGTTGGCGGATGTGATCTTCTCGAACTCCAATGCAATTCCCTCTATAAGAGGTTAGCCTGGATCAAACGGCTGTATTCATTAAACGTGAGTTCATACTCAAGCCTATCCCCGAAAGCCGACTGGAAGAAGGGCATGTGACTCTCAAGGATTTCGAAATCAAGCGGGATGATGAAGCGATTACCATAAGCATTTGCAACGGCAACGCCCTTCTGTTTTCCATTAGACTTGTCTCCGGCGTTTACTCTCAACTTTGTCACATTTCCATTCGTAGTGGTGTCAATTCCCTGGTACTGGGAATTCTTCCGCTCATTATCGGTTTTCCAGAGGTCTCGGTAGCACTCGTAGACGTCGCTATTATCGACACTCATTACCTCGTTTCCGGAGATCTTTATCGCGGTCTTTACGATGGCTTGACCCAGATTGTTTACAACAGTACGATTAGCGTCGGTCGATTCCAGATTGATCTGGAAGGCTAGGTGGGCTGTCCCAGGCACTATAACATCGTTGGCTCCGAGGTTCGGGAGCCTCACTAAAAGCTGTTGATACTGGTCTATCGTGCTTGGGTTGTTTGTGATAACAACCGTCTGGCGTATACCTTTTATCCCCATGGGCTCCCTTAGTCGTCTGTATGGGTTAAGTTTTCTACAAAATTCGCTTTGAGTCATATAAATTAAAGTTATATACCTTTAATTTATATTTCAAAATGACAGATGAAATTGAAATGGATGATTTTGGTACCCAGAACAAGGATGGCATGGTACTTCTTTATCTGCTGATGCACTCATGACTTTTATTAATGATTATTACAAGCGTTTACATGAGGTACATAACACAGGTGAACCTCCAGCAGGTATGGACTACCAGAAATTTGAGATAGATAAAGATGGAGATATCCGCATTAAAGACCACCCAGATTATTATCTTTTTGACAATACAACTAAAAGACCCCTTGCACTTTCTACTCTAGAAAAAAAATATGGCAGGGGTTTTGTCCGAGATGTACTCGGTTTCTCGAACTATAAGAATGGCAGCCTTCCTAAAGCGGCTGCAGACAAACTACGACATGATGATAGTGAACTGGAAACGGTTGAGGGTGGTTTTTTAGGATGGGAGGTATTAACAGGGCATCAAATTTAATTTCTGATGTGGAGCAAACATTACAAAAAACACGATCGACGACCCGAAGTAATTGCAGATGAATGGCTTCAAAAAATGTGAATTTAAGTTTACGAGAGATTATAGCGTTAGATAAAGCTTTGCAAACTAAGTGGGGTAGTTTTATGTACAACATGACATTGGTATCCGAGTTCGTTAAAGATATAGAAGCAGAGAGAAGAAAGCTGAAAGAGACTGAAGACCCTGAGCGGAAACGGGAGATCTTAAAAATATAAAAAAAAATCGAGGACGAGAGGTCTCCAGGGTTAGAGGCGGCTTCGGCTGATCAAAAGGCTTTAAGGTCTCAAATTTCCAGAATTCGTGAAACCATACGGCGGATACTACGTAAAGACACAACGCTGGCTGAGCAGATAAATACGCTATTTAGGGAGCAGGGGATTACAATAGCTTCCATAATCACAGCGATTGGAATGGCCATAAGCACGCTCCTTCTAGCACTAACTGGGGAGGTGGCGGTATACCTCCTACACCCCCAGCTCCATCCAATAAGGTTGGCTTAAAGGAGTGGGTGAAAAAGCAGCTTAAGGCTCTTGGGAGACTACTTGCAAAACTTGCTGGAAAGGCCGCAGCCGCGCTCCCTGGAATTATTGGAAGCATTGTTTCCTGGTTGCTCTCGACCGTAGGTAAGGCGGTTGGGTGGCTTGCAGAGAATAATTGGGTATTATTAATTGGTATAGGAGGCCTGTTTTTTCTAGCAGTTCGCGAATGGATAACGAACGAGAAGCCACATGGAAAGTAACCCTACAGTTATACCACCTACTATAAGAGCTATATTCTCTTCTTCATGTGCTGATGCGGCCCTATCACTTACTGGCGTTGGCGTCTGTGATGATGGTGGGTCTGCTTCTGGTAGGCCTACTATCTTCCCATCTTGAAAGCTACCGTAAGTTTTTTTTAACCACGCTATCTCCCTGAACATCCACCTTTCCGATGTGGAGATCGGTTGTGGCTTTAAGTATTTTGTTGTTGTATCCTGATATATCTTGATTTGTGTTTAGGATCATATTGCTCGGAGCCATATATAAAGCGGTTCCGAACACCATATTTACCACGCTTCCAGCATACTGTAAAACATCCTGATAACGCTTTATTGAGTCTGGAATGTTAACGGGTGCGTTGATAGCATCCTCCACATTAGCTAAGAACTGTTTTTGTGCCTCAGCCCCATCGATTATTCGTGATTTAGTTTGTGCCTGGGTCCCAAGTATCACCCACACATAAGTTCGGATTGAATCATTGATTGAACAATTCCGGGTTTAGTGAAACCTTTCGATTTATCTAGTACGAATGTACTCCAAGCCCCATTGACTCGTGAATCGTGTTCGATGAACTCAATATGAGCTTTTTTAGGGGGCGATAGTCGAAAGAAGATACCCCACAGTGGCGTCCTCCAGAGACTTCCGAACCGAATTTCATTCGTGTAGGATCTAGGTTTCCAACATTTTTACTTTTGATATGTTTATCTGGATTGTCGTGACGGAAATTTGTTCGAGTGAATGCTACGTGACCATTGGTGTGAACATCTCCGAGTCCGTTAGTATTTGGGTACTCTTTTTGACGCCAGTCAGTTTGGGGGTGGACTCTGGTCCATTCAGATGGTCGTTAAATGAAACCCCGCTTCCTGCTTTGGCACACCATATAGCGAAATTTAGTTGATTTTGCCAGAACTGCATCGGTGTGTTAGTCCAAGCTTGGACCGCGGCGTCTCTTTTAACTTTAGGCATTCTGTATTTTTTCCAGATGTCGGGTATGTTGGTAAAAAAGAATTGATTGGGGCCAGCTGTGATCAGTAGAGTGGTTAGATTGCTGGCCTGTAGGTTTCTCGGATATACTGCTCCTGTCTTATACTTTACTTCGCTATTAAAGTTAAACACCTCCATTTTTATAATAATGTTTCAGACTATCTCTAATATAACTAATAGTCCGACATATCTTGAACAGCCTGTGGATAATACAGATGGGCGTCTTAAAATTGGGCTACGATCAATCACATACTCAGTTGGTTGGTATAATATCGAGAGAGGAGAATTTATAACGATTGTGACGAAAGAAAGACCACTGGGCGACAAACGCGTCATTAATCCCGGCTTGTGGACCTATCAACAGCTGGCAGTCAAAATTAACTGAGATATTACACAGACAATTTGCAGGCTTCACGACACAACTGGAACGGTTGAAATTGGTGTACATTCACAAGGTCTGGGGAGTATTAAGTTCTCAGATGGGTTATTAAAGCTTCTAGGTTTCGATATAACAAAACCATGGAGGTGTGGCCCGAGCGTAGGTGAGTTCCAGCCGCGAGGTAAATTTCAGCCGAAACAGGTTGTTGTATATTCACCTAGAAGACATGAACACAGCTGGAAATGTCTTAAATGGATCCCCCAGCACTTTACTCGCCGTTGTCGCTGTCCGTGGCTGGGCATACGGATAAATCAAATCATCTACATTCCCTAACCCCGAGTTCAAACGTCTTCGACAAGGCTCCCTATCAGAACTCTCACTCTCTGTTAGAGATAAGCTCGGTAATAAAATAGACAACCACGATTTGCCCATTTCTGTTGTTCTTGAAATAAAATGAGTATCTTTGGTGGTCTTGGTGGTGGTAAGAGCTGGAAACCCAGCTCGGATTTACCTGATTTCTCCCAATACGTAAAAAAGTCGAATTTACCAGATTTATCTCAATACTTAAAAATGACGAATAAAGGTGACGTAGACCTAAAGGGGTCTGATTAAAAATCTCGGAGACATTAAAGAACTTTCTGATGCGGTTTCGGCGAAATTGGCAAAAATGGTGATACAGCTATGGAAGCTGATTTAAATCTCGATGGTCACCGGATCCGGGATGTGGGATCCCCACACAATTCTACAGATGCTGCTACACTACGTTGACACTAGAATCAGCCAAATTAATCCTATAATTTCCCTTGAGGCAGAAGAATGTGGCCCCCTGATCGGAGGGGAATTTGAATAGTATTTCGGTTCCAACGCAGAAGGCAGTAATCAAGGTCAAGTGGGTTATGTTATGATGACAAAAGGGAAATTCTTTGCTATGTCTCTCTCTTCAGCCGATCGCGATGGTTTATCAGAAGATAAGGTCGTTGTGGGTATCACAATTAATGGTAAGTTTAGACATAATTACGAAATAAATTAAGAATCCAAAGAGTTACTCCGCCAATATGACTTTTCAAACACCTCTATAAATTAATAAGGGTGATATCATCAACTTTCAATCACGAGATACAAGCCGGAGACACGCTGCGGGTACAGTTGTACTCCTAATTGAATTAGAAATGTGAGAAATTTAATATCGTTCTGCAGACATGAAAGATAAAGATCGGCGGACGTGGTCGTGTGGCTAACACACTCGACTGCAATACCAGGGGTCACGGGTTTGATCCCCCGCCGGACCTTCGGACGAGACTATAAACCGAGGTCCGATGTATCAGTGCTTTACACTGGGGCATCTAAAAGAACCAGAGAAACTCAGTCAATAATAAGAGTAGACCATCGCACCCGAGCTTCTCTGTATCCTCTCCCCTGCCTCTGTGCCGTCCAGTTAGCCCATAGTGAGCAGAAACGGACCTTAATCAACACAAACAAACAAACATTTAAAGACGATTATAGTAAAAACACTGTACATCTCAGTGTCAGTGAAAATTGGTTATTTTACCTAATGATTAATCAATAAATTATTCACCACAAATAAACTTAGGTATAGATAAACGGAGAAAAGGTTGATCAATCTTGATTTTGCGCATGCTGTAATGAAGAACATTAGTTGTTCATTTCCCTTTGCTACTAAAGAAGGATAGGTCTTTATTTCTTTTTCACAAAAGTAAAAAAATGAGTCATGCAGGAAACACCACATACAGAACAAACAGTCGCCCGAACAGCAACACAAGGAAACAGCAAATGTACATAACTATAAAAACATCAAGAGACACACAAAGACAAAACAAACATACAATAGGGGGAAGATGGAAGTACCGCCTTGGAACGGTCAGTGACAAAAGTCACTGGGGGGGGGGGGGTTAAACCAGTTTATGGACGCCAAACCTCACACTTATTCCATCCCCACCCTAAAAGACAAACAGTGTAAATAAACGTATCCCCTCTCCGACTAATCTACAACAACCGCGATGGCAAATACAGTGGTAAAGTGCATGTATAACGAAAACATTTAAGTGAACAAACTGTATCCACCTATCGCTAGTGTACTCAATGAATGAGCTGCAAACAGAGTAACTGTAGAAAAGTAATAAAGGGTACGACAAAACCGAAATAGTACAGATATCCGACGTTCTCCTTCCGTTTCTGGATTTAAGAGGTCGCCTTCAACCTTTCTTGTCGGCGTACATGCAAAGAGGCCAGCGTGATTGCCAACTGTAAAAGGGTTGACAACCAAACATGCAGTATGTTGTAGTACTACAGGATCATATCCCTTTTTAATGAATATTTTAACATATTTGATGAACAAAGTGAGAAAATGGGCATGTCCAATAGTCTTACGAAGTTTGCAAATCACATCACCATAAAATTCAGGATGTGAAATACCGTGTCGCAGAAGCGCCTTGAGATTACATTGGTACTTGCCAATAAGTGAGAGATTTCGATAGTAAAATTTAGAGAAAGGTTTTCTTAGTTTATGGTATCTATATCCTTGCTTAAGCAGTTTTTCAGTTAAAACTAGAACTATCACTAAAGGTGATGAATACCCCCACACGGCAGCCTTGATTGCAAATCCAAGTTTTGAACATGTAACAGAACCAAATTACAAAAATACCCAAAGTTCAAATAGAGAAAATTCTATAATTTATGCCAAGTATCAAGTGGATCAGGTTGAAATTGAAGGAGGAGTTCAAAGTACTAGATTTTTCCTGCCAATTTCAAGGCCAAATGTCAAGGTCAAGGTCACAGAGACCTGAAATTTGTGTCTTGCACATCTACTACTCCTGAGTAACATTTATGCCAAGTATCAAGTAAATCAGGTTGAAAGTGAAGGAGGAGTTCGCCGTACAAGATTTTGCCTGCCAATTTTAAGACCAATTTCAAGGCCAAAGATCAAGGTCACAGAGATTTTAAATTTGTGTCTTGCACATCTACTACTCCTGAGTAACATTTATGCCAAGTATCAAGTGAATCAGGTTGAAAGTGAAGGAGGAGTTCAAAGTACAAGATTTTGCCTGCCAATATCATGACCAATTTCAAGGCCAAAGGTCAAGGTCAAGGTCACAGAGACCTGAAATTTGTGTCTTGCACATCTACTACTCCTGAGTAACATTTATGCCAAGTATCAAATGAATCAGGTTGAAAGTGAAGGAGGAGTTCAAAGTACAAGATTTTGCTTGCCAATTTTAAGACCAATTTCAAGGCCAAAGGTCAAGGTCACAGAGATTTCAAATTTGTGTCTTGCATATCTACTACTCCTGAGTAACATTTATGCCAAGTATCAAGTGAATCAGGTTGAAATTGAAGGAGGAGTTCAAAGTACAAGATTTTGCCTGCCAATTTCAAGACCAATTTCAAGACCAAAGGTCAAGGTCAAGGTCACATGGACCTGAAATTTGTGTCTTGCACATCTACTACTCCTGCGTAACATTTATGCCAAGTATCAAGTGAATCAGGTTGAAATTGAAGGAGGAGTTCAAAGTACAAGATTTTGCTTGCCAATTTCAAGACCAATTTCAAGACCAAAGGTCAAGGTCAAGGTCACAGAGACCTGAAATTTGTGTCTTGCACATCTACTACTCCTGAGTAACATTTATGCCAAGTATCAAGTGAATCAGGTTGAAAGTGAAGGAGGAGTTCAAAGTACCAAGATTTTGCGTGCCAATTTCAAGACAAATTTCAAAACCAAAGGTCAAGGTCAAGGTCAAAGAGACCTGAAATGTGTGTCTTACACATCTCCTACTCCTGAGTAACATTTATGCCAAGTATCAAGTGAATCAGGTTGAAATTGAATGAGGGGTTCAAAGTACAAGATTTTGCCTGCCAATATCATGACCAATTTCAAGGCCAAAGGTCAAGGTCAAGGTCACAGAGACCTGAAATTTGTGTCTTGCACATCTACTACTCCTGAGTAACATTTATGCCAAGTATCAAGTGAATCAGGTTGAAAGTGAAGGAGGAGTTCAAAGTACCAAGATTTTGCGTGCCAATTTCAAGACAAATTTCAAAACCAAAGGTCAAGGTCAAGGTCACAGAGACCTGAAATGTGTGTCTTACACATCTCCTACTCCTGAGTAACATTAATGCCAAGTATCAAGTGAATCAGGTTGAAATTGAATGAGGGGTTCAAAGTACAAGATTTTGCCTGCCAATATCATGACCAATTTCAAGGCCAAAGGTCAAGGTCAAGGTCACAGAGACCTGAAATTTGTGTCTTGCACATCTACTTCTCCTGAGTAACATTTATGCCAAGTATCAAATGAATCAGGTTGAAAGTGAAGGAGGAGTTCAAAGTACAAGATTTTGCTTGCCAATTTTAAGACTAATTTCAAGGTCAAAGGTCAAGGTCACAAAGATTTTAAATTTGTGTCTTGCATATCTACTACTCCTGAGTAACATTTATGCCAAGTATCAAGTGAATCAGGTTGAAATTGAAGGAGGAGTTCAAAGTACAAGATTTTGCCTGCCAATTTCAAGACCAATTTCAAGACCAACGGTTAAGGTCAAGGTCACATGGACCTGCAATTTGTGTCTTGCACACCTACTACTCCTGAGTAACATTTATGCCAAGTATCAAGTGAATCAGGTTGAAATTGAAGGAGGAGTTCAAAGTACAATATTTTGCCTGCCAATTTCAAGACCAATTTCAAGGCCAAAGGTCAAGGTCAAGGTCACAGAGACCTGAAATTTGTGTCTTGCACATCTACTACTCCTGGGAAACATTTATGCCAAGTATCAAGTGAATCAGGTTGAAAGTGAAGGAGGAGTTCAAAGTACAAGATTTTGCCTGCCAATTCCAAGACCAATTTCAAGGCCAAAGGTCAAGGTAACAGAGACCTGAAATTTGTGTCTTACACATCTACTACTCCTGAGTAACATTTATGCCAAGTATCAAGTGAATCAGGTTGAAATTGAATGAGGGGTTCAAAGTACAAGATTTTGCCTGCCAATATCATGACCAATTTCAAGGCCAAAGGTCAAGGTCAAGGTCACAGAGACCTGAAATTTGTGTCTTGCACATCTACTACTCCTGAGTAACATTTATGCCAAGTATCAAATGAATCAGGTTGAAAGTGAAGGAGGAGTTCAAAGTACAAGATTTTGCTTGCCAATTTTAAGACCAATTTCAAGGTCAAAGGTCAAGGTCACAAAGATTTTAAATTTGTGTCTTGCGTATCTACTACTCCTGAGTAACATTTATGCCAAGTATCAAGTGAATCAGGTTGAAATTGAAGGAGGAGTTCAAAGTACAAGATTTTGCCTGCCAATTTCAAGACCAATTTCAAGGCCAAAGGTCAAGGTCAAGGTCACAGAGACCTGAAATTTGTGTCTTGCACATCTACTACTCCTGGGAAACATTTATGCCAAGTATCAAGTGAATCAGGTTGAAAGTGAAGGAGGAGTTCAAAGTACAAGATTTTGCCTGCCAATTCCAAGACCAATTTCAAGGCCAAAGGTCAAGGTAACAGAGACCTGAAATTTGTGTCTTACACATCTACTACTCCTGAGTAACATTTATGCCAAGTATCAAGTGAATCAGGTTGAATGTGAAGGAGGAGTTCAAAGTACAAGCTTTTGCCTGCCAATTTCAAGACCAATTTCAAGGCCAAAGGTCAAGGTCAAGGTCACAGAGACCTGAAATTTGTGTCTTGCACATCTACTACTCCTGATTAACAATTATGCCAAGTGTCAAGTGAATCGGGTTGAAACTGAAGGAGGAGTTCGCCGTACAAGATTTTGCAGACAGACCGACCGACCGCCCGACCGACCGACCGACAGGCTGATTCCAGTATACCCCCCTCAAACTCTGTTTGTGGGGGTATAATGAGAGCAAAACGAATAAGTTGAGATATATAAACCCCGTAGGATGGAGCACGGGGAACATCCCCGTCAAGATGAGGAAAATTTACAATATTAGAATCAAAATCATCTCTTTTGTCATATATTTTAGAAGAAATCATTCCATTATCAATTTTAAGGTCCAGATCAAGAAACGCTGCATAATTGTCGGACGGGATAGCTTTATTCAGTTTGAGTTCTTTAGGATAAACTGTAGGAATCAGAGCATCAAAGAAAGGGTTATCTAAGTTAAAAATATCATCCAAATATCGACAAGTTTCATTGAAGGCTATTATAACATCTTGTGTTTGAGGATTCAAACGCAACATGAAATAGCAGTACAAAAACAAATCTGCGACAAGTGGTGCACAATTCGTACCCATAGAAATACCAATTACCTGACGGTATATAGCATTCCCATAACGTACAAATATGTTATCCAAAAGAAATTTTAGGGATTCGCAAACTTCTGAGCACGTCCAATTAGTGTAATATTTCATTTGCTCGTCAGTAAAGAAAGCTTTTTCAGCATTACATGCCAGGAATGATGTTTTTCCCGGGCAAATACTTTCTGGATTAAGTTAGTAAGCTTATCCTTAATTAAAATATGAGGAAGAGTTGTGTACAGAGTAGAAAACATCGTACGTGCTTACAGTGGATGCAAGATACCTTTTGTTCTTAAGTTTGTTTAAGACTTCTGAAGAGTTCTTAATAGACCAGAAGAGATTTATTCCAGAATTTTCATACGTCTTATCACAGTAGAATTTTACATGTTCCTTTACCTTCGTTAAACAAGAAGTCAAAAGTATAGACAATTTAGTAGTTGTACATGAACTAGAATTTGCAATGAAACGCGCTTTATATGTTTTTTATGTAGTTTAGGTAACCAATACATTGTAGGAAAAGTACAAAAATGAGTCATGCAGGAAACACCACATACAGAACAAACACTCACCCGAACAGCAACACAAGGAAAAAGCAAAAGTACATAAGTAGAAAAAACAACAAGAGACGCACAAAGACAAAACAAACATACAATAGGAGGAAGATGGAAGTACCGCCTTGGAACGGTCAGTGACAAAAGTCACCAGGGGGTTGAACCGGTTTATGGGCGCCCAACCTCACACTTATTCCATCCCCATCCTAAAAGACAAACAGTGTAAATAAACGTATCCCCTCTCAGACTAATCTACAACAACCGCGACAGCAAATACAGTGGTAAAGTGCATGTATAACAAAAAAACATTTAAGTGAACATACTGTATCCACCTATCGCTAGTGTACTCAATGATTGAGCTGCAAACAGAGTAACTGTGGTTTATGTTGTGTAATTTTAATATCGGTTCCAAGTTGTTCACACTTTTTGACATGGTCTGAAATGATGGTCTTTTCGTCAGTAGTAACTGAAATGTATGACTTGGTATTAATAATTTCCTGCTTCAAGACATCGATATAATGTAATCGTCAAATAATAATCACATTATTCGATGCCTTATCAGCAGGAACAAAAACGTATTTTGAATGGAAATCCTGTAAACCCTTTTTAAGATGTCTAAAAGAAATTCTAGGTTTAGGTGGAAGAAGGTGTTTATTAGAGATATAAAATGAAATGCGTTTGTCAATTATATCAAAAATTAGTTTTTTCCAACAAGAAAGAGCATTAGACTCAACATGTTCTCTTCGACACCACTTAATACTAAACTTTTGTAAAGCCTCCGCAATCTGAACTCGACAAGAGTTAAAATTTATCAAGGATGGTATTCTATATTTGGGACCTTTATTCAAAAGATATCGAAGACATTTATCTTTAATTATCTCAAAATTACCAGTAATCACATGACCAGCCGGAGAATAGCAAATTTTGAAGTGGCGCAATCTCAATTATCAGGAATATTATCATTCAAATTAAGGTCGGTCGCAATTTTATTATAGTTGAAAATTGTATTTCTGATGGGTTTGTTATATTTGTAGCAGATGATAGGTGGTTCTGTATTTTTAAAGTATTTAGGAATAGTGTCAATTACATTTTTGTCTCTAAAAATACTTTGGAGGTCAATAAAATCAATACCAAGTTCATCCATATAATTTATTCATTAACCCAATGTAAACTTTTACTTGGTCGACATATGCATCTAGGATAAAACCAAATGTTTGCAAATTAAAGGAGTCATGCTTTTGTTTTGAAAATAAAAGCTTCTACTTTTATCAAGAGCAAACAACTAACTAATGTTCCTTCTTGTCATGTACTTAGTAGTTTCAATTATGCTATCAACACCAAACGTGTTCCTTTTCTATTGTATATTATTTAGACAACTAATCATGAACTTTGTTGTTCCTTTTCTATACCCGACTTTATAATAAATATAATAATTATAATTAATTCATATCAGCATCAGGAGACTAGCCTTTCGTGTAGTATACTAGTATACTCGAAATAAAAATGGCATTTTACCAGTGTCAATACTGTTAAAACTACTTTGCTTTCAATGCTCAAATAATAAACACTTTACACTTCAGTCAAAATATCATTTAATACTTATTAAGCAAATAATTAGATTTACATTAGATGGCAAGCTTTCTTTTTGCCGCAACACTTATTCACTTTTCTGTACATGTACAGCAATTTCTTACTTGTAACCTTACAGTTACTATGTTTGCAGCTCAATCATTGAGTACACTAGCGATATGTGAATCCAGTTTGTTTTCACTCAAATATGTTTTAAAAATAAAATGTGTACAAATAGTAATATTCAATTAATTTCATTTTATTTCCTTCAAAGTAGTCTCCATTGTGATATATACATAACTTTAATCTTTTCAACCAGTTCCGAAATGCTTTTCATAGTCCTTCTTGGGGATGCCTAATAAACACTGATACACAGCTGAACACACAGCATTTCGACTACCATATTTTCTAACAGAGAGCCACATTTTTAATTTAGGAAACTGGAAAAAGTCCGCTGGGGCAAGGTCTTGGGAGTAGGGTAGGTGGGGAAGCACTTTCACTTTTTCCTTTTCCAGAACTTCGGTTACAACCTTAGAAGTATATGCTATTTCATTGTCATGAAGAATGCGAACACCCCTGAGTCCGGTCTTTGGGCGACGTTTAGCAAAGTATTTACGCAACTTCTAGTACATTACATTTGTAAAACAGTCCTGTGACTGTGCGACCCCTAGGTACTGTAACTTGGATAACTGGTTCATTGATATCGAAAAATACAGCCAGCATTACTTTCTTGACACTCATCTTTCTTTTAGCAATAACAGGTCTACGACCATGTTTAGTGGCCCATATTTTATTGTCTATTTTTTCTGTGTGGTTCAAAAATATGCACCACGTTACTATATTCGCAAACACCCGCCGGTCAAATTTTGGAAACATTATCCAAATTTGTTTGGCTGTTTTCACTCGTAATTTCTTTTGCTCAGGTGTAAGCAAATGAGGTATCCATCGAGCTACGTTACGCCTCAATCCAAGTGTTTTGTTTTAAGAATAGTACGAGCAGACCCTTCCGAGATGCCTGTCATACGAGCAATATCACGGGAGATGTATCTTGCATCTGAGTCCAAAATGTCACTAACCTTTTTGATGTTTTTAGGGTTCACTGCTGAGGTCTTCCTGTCCGGTTTAGGTGCATCTTGTATTGAGCCCATCCCATTTTTAAACTTCTTTATCCAATTTCGAACTAGTCTGTAGGAAACTTCATTATGTCCATAAACTTTGCATATCTCATTATAAATTGTCTTAGGTTCGATTCCGACATCATTGCGAGTTTTAATATAGCTCCGAATTTCCGTACTATGCGCGGAACGTTTTCCTACCATTTATCACTAGTTTGTTTATTAAACGCATTAAAACATTTAAAAAGAAAGGTTATGATCCTATTATATTGCAACACACTGCATGTTTGGTTATCGACCCTTTTACAGTCGGTAGCTACGCTTCCCTCTTTGCTTGCGC
Source organism: Azorinus chamasolen (assembly GCA_963576725.1). NCBI lineage: Eukaryota > Metazoa > Mollusca > Bivalvia > Cardiida > Solecurtidae > Azorinus > Azorinus chamasolen. The sequence continues at coordinate 75,529,328 of OY755239.1, forward strand.
GATGACAGGCCGAGGGTAGTACTCTATGATGGTATACTCTTAAACTTGGATACAGGAGGAGCTTACCAGACTCATGTATTACTTTTTCCCTGTCGTGCCCTTAACGGCTTACCTGCAGGTGCTCTGACTTCAGCAAAGTCATTGAGTACATATTTGACGGATTGTCACAGTTATTATGCTATGTTTTACATGTTGTCCTGTGTTCACCGTCGTCTATGTTGTGGGTAAGTCCAGCGGGGATACCTTTATTTACAATATTTGTAAAGCTAGGGTGACTTTGAGAGAAGTGTGAGGTTAGGACGTCCGTAAACCGGTTTAAACCCCCTGTGGTGTTTTTGCTGCTGACCGTGCCAAGGCGGTACTCTCTTTGTCACCCTTCCTTTTGTTTGCCTTGCGTCTTTGTGCTTGTGGTTTGTTCATGTTGTGGAACGTTTGTCCCTGTTTCTTGTGTGTCTTTTGGTGTTTTCTGTGTTCATTTCGTGTGTGTGTGTGTGTGTGTGCGTTTGGGTGTGTGGTTGTGTGTGTGTGTGTGTGTGTGTGTGTGTGTGTGTCATGCTGTCTATCGGTGTTTTGGTGGTGGTTGCGTCTTGCATGTGGCTTTGCCTGCTTGACTTTACTACTTTTCCATTGAAATTTTAAAATTTATTGTATCTTATAGTTGGCGCATGTAAATGGTTTTGATATGTGTGTAGGTAATGAATTATTGAACCGATCGAAAATTGAGTCAGCACGTGAATTTCATGGCTGCACGGAGCGTAATGGGTGAGTGGACAATACATATTGCACACCCCTCGTATGTCACTGACCGTTCCAAGGCGGTACTTCCATCTTACCCCTATTGTTAGTTTGTTATGTCTTCGTGTGTCTCTTTGCTTGCACATTCACTGTTTTTGTCGCCGTGGTGTTCGGGCGGCTGTGTGGTTTGTATAATTATGGTGTTTCCTGCATGACTCATACATGTATTTGGATTATGCGTACCGTCGCAATAAATTGTATATCTAAATATTGGAAAATAATTGTACATTTGCCATCCGTATCAGAGTAAGGATGGATGGATCTGAATTAGAACATTTATTTCTATTCTTTCCTATATCTAAACTTGAATCCTGATTTAGCCCGCTTCTGATTTAACTAGCATGATTGTTTGTTTTGACATTTGGGATGACAGTTGTAAGTAATGTCTTCGCCCACGAGCTTTTAATAATTGTTCTTCCTGCGCACTCTTTACAGACAATTTGCCGAGGACAAGAGAAATTACCACATCGTTTAAATAATTATGTCTACTTGATATGGGTAAGCAAACTGACGGAACATTAAAATTGCCGGAGTTGTAAACGTACTATGATAACAGATGTGTAGAACATGTCAGAATGAAAGGTTTATCAACTGATAGAGGTTGTAATTAATACCATGGCATTTAGTTGGGCATCCAACTGAGGAAAATGTGTCGAGCCATGGCATTAAATAGTAGAATTTGGCATGACAAACATAGTACCAAAATGAAGGTTAAACATTGGCCTTTAATTTGCACTCACTTTGTGTAAAATATATTATTTGAATATTCATGAATATTAATGAGAACATCAAAAAACAGTAAAAAATCATTAAACCAACATATAACGATGCCACATGATGTCATGTCTTCGTCATTATTGCTATTCAACAAAAATGAATTACGTTAAAATATAGGTTAGACAGACTGCTACTGAAAAAAACTGTATGGAGTCATACCAGCTATATATTATGCACACATTCTTCTTAAAGTAAAGTGGGTGGGGTAAATGAACACCTAAACAAAATTTTCAGTTCTGTTTAAAGTAACTAATTAATTCACTATATTTTTATGGATATTTTCTTGGTACAATTAACACCATCTCAAAAGATATGTAATGTTTGATGTCTGAGTTATCAGAAACTGTCCTATGCCACCTGAAAATTTGCCATTGTTTCTCTTAATTAGGTCAAAGGTCAACTAAGTGCATATTTCATATACGTTATTTGAGAAATTATTATATCTTTATCAATTTTAAGTGTAAAATAACAAACATAGTACCAAAATGAAGGTTAAACATTGGCCTTTAATTTGCACTCACTTTGTGTAAATATATTATTTGAATAATCATGAATATTAATGAGAACATCAAAAAACAGTAAAAAAATCATTAAAACCAACATATAACGATGACACATGATGTCATGTCTTCGTCATTATTGCTATTAAACAAAAATGAATTACGTTAAAATATAGGTTAGACAGACTGCTACTGAAAAAACTGTATGGAGTCATACCAGCTATATATTATGCACACATTCTTCTTAAAGTAAAATGGGTGGGGTAAATGAACACCTAAACAAAATTTTCAGTTCTGTTTAAAGTAACTAATTAATTCACTATATTTTTATGGATATTTTCTTGGTACAATTAACACCATCTCAAAAGATATGTAATGTTTGATGTCTGAGTTATCAGAAACTGTCATTGTTTCTCTTAATTAGGTCAAAGGTCAACTAAGTGCATATACGTTATTTGAGAAATTATTATATCTTTATCAATTTTAAGTGTAAAATAACAAACATAGTACCAAAATGAGGGTTAAACATTGGCCTTTAATTTGCACTCACTTTGTGTAAAATATATTATTTGAATATTCATGAATATTAATGAGAACATCAAAAAACATAAAAAAAACAGTAAAAAATCATTAAAATCGACATATAACGATGATACATGATGTCATGTCTTCGTCATTATTGCTATTCAACAAATATAAATTACGTTAAACTAAAGGTTAGACAAATTGCTACAGAAAAAAAAATGTATGCATTCATACCAGTTATATATTATGCAAGCATACTTCTTAAAGTAAAGTGGGTGGGGTAAATGAACACCTAAACAAAACTTTCAGTTCTGTTTAAAGTAACTAATTGATTCAACATATTTTTATGGATATTTTCTTGGTTTGTACAATTAACACCATCGCAAACACATGTTATTGTGTTTTAAGCTACTTTGAAGCATTTACAGCGAATAGATTTGCACTTGGTTTTGCACCCATAACTTGTTCATTGCAATCGTCAAGTGCAGTTGGTACATTTCCAAACCACTTATAAAGGTTCAGCACCATCTTGCTATGTGTTAGTATCAATAGCATTAATGTCTGTATCCATCAGCTCAGATCCATATAGCAGCTTGATAGTTTGCTCTTGAAATTTTAAGTTCTAGTACATCCTTTGTTGGTGGAACCAGTTAAAGTGTTTTCTCTACCTTAACCATATTGTGAAATTCTTGCATCATCAATGGGTTCACCATTGACACCATACATCAAACGTTTGTGCCTTGTCTGACCGTGCATCTCTTCAAATATCTGAAAGCAGATCGGACATGTAAAATATTTCTTCCAACAGGTCTTCTTTCCGATTCCAGTGTAAGCAAGGGTTATGTTACATCCAGTTATTATGTGATACCCTGGCATGTTCCGGCAGACATCTTAAGATAACTTGCGGAAAATACAATTTTGTTTTTCCCAGCCATCATTCAGACTTCAGTGCCTAAAGGTCCAAGATGGTATACATGTATCAGTACAAGCAGTACATCAAAATCTTGGCATTTGACAACTATCCAGTCTTGGCCCCTTTCTAGCAGCATCCAAGCCATGTATCCACTTCGTCATGATTTGATGGCAGATGGGACAACTCATGTCTGCACTTGTCTTGAATGACGATATTCAAATGTATTTGTTGAATACTGCAATACTAGTATACTACATCAACTCTGTGTTTGTGTCTTCTGCTTCTTATTTTGTCATGCTTGACCTCTTTAAAGCATGCATACTCGCACCATTGTGATATGCACATAGGTGAGGGAGGGTCCAGCGTGCAAGTTAAGAAACAGGTTAAAACATTGCAAACAGAAGAAGAGTACATGGCAGCTAAAATCGTAACCTGGAAAGTTGGGAGCTATCACTTGATGTTATGGTAGCTTGTTCCAGATGATGTTGACAGCAGAGTGGAAGAAATATTCCCTCAGGAAATTGGTCCTGCAAAAACGAATCTTAAGGAATGGCTTCTTGTAGGTGCAAGGTAAGGGCGTCAGAAGGTGGGGCGTCAGCTGCAACAAAATCATTTACAAACCTATAGAACATCAAGGCCTTTACTTGGTTCTGCCTCTGTTTGAGCAAATCGTGTTGAGCATGGCACCAACGCTGAGCACTTGTTTTGCAATAATGCAAAATTACAAATATGGTAGCTCTACGTTGGACCATCTCCATATGCTTTGTCATGGCCTTAGTGTGTGGATCCAGGACGAAAGATGTGCACTCAACCTGCAGACTGATCAGGAGTTTGTAACATGCCTCTTTGGTTGACCTTTGGGAGGATCCAAGGTTCCTGCTTAAAACGGATGTGGATCAATTTACCTTCTTTATGACCATATCTGAACTCAGGCTCTTCCCTTTTCTACATACTGCCGATGTCATTCTGGAAGACGTCTGCATCTTCTATTGACTCGGCACAAAAGTGAAGGTCAGCAAAGAGTCGACATGAAGAGTGTGGTCTGTGTGGTCATCATTGCATACGAGTGAAAGGAAAGGACTGCGAACAGCACATTGATGAACACCGGATGCTATTGGTACTGACTCAGAGGAAACACCTTCCAGCGTGACTTGTTGGCTGTTGGATACAATCAAGCATTTTGCAATACACATCATAGTGTTGGAGCTTAAGAAGAAGGTGTCTGTAAGACACTTTGTCAAACGTTTGCGTCAATCTGATATGACTGGTCAAGACCCGACACAAGGTAATTGGTCATGTTGATTAGTTGTGTCTCACAGAAGCGCTGCTTCCGGAGTCCATGCTGGCATGGGTTGATGATGTAATGGTAAAACCAGGTTACTGTGTATGATGTTTTCCAGAATCTTACATGTGACAGAATTTAGGGACACAGGCCGATAGTTTGAAGGGGTTATTCTAGACCATTGTCTTGTATATAGTCACTGGAGACTTTATCCTGGTCGTAAGGCCTGGAAGATCAGAACAAGAGCAGGAGCCAGTGAATGTGCCATCTCTTTCAAGAACCTTGATAAAATGGTGTCTGGACAGGTGGCTTTGTGGAGATTAAGGCCATTAAGAAGCTTGCAGGCACCAGTTATCGTGACATGAATAGGAAGGGTATTCGAATAAGGATACTCTCAAACAGCACAAATGAGAGATAAGTCCTCATGTGTAAAGACAGAGAACTACTGGTTCAGTATTTTAACTTTGATTTGTGTATCAACATTGTTAATGGCACCATTCTTCAGTGGTGCTATTCCCGAGCTGTCACATGTCTTGCCTTGCTCCTAACAAATGTGTAAAGCTTTTTACAGCTGGTATCTGTCACTAAGTCAATCACATACCCATCATGAGCTTGGGCTTCCTTGCACTTCTTTGCAAGTTTTCTGTAGCCAGTCCTTCTGTACTTTGGTCCTCAGCACTATTTGTACGCACATTTCTTCTTTCGTGAGAAACGGCACCATGGCTGGCTGAACCTGGTGGATATCAACTTAGAAGGGACCACTGAATATATCACAGAGTACAGATTCGTTAAGGGACTGATTTTCCAAGTGTGCTGTAAACTCAGCCATTTTGATGGCCATAGAACATGTGTTAGCCTCTTTCGACGGGTGGACAAGATGAGGGGTAGGCTTCCTTCTTGAAGGACAGATATATTTGTCAGAACTATGACATACTTACTTATTTATTCCAGGTATTGAGGTATATCTGGTAACTAGTGATTGTTTGTGGCAGTAACATATAGATTGTTGTCATCACGGATAGGGAAGGTTACTCATAGCCAGCGGCACTGAATATGCCTATGAGTTCATTGTTGAGTTAGAGTGGGTACCTATGGCCAGTAACTGTTAAAATGGCCAATCAATATCCGGGATATTCATGTCCCCACAAATGTAGAAAGGGTTTTGTCATGGGTTCTGCTGGTGTAGGTAAAATATTTCAATTCATTATGTAAAAACATCGCCATACTCATCAGGAGCTATGGTGTTTCAATCGCAAATGAAAGTAATGATACAGACAAGACAGCTTATATTAGACATAGTATACAATAAAACATACCAATATTACACTGATATTATGGCAATAAGAGACTAATCTTCTGGCGTTTCATTATCATCTCTAAATGATACATCTGCGTGAAGAAGTACTATAACTTGCACAGATTTGCATCAAAGTTATATATATATTGTATGATAATGTACCGTACATGTATTTAAAACGATATTTTCCGAACTTGCAATCATCACAGGTCACTCAAAACTTCCTGAAATGCGCCATAAATATTTCTATATTTACTGTGGAGACATTGCTAAGAAATTAAATGCAAAAAAAGTATTGAAATTGTCAAAATTACGGCTATGTTATACTATATAGAGATTTTATTACATTTTTGCACTCATTTGACCTTTGACATAGTTTCTGACCTTCAACGAGGGTTTTGGCAGTGGCATGGGTAAAAAACCATAAATGATTAGTATCTGGCAACACAATTATGGTATTCAAACATTTCTACTAAAAATGCCATGGACCTCGAAAAATAAGCGACTTTTTACACCTCGGATTCCCAACTAATTGCTCCATTGGTGATACTAATGAAATACACATTATTTTAAGTTATCCCTTAACCTTATAGAGACTTTGTAACGCAATTGCGAACACAGTAGACCCATATTAGCTTGTCCAGATAGGAGCCGTCCGATCAGGGACTGCATTGTTGCCACAATGGTCTGTGTTTATGTAAAACCTTTCAAGGTTCGAATTTGCGTTATGCATTGACTTTTCGTTCCAAATTCCCAGGAGAGAATTACATTAGAGCGCTTGTCAGAGACTGAAAGTATATTTCTCGTTCATACTGCAGAATAACCTGTTTAAGCGATCTTATATTGGATTTGACACAGGAATCTTAAAAAGCAGATGGTTACTTAATACAGATCAAAAGTAATGCAGAAAACTTCTATATTACTATTGACCTGCATTAACTCATTCCCCTAGACTATTTTAGACCCAACCTCTTTGAATAAATCAACCGAAAAGGAGCATTTACTGGAGAAAAAGAAAGTTTTATAATTGTGTAGTTTTGAAACCACTGTAATAAATAGAATGCTGTATTGATTATAGCTCGAACAAATTGACCTGGACCCTCACCTTTATGCAGAATACATAATGAGAGAGATGACGCTGTATAAATAAAACTCCGCCGGTAAATCGTTAAGTTTATTCTCGCTGAAATGAACCCGTGCATATGTAAACCATACAATCACGAGTGTGTCCATGCATAGTTGCTTACCGGGACATGTGCCGAGGATAAACCCCTGCAATTAAGTAGGTCAGGTTCCAGGTCAAATTGTTCGAGCTATAACATGGTTTAAAAATGACTTTTACAGAGGCATCACAATACGCCATTAGGAAGGAATGGTTAAAGCTACTACCTGTCTACCAGGTTAATAATTAGACCTATTTTTGATGGTCGCTTACAACAGGTTCTATTGTACTTACAGCACTGTTACTGTCAGTAGGTCATGGAGAATCCGTGATTACCATTTCACGTAGTTTGTTTTTCATCAAGAATCAACATGTTTTACACTCTGAATACTTCTTACATAAAAAAAGAAGACATTCTGCTTCAAAATCTGAACAGAAAGATATATTCTATTTATGATTTGCTTAGAATAGTAAATGTTCCGTATAAGGCTTGTAACATAATAACTCTAGTTTCTTTATATCATGAATGTTCATGTAAAAGATAAGGACACAATGAATAATTTTTTCACCATGGTAGAAACTGTAAAATCATATCTATATCATTTCATAAGCAAACAGAGCAGACCCTGACCAGATGGCTCATATTGGGAGCCATCTAATCTGGTACGCCGATGCGTAGAAAGGCGTATTTATGAAAAAAAAATTGTAAAAGCTATTGCAGATGAAAACAACACCATATTTTCTATACACCAAATATTTGTTTCTGCAGGTATATAGCAGGGAACTGTAAATTATATTGTGCACATTCCATTTATCCTCACCATTAGGCATAACATTCCCGTTGTTGCAATGATAATTGCCATGCGGGGATTGTTACTACTACAATAAAATGAAGAATATGATCTATAATAACCCCTCATAAAACTAAACGCTTGTAAATATAATTCATTATCGACTAAAGATGTATGCGTCAAAGTGTGAAGGCTGCATTAATATTGCTCTGATGTTTTGCACAGAGGAAAAAACTTCATAAAACTTTCCGAAACGTGACACAATTGTGCATGATAGAGGGAGTGTGAACAGATTGGTGTACTTTTTATACGCCCACCTAATAAAGGTGGTCGTATATTGTCGTGGCCCTGTCCGTCCGTCCGTTCGTTCGTTCGTTCGTTCGTCCGTCAACATTTTGTTTGTCCGCTGTTTTCTGGGAAAACTATTTGACAGATATGTTTATTGCATCAAGATCTGAAGATGAGTTGATTCTGAGGTTCATTTGATTTTTCATTTCAGAGTTATGGCCCTTGTCCTTAAAAATATGCAAATACATTCAAATAGTTTGGCTGCTGTTTTCTGGGAAAACTATTTGAGAGATATTAATGAAACTTCACACAAATGTTTAATGCATCAAGATCTGAAGCTGAGTCGATTCTGAGGTTCATTTGATTTGTCGTTTCGGAGTTATGGCCCTTTTACTTAAAAATAATACAAATACATTCAAATAGTTTGTCTGCTGTTTTCTGGGAAAACTATTTGACAGATATTAATGAAACTTCACACAAATGTTTAATGCATTAAAACAAGACCGCACAATTACAACCTGTCACACACTCCCGCTCTTCCTGAAAGTCGTCACGACTTAAACAGACAAACTAGAGGACTGACAGACAAAATAAATACCAACAACTAAAGGACATCCAATATCCAACAAAATCAATTCGACCCAAACAATTACATTGTATAACCACAAAATGACAATCAAAAGTAAAATGATATCTCCATAACCTGCATTTAACTAGACTTCTCAAAGAAGGCAATTCCACTAAGCAAGTCATTCTTTGTGCAACTACCAATAATAGCGCGACAAATATATTAAAAAGAAAATGATAGCCCTGAATCAATATACTGCAGCAAAAATTCCTATCTGCTACTTGCTTGTCCCTCCTGTGTAAAAGTGTCCCTCCGAACAATTTCTTATGGTAGTAAAAGTTAATAATCAAGGCCTTATAATCATTCCTCAAACATTTATTACTTCAAATGTACCATAATGTATAAGCACATTAGTGATTTAGATATAAATAATATTATGATATTCAGAAATGAAATTACTAACATTAAAATGATAGACAATACTAGTATTATATATATATATCATCTTTTATTCCACCATTATTGGTGAGTACATGAGCATACAAACAAAGAAGTACATAAGCATATAAACACATGAACTTACAAGCACATGAACATACAAGCAAAGTCAATAAGTATACGGACAAGGTAGTATATGGGCATACAAAAAGGTAGTACAGAATGACATATAGGCAAATTCAAATCAGGTATTAAACTGTCTACTTGAAACGCGCCCACACATCTGGATACAGATATGACGGAAGCTATACATAACGCACCCTGAAGGGATGGATATACAGTGCCGTTTGATTGCATAAGGACAACATGGTGTATTCGTTTTATTCACTCGAATGTCCTTCAGCAATCAAACCAACAATGAACTTAGAATGAACTCGTGAAACGAGTCTATAATTTACTGCATATAACGACATTAAACTCCGATGAGCGGCTACTTAATAAAATGTCTACAAGATGACGATTCTAACAAATTGCCGCTCCATAAAATTATACTGGAGGAACCTTATTCGGCTGTCTGTTTTGTTTACTTTCGTTTTGTTTCTCACTTTTGTCTCGAGAAACTGTATACATGTCTTAGAGCCCAATGTATTGCATTTTTCTGCACGAAGCTCTTAGTATACTAAGAGTTTAACAGAAAGAGGGGAAATATGCATACGTTTGTATAAGAAACAACGTTTTCCGGGATAGCCGCGGGCTTCTCGAAAAGAAACAGAAACACATGCACTCGAAGAATGTTGGTCAGGAGCACAGACTTTTCATTGTCTATGTGTCATTTTGTCGTAAATATATTACGAATAGCATCGTTTCAGAAAGTTTGCACATAACTGCAAATAGTCAGGGAATACTTCCGGCATTATCATAGTAGTCACATTTGCGTCGATGCGCCCCAAAACATAGCTAAGAGCTGTGTCCTTGTCTACTCTACCAAGCATGGATGCAAACCGCCCCGAGATGCTATTCAAAGTGGTTTGCACAAATGCTTGAAAGAAGGCCAATGTTCTCAGTGGATCACATTCAAACTCAACGTGGGATAATTCGTCAGATACCATCAAGCCGCATTTTGGGCACTGAACTGTAATGCCCATTGGTTTGCACAATAGCTTGGTCATAAAGCGCATATTGTTCAAAGAACCTGTCTTTTCAAAGGACGTTTTCCAAATCATAGACACTGCTAGATCAGCATGGACGGTGAAAGAGCGTTGAAATTCAACATTAGAAGATATTCTTTCCCGCCACTTGCCTTTCTCGAATCCCCAAACAGACCGTTTACAGACAAGCTTCCATATGGTTTTACTCGGAAAACTGCCACGTTCTACAAATTGATCAAGGTGCTCGTGTAGGCCGTATTTTTGTAAAATGTCTGTGATATCTTTGATAAAGCCTCTTCTCCTCGTGGAGGAAGCGTGCTTGAACTGATATAATCTGTGAGTAAATACACGAAACACAATGTCAGTTGAGGCTAGCCTACATAAGTATCCAAGAAAAGACAGTTTCTGCAAATCAATGTGCCCTTCAATAGATGAAAAACCAAGAAGCCCTTTCACCATGTCTGAACGCGCCAATTGGGGTAAGCCCTGTATCCTTTTGAGGTAAAAGTGGTGTGTCGACTCAAGATGTTTCATGGCGCTACCAGAAATTTCAGACCACAGTTCACAACCAAATAAACAGCGAGGAAGAACCGTTGACGTATAGAGTTTTGCGCCTGTAGTCGGGTTAAGGCCATTTGTGTGCAGCCCGGACTCTAAAAAACTGAAAAGGATGTTTCTCGCAGTTTGCCGAACTATATCACAATTGGCAGGAAACTTTCGAGACACATGTTGAACAATTCCCAAGTGTTTGTATTCACTAACTTTGTCAATCATTGTCCCATCATATGGGATACTGTTTTTACCCTTTGATCTGCGAGGTCCGTTGTGTATAAGAACTGCATATTTGGAGGCATTGTACGAATATCTCGATTTCGAAGAACACTGTTTGCAGACGTCAAGTAAAGCCTGGAGGCCCTCTGCAGATAATGACATAAGTACCACGTCATCCGCCTGAGTCGGCGCACACACATTTACTGAATCAATTGTTAGACCCTGTTTTGACCTCGACAACGTATTCAAAAGTTCATTTATGAATACGGTGTAGAGGAAAGGGGAGCATATGCTGCCCTGGCGGCAACCTTGCTCTATTGAGAACGGTTCAGACACGTGACCGAAGGCTAAAACCCGGCCAGTAGCTCCATGAAGCATTTCGTTAAATAACCGTAACGATTTACCGTGAACACCTAGGTTATATAGTTTGTATAGTAAGTCGTCTATCCACGTCATATCGAAGGCTTTTAAAGCATCGAGAAAGCAAGTATAAGTGGTGTCATTACGTTCCCAGCAATAGTTTGGGGATTCTTGGTAAATAAAGGAGACCAGCTTGCACGATTTTCCCTTCTGGAAACCGTGTTGTAACGGGTTAAGTTTAGCTTGAAAGTCGGCGCTTTCTATCCGATTCATAAGACATTTCTCGAAAAGTTTGAATAGCACGGGCAGTAGAGATATTGCGCGGTAGTTGTTCGGAGAAGACCTCGGCTTACCGTGACCTTTTTGAAGGGTAACAGTAACACGTTCTTTGAATTTATCCGGACACCGTTCTGTCCGGATAATGGCATTAAACAGTTTTGCGATACATTCGATAAGTTTCTGTCCACCATACTTGATGTGTTCGTACGTCAGGTTGTCCAGTGACGGGCTTTTATTATTTGGCAACGTCTTTACGATTGTTTGGAGCTCGTCACTAGTGATTCTTGCGGTAAGTTTTGACGACATGAAGTTCTCATTGCTTAGTAGATGATTACGCAATTCACCTTCGATGTGTGTCCTGAATCCTTCGTCAAAACTACGATGACGAGAAAAATTGTAAAGGTTAGAGAAGTACTTTTGCCAACCGTTAAGTATATCTTCCGGATGTTTCGTAATTTTGCCGTCAAAGTTCATTTCGCAAAAAGAGCCACTTGCTTTACTTTTCCTAGAATTTATTAGATTCCAAAAGCCTTTTTGGTCTAGTTCGGAAAGTTTATCTATCCGTTCGTATTCTGACCTTTCATAATCGCTCGCGGCTTTTCTAAGCTGGCAACGAAATTTTATATTTCTCGAATTCAGTACCACTTTTGGGACGTCCCGCATTCACCCACATAGCACGTTTCGTAGCCTGACTTTTGTGCAACTTTGAAAAGATCGGAGACCAGTAGGGCTTTAAATACGGCTTAAAGGCTCGTTTTCTGATATGTTTATCAGCAGAAATGTTAATGCATTGGACTATTGTTTCATAAGTTACGTTTATATCATCATAGTTCAAGTCTGCTCTGCTTAATAGGAAGGCGAGTTCCCTTTCGTAAAGTAAACGTTCCGAACATACGGACCAATTAAGGCATTTCCTCATAACCGATGGCGCTTGCGTCGACGTTAAGATAGAGAAAAAGCGGTAAATGTCGCGAGACATTTAAAGGCGAATCACTCTCAAAGAAGCATCCTTTAACATTCGCGATTGACATAGTGTCTACAACCGCGTGATCGATTAAACTTGGACTGCAGTTCAGACCTGGAACGAAAGAAAACCTACAACCCGAACACATGCTTGTGCCGGTTACAGTATGCAAATAGTGACTGGCTAGCGTCCTCTGTATGTAATTCCGCCTTGTGTCATGTAAATTGACTTCGCCGAGTTTAACGGTGAAGTCGCCGAGTACAACTACTCTGCTAGAGGATTCAAATAAGCTCAGCGTATCATTTAGGAGGTCAACCTCATTTTTGTAGCTTTCGAGAGATTCGTTTGAACAGGGTAAGTAAACTTGAACAACATAAATTATGCTGTTAGCAAGTTTCAGCTTAATTGCGACTAACCGATCACTTACCGCATCTAATTCCTCGACGCAAGCGTCTATATCCTTATGCCAAAGAAGCGCTACGCCACTGCGTCCGTAGGTTCGACCATTGAAACAGCGCGGTGAGCTGCACGTTACAATTTTTGTCCTGTAGTTCCGGTGAACACGGTGCATTACATAGGCAGTATAGGGTAACAAGAAGTTTTCCGATATACCGTATATCGTTATACGTTTCGTTTCTAGTTCATTGAGTAAGTATGGGACAGCAGTGGTGATACCGGTCACGTTCCACGACATAAATCGTAATTTCATTATGAGTATCAATTGACGTCATCTGTATCTTCTCTGTCGTGGCCAAAATGGGCGTTTCTGCGTTTCCTGTAGTCTGAGCGTCTGAGCCAACGGCGGCAGATAATACCGTCGGGCTATGCGTTATAGTCCTCTAAAATGTGCGATTGGTCTTCACTTACAACCACCTGAGCAGAGCGACAATCCTGTCTGCGTGTGACCAGACATTTGCGGTTCTGAAAACCACCCCAATGTCTTCTAGAAATATCTCAAGACCTTCTTGGTCACTGTCGAGTGCGATTCCGGTCAAAAAATAGGAGACCGCCCTTTTACGTATAACGCCGCGGAACCTATGCGAGTCCCTAGCAATGCGTTCGCCAGAGCCCTCAGACTCTTTGCTTTCAGTACCGTTTACCCGAGCCGCCATTCTGATGGGGGAGTCGTTAATGGTAAGTATTTCCCGATCAACGGTATGCGCTTCATTGGCGCTAGATTCGGATTCATAGATCGTAGCTGGCAAGTTGTACCTGTTGCCTAAAAGGTTACTTTGTGGGCGATGGCCCGTACGAGTGTTTACAGCTGATGCATAAGTGCAAGCGTTCGAGTTTGCAGTCCCGCTTTCGTGTTCTAGAGACGCATGTTTCGGGGCAGAACCAGCACTATGTTCACCGACGCCACGTCCACGCAAGTTGTGTGCCTGGACGTCACGTGTGTGAACGTTACATTTATTTTCTTTGTGCGCCTGAACTTCGCTACCGTACATATGATCACTGCATACCTTGCCCTGGAGGGCGCTACGCACGTTTGCATTACCTTACTTACATTCAATTCGGGTGGGTGATGTTCGCTAGAGTTGCGCTCGTTGTCGAGCTTCCAGTAAAGTCACGCGTAAGAATGCTGCTCTGGCGGATGAAGTAGCTTGGGTTGACGATGCCCTGCTCGTCTGCGACAGATGCCACATTGGAGCTACCAACTTTCTGCTTAAAGTGTGTACGGCCTCTGTATTGGTCTTCGGGTGGTTTGTATAACATATTGCCGTGCGCTTGGTTTGATTGTGCTGCCTGTTTTAAGGACCGCAACATGTTTTCATTCATAGCGTCAAGTTTCTCGCAAAGTTTGGAAGTTAAGTCTGTAAATGCATTTTGCAGTGTCGGGACACCAGACGAATTTGTTATTTTAGTCTCAAAGCTTTTCAGTCTCGTTTCAACCATTTTGGTAACTGATTCGGATGAAGCCTTCGCTCGCGCGTCTGACTCTTGCCCGCTGTTTTCGATACACTCGTCTAAACTTTTAAACTTTGTCTTCAAAGATTTTTTCCTTTGTACCTCACTGTCGAGTAGGTTACCGACGTTCATGGTATTTCTTGCGACCTTTTCTTGCATTGTTTCTATGTCTATCTCCATCGCACATCGCTTACCTTCTAGACTTTTTAGGTTTCCCGCGAGAACTCTCATGCTTTCAGACAGAGAAGGGGACAATTCAGACCTTCCGCCAAAATGCGCGCACAAGAGTTTATCATGTCACCCATTGATTTCAGTTCGGACCCCAAGTTCGTAGATAGAGCGTCAACGGACATTTAAACTTCTGCATTTCTCTGGAGAACGCATACATCTGCGCGGAGTGATGCGTAACTGTTTTTTAACATATTCACATCATGACGTAGATCGGTGTCTACTCTATTAGACTGTGATTTAGAGTCTAAAAACGACCGGCCGGACGTTTGCTTAAAAAGAAATGACACATCAAGAATGTTTTTTCCGCAGAAACTGAGTCAGGGTGAAACAGTCTAACGCGTATTTCTCTGATACCGAGCATTTATTTGAGTTCCGAATGTCTTTAATGACACCGATCGGAGCGTTGTCACAAAGTTTTGAGCGATTTGCTAACTCAGTTCTGTACTCATACACATTTTCGCTGTCGGAGTTTGTCTGTGACAGTAACGTAGAAATATAGTCGTCCTTCGGCAGGCCGAACAGCAGTGAATCTAGATCGTGCTGATGTGCAAGCATCGTCGAGCCGTGACTGCTACACTGCTGTCCGCATTGCAGGTTACCATCCGGATCTAGGGTCATGGAAGGGGTGGATGTCAGGGTTGAATTACGCTTGGACGATACATGATTACCTCCCCTGAATGGAGTGCACACTGCCAAGTCAATAGTCTTAAGAAATGTCTGCTCATTATCAAGACTGTTTCCAGATTGTTTATCAATGTCTAACAGCGAATAATGTTCGCCTTGTCCACTATTCTCATGAAAAGAATCATTTAACTGTACCTGTTTCGGTGATTGTGCTCCAATCAAGCATGCCACCATAATGTCAATAGGATAAACCGTTAATCGTTCACTCGTTCACTCGTTCACATACCACATGTCCGTTGTCCCAAGGCTACTGCTATTGGCCTTGTATACTGCAACACACTGGTGACACGACTAAGAACTGTTCACGGTATTTATAAATACACCTATTGTTTATAAACCGCCGTCAATAACTCCTTTAATAACCTATGTTTCTGGAATATATCCAGATCACTGTATTTCAGACAATTTCATGAACACACAGAACTAAAATTTCCCAGGATACTCCTCCTGCAACCCCGAAAATCTTAGGAAGGAAGGACCCGACCAAACCGTACTCCCGCCAAGGCCGCCTTTTCAATACTTATCGATACACAATAGCAAAACAATACTAGTAGTATCATATGCAAAATCTAAATCTATATACAATGGAAGAAGATAATTTAATACCGTATCTAACAATTTAGCTGTTAAAGCAGCCTGCTCTCGAAGAAGACTTTTCAAGTGGTTATTCTGTGTCAAAGACTGGTTCGATGTCTGCTGATTATTAACATGATCTTTATGCCATACTGGCTTGTTTCTGTTCCTTGAAGATCTTCTTGGAGGTGGTTGCGGTGGAGGCAGACTTTGATGTGGTCTTGCGGTGGTATCTGATCTTGCGGTGGTATCTGCGTCTTCACTGATCTCAGGCCCATCACCTGTCTGCTCCTCATCCTGTGTAGCTTCATTAACTGTCTCTGTGCCATCTTCAGACTGACCAACGTCTTCCACCTCTGCTGAAACAGAATGTGTACCTGAAATATCCACTGTTTATTCACCTAAGTTTACTAAAGTTTGACCGGCCGGTCTCCCCTCATATGAATATGTCACTACATAATCATCTTCATGATCACTATCGTTCTCAACAGTGCCTTTAACAGCACATGTAGAATCGAGACTCTTGCTCAACGTCTCATTTTCCTGCTTATCAACTTCCCTATTTGAATTTCTTGGGAAGCAAATGATTTCGATGAAATATTCTCGCTGTTCCATCAGCTTTCCTAACAATATAAACAGGAATGTCTTTGTGAGGTTGGTTGACCACCTTGTATGTATGCTCCTCAAACTTGTCTGCTATTTTATGCCTGCCTTCATAGGATAGAATTCTAACTAATACGGTGTCTCCAACATTTATCTGAGAAGCCTTTGCCTTCTTATCATATTGTGTTTTCTGTTTTTCTCTGGCCTTCTTCAGAGCCTGATTTGCCAATTCATGGGAATTTTCTAGTCGCTCCTTAAGATCTGAGACATAGTCAGAAGAAATGGTTACCCTATCATCTAATTGGAATACAGCATCTAATGAGTACACAAGGGTTGGTAAGTATTTTTTCCAATTTCTCTTCCTGTCTTGCTCTAATGTGCCTAACATATCTAAAAGTTTCCTGTTGTATCTTTCCGTCTGCCCATTCACATTGGCTGGTACACGGTGGTTCTCGTGTTTTGAATGTTCATTAATTTACAAAGTTCTTTGACAAGTTCACTTTCGAAACTTCTGCCCTGATCTGAATGTAACTTTGTTGGTATGCCATATTGAAGACATAAGTGATTGACCAATGCTTCTGCTGTTGGTTTTGCCGATTGGTTTCTTGTAGGTATAGCAACCGAGAATTTCGTATAATGATCTGTGATCACAAGAATGTTCTCAATGTTCCCTTGACATGGGTCTACTGTGAGAAAGTCCATACAGATTCTTTAAAGCGGATAGCTTGATTCGATGCTGACCATAGGGGCCTTGGAAGTATTCGACTTTCTACGAAAACATCGATCGCACTTTTGTACCCAACGGTAAATATCAGCAACATAGCCTGGTCAATAGAAACGCTCGCGGACCAAGGAGGCCGTTCTATCTTTCCCAGGATGGCCTACTTCATTGTGTAAACCCTTCAGGACGTGTGTCTTATATGTACTAGGCAAAACAAACTATTTAATCTCTTGGCCATTTTCTAAAATATTTCTGTATAATATGCCTCTGGTCATACAAATGTTCTTTAAGTTTCCTTTCATTGTTTGATGTCGTGAATCTCCTGAAATCAAATGGTTTTTTGGTAACTGTTTATCTGTTGTCGTTCTGTACCATACCCCTATGATATCATCTTGTCTCTGATACTTCCTAATTTCTCCGATTTCCAATTTGGCCATTGTTTCCCCAGAGCTGTCTATAATGTCAGTGATGTTAAAATTCATGTTCTGCAGGATCTCAATAAAATGTGTGGAATAAATAGTATTACAGATGGCTTTGATTGTGCTGTTCACCATGTTACATTTGGTGCCCAACACAAATAACCCACAGGGTGATTTATATGAAGATTATATGAAGATAATTTGTAATAATAAGAAACTCGTGGAGTGTTTCGGGACGAATTCTTGTGTAGAGGGTGTGTGTGTAGCCGGGTAGAGATTGTGGTGAAATAAGTTGAAAGGCTTTACTGTGTAGCTTGGTAGCTCAGTCGGTAAAGTGCATGGTAAGCCAGAGGCCCTGGGTTCGAGTCCCAGTCGAGTCCCAACTTTTTCACCATGTTACAGTATCATGTTTGGATTACTAGTATCATGTTTGGATTACTGGTGTGACGTGGTATCATGCCTGGATTGGTTTGGATTATTGGTATCATGTTTTGATTATATTTGCCATGTCTGTGGCATTCAAGAAAATTCAAATAATCAGCCTACATTCAATAGCACAAACGCATATGCCAGCCGAGTGTGCTCATGTGTATAAGTACATTTATCTCACGCTTCAACATGCTTAACAGTGCACTGATTTAACAGTTAGTAACATTGTGAAAGCTAAAACAATACATACTTAATTTGTTTTTCTCATTTTCCAAGAACGTTTACAACGATCGTTATAAATATGCTAATATTTCTTATACATACTAAATGTATAGACCTAGTTCTCTGTTTTCCCGTCATGCACCGACAAAGTTCAGAGTTCTATCTTTTCTCGTGATACATAGACCCAGTTTAGAGTTCTCTGTTTTCCCGTTATGTATAGACCCGGTTCTCTGTCTCTCTCGGTCTCTCTCTCTCTCTCTCTCTCTCTCTCTCTCTCTCTGCCTCTATCTCTGTCTTTGTTCTGTCTGTCTGTATGTCTGTCTCTGTATGCCTCTGTCTGTGTCTCACACTGTTTCTCTCTCTGTGTATGTCTTTGTCTGTCTGCATGTCTGTCTTACTCTGTCTCTCTCTCTGTCCCTCTGTATGTGTGTGTCTCTCTCTGTGTCTATCTCTGTGTCTCTCTTTGTCTCTCTCTATCTCTCTCTGTCTCTCCGTTTCACTCTCAGTCTGTCTCTCTCTGTCTCTCTGTATGTCTCTGTCTCTCTGTCTCTCTATGTATCTCTGTCTCTCTCTGTCTCTCTATGTCTCTCTCTCTCTGTGTCTGTCTGTCTGTCTATCTCTCTCTCTCTGTGTCTGTCTGTCTGTCAGTCTTTGTCTCTCTCTCTGTCTGGGGCGGGGCTCTTTTCATTTGTATATATATATATTAGGCGAAACATGTTAGTGATTATTAAGAAATAAAGAAGATATTTAAAGGCATGTAAGGTCATTTACTTATTTTTACATATATTTTGCCGGGTTATTTTTTCTTTTTTATCCTATATATATATATAAAAGATATATATATAGAGAGAGAAAAGATATATATATAGTGAGAGAGAGAGAGAAAGAGAGAGAGAGAGAGAGAGAGAGAGAGAGAGAGAGAGAGAGAAGAGAGAAAAGATAAACTGACACCACTTGTGTAGCTTTACATTTTTATTCCCTACCGGTTTCACTAATGCTCATCAGGGGAATAATAATCAATACATAGCAATGACGTTACTTGGTAACGCCGCAGTAACGACGTCAAGACGTCATAAAGACGGCGTCAACTGACGTTAGCAAATTCTGTTTAATTTTGGGTTAAATACCCGTATGAAATGTTTTTCCATAAGTAGCCTAGCTGAAACATCATCGGTGTGAAACTTGTAAAATGGAAAAATTGAAAATTTAGGATTGATATTGCAACACTGGTCTAAATGAGAACTTAACGGTATTTGTCTTGTTGATGGATCTCTGATTTGTTGGTCATTCACTGTCCTTCTGTTACGTAATTTGTCTCCAGTCTGACCAATATAAAATTATCTGCATCCATTACAAATGAGAACGTACAGTACATTTCTAACAGTGCAGTTCATAGTTTTTTTTACATGGAATACTTTGTTATTTAAACATAAGGAAGAACCTTCCACTATGCAGCTACAAAGTCCACAGCGGGGCTCTTTTCATTTGTTGACTGACGGACGCAATCCAAATTCTTTAAAATTAGATCGGGTTAGAATGCGCTTTAAGTTTTTGACCGCGTCAAATGACGTTATCAAATTCTGTTTAATTGTGGGTTAGATACCCGTATGAAATGTTTTTCCATAAGTAACCTAGCTGAAACATCATGTTCTTCCTTATGTTTAAATAACAAAGTATTCCATGTAAAAGAAAATATGAACTGCACTGTTAGAAATGTACTGTACGTTCTCATTTGTAATGGACGCAGAGAATTTTATATTGGTCAGACTGGAGACAAATTACGTAACAGAAGGACAGTGCATGACCAACAAATCAGAGATCCATCAACAAGACAAATACCGTTAAGTTCTCATTTAGACCAGTGTTGCAATATCAATCCTAAATTTTCATTTTTTCCTTTTTATAAGTTTCACACCGATGATGTTTCAGCTAATTTTCTTGTTCTGGACTTTGAAAATGTGACTTTCTCAGGATAGGTCTATATGGTTTTGTATTTACATTCTCTGCTCCTTTGCCCCGAATCATGTTTCCATTATGTATGGTATGACTAATTGTGTATGGGCCGGAGGCCTAATCGCAAATAAACAATTGAATTGATATGATTCTATAGCTTCTGCCATGGCAAAAGTTTACTTTGTTCTTACGCCTGTGTAAATGTTTCATCGACTGCAATTATTGTATACATGACTACTCACTGGATAAAGGTTGAGTGGGTTCTTCCTTGTTTGATACCGGTCAGTTCGAATTTCAACATTACCTTTAGTGGTTCTGTCGCGGAAGTATGGATAGTGAACAAGTGACATGGTCGGACTCAACATTACTGCAAGAATTGTGGAGTGAAATGAAAAGCGAACGACGAAGTATGTCCTTGGCATTATATCTTCTTACTGTGTGCTATGTTTGTATTGTTTGAACTACTTTTTTTATTCTTTTTCTGTCATTTATTTTTTGCATCAGTTCGAGTTTCATTTTTGTTAATTAATTTTGTTTCAAGACATCACCGTTCAAACTTGGCCTCTGAGTTGCATCTGTTAGTAAATGTAATTAACCATAACTACACTCCATACTTGGCCTCTGTGTTGCATCTGTTTGTATATGTAATTAACCATAATTACACTCCATACTTGGCCTCTGTGTTGCATCTGTTTGTATATGTAATTAACCATAATTACACTCCATACTTGGCCTCTGTGTTGCATCTGTTTGTATATGTAATTAACCATAATTACACTCCATACTTGGCCTCTGTGTTGCATCTGTTTGTATATGTAATTAACCATAATTACACTCCATACTTGGCCTCTGTGTTGCATCTGTTTGTATATGTAATTAACCATAATTACACTCCATACTTGGCCTCTGTGTTGCATCTGTTTGTATATGTAATTAACCATAATTACACTCCATACTTTGCCTCTGTGTTGCATCTGTTTGTATATGTAATTAACCATAATTACACTCCATACTTCTCTGTGTTGCATCTGTTTGTATATGTAATTAACCATAATTACACTCCATACTTGGCCTCTGTGTTGCATCTGTTTGTATATGTAATTAATCATAGACTCTATATGTACGCCTTTCTATGCATTTGCAAACGGAGTAAACCCAGATCAGACGGCTCCTGCCTAATCAGGTTCTGCTGTGTTTGCTTATGGGTAATATAGATATGATTCTACAGTTTCTGCTATGGCAAAATATTCGTGTGGTCATGTGCCATTTTAAAGTTTATTCTTATTAATATTCATGAAAATTTGTCATTATTTTTATATTAATATTCATGGAGTATTTAGCGTTACAGATACGGCCGTGGCAGCGAACTATGGCAGTTAGTCGTATGGTAAACACGGCTTCGGCATAACACAAGCAAGTGTAACAGCTTTATATCTATGCATCTTAATAACTTAGCACACTAAATGATTTAATGATCTTATGTTCAACAGCTAGTGCATTTTGCATACACCTATAAATGGAAACGTCGTGTGATCTGATCAATGTTTAAAGCCTTCAGATGTGGTTAACAATTTGTATAACTCTCCATTCCAAACAACTTGTTTACCACGCGCAAATATGTGGTCTGTAAACATAGCATGTAGCATTACAATACAGTGCATTGTTTATTGTGTCCAGGAACACTTAACCTTTTCCGCTATCCAGGATCTGACTCGGCTTTGCAAAAAGCTTGGATTCCGACGAGCGCCGAGTAACTCGGCGTCTCATCAGGATCCAAGCTGTTTGGCCTTTAAGAAATAAGGGGGTAGAAATTGAACGCATTGGATTTAGGTAAAATGCGCTGTTTTAGATGTTTGAGCAGACAGCATTATTTACAGCGAGATAAGAGTCATTTATTTCTAAATTGATATGAATTTCTCAGTAATGCATACGAGTATAAGACGGGCCCATAAAGTAAATTTACGATCTGGAGGAAATAAGTTTCAAGTCTGATGACGATGACAGACACGCTGTTTAATACACAGATTAATCTTTACGTCTTTACTACTGAGAATGCAATTGTCATAATCACACACCTATACAACATATTCAAGAGAAAGTTAAATAGCATAAAAGGGTCATCACTTCGAAATTACTACACTCAGTAGCATGGCTACTATCAACAACATAATATACTACATTAACAAAAGAACGGACAGAAACATAGATAGATTGAAAGAAAGAAAAAGAACGTCAGAAAGAAAGAGAATAACTAACGAAAGAAAACATGACAAAAAGGAAAACAGAAAATGAGAAAGAAAGAAATTACTACCGTTAAACACTTGAAAGTATAACGTCCTGAATATCCTCGTTCTTTACTGTTTATTATTATTTTTAATATTCAGCAGTTAATAAGTTACGTAGTACTTGGCTGTAAGACATCATTTCCGTTTACCCATTAACCCAATGCTCCACGAATAATCATGAAAATATGATGACGTCATGAATATTAATTATATTGAATTTTAAAATGACATACTAACACATGCTAGTTTGACAAAGCAGAAGCTGTGGAATTCGAGTTGTACTACTCCATAAGCAAACAGATCAGACCCTGACCAGACGACTCCAATAGGAGCCGTCTAATCTGGGTCTACTCTGTTTGCTAATGTGTAGAAATACGTATTTATGAGAGTAAAGGTTTAATCAGACCTTTCGTTAACCCTGATCCTGCCAAGTGTGGCCTGGTTAGTTAACCCTGATCCTGCCAAGTGTAACGTCGTTAGTTAACCCTGATCCTGCCAAGTGTGGCCTGGTTTGTTAACCCTGATCCTGCCAAGTGTAACGTCGTTAGTTAACCCTGATCCTGCCAAGTGTGGCCTGGTTAGTTAACCCTGATCCTGCCAAGTGTGGCCTGGTTAGATAACCCTGATCCTGCCAAGTGTGGCCTGGTTTGTTAACCCTGATCCTGCCAAGTGTGGCCTGGTTAGTTAACCCTGATCCTGCCAAGTGTAACGTCGTTTGTTAACCCTGATCCTGCCAAGTGTGACCTGGTTTGTTAACTCTGATCCTACCAAGTGTGGCCTGGTTTGTTAACCCTGATCCTGCCAAGTGTGGCCTGGTTTGTTAACCCTGATCCTGCCAAGTGTAACGTCGTTTGTTAACCCTGATCCTGCCAAGTGTAACCTGGTTTGTTAACCCTGATCCTGCCAAGTGTGGACAAAATACGGGCAGATATTGCATCAGGCACTGTATCCAGTGTGCCGATTACCACTGAGATGCAGCATTCAACAAATGTTTTAGAAAAGTTTGGTGCAGCTACAGTGGAAGAAGTAGAACAGATCACTAAGACACCCCCTGTAATCTTGCGAACTGGATCCAATACCTACATGGCTGCTAAAGGCATGCCTTGATGAACTCCTACCGTTTTTGACAAACATTGTTAACTCCTCTTTAGACACTGCCTGCGTTCCAAAAAGTTTCAAGAGGTCACATGTCAGACCCCTTTTAAAGAAACCTGATCTCGATTCAAATTAACTTGAAAATTACAGGCCTGTATCAAATCTGCCATTTGTCTCCAAAGTGTTAGAAAAAGTGGTTGGCAAACGTATTGAGTCCCACCTGACCTCAAACAGTCTACATGAGCACCATCAGTCAGAATACCGAAAGCATCATTCAATAGAGACTGCTCTTCTGAAAGTTCAAAACGACATCCTTCAATCCCTGGATAAAAACGAAATTACAATTCTGGTGATGCTTGACTTATCGGCTGCATTTGATACTATCGATCACGAAACGTTGCTGAAACGCCTAGAAAAAGACTTCGGAATCATTGGAAAACCTCTTGAGTGGATGACCTCCTATCTAAATGACCGCTATCAAATAGTGTCAGTAGATGGGGAATTGTCGACTCCAGTTAACATGAGATATAGCGTGCCACAGGGATCGGTCTTAGGACCAAAACATTACATCATGTACACAAAACCTGTCGGCTCAATCTGCAAAACCCATGGGCTGAACCACCATTTTTATGCCGATGACTCACAGTTATACCTATCCTTTAAGTCCAAGGACATTTCCTGTCAACAAGAAGCGTTATCACGAGTTGAGAACTGTCTCAAAGAACTAGTCTCTTGGATGCACCAGAACATGCTGAAGCTCAATACTGACAAAACTGAGGTCATCGTTTCATACAAAAAACACAGAAGTACCTGAAGAGATTCATGTGCAAGTAGGACCCTCTAAAATCAAGCCATCTTTGTGTATAAACAATCTCGGTGCATGGCTCGATTCACAAATAGATATGACATCACACATCAATTCCGTGTGTAGGTCTAGTTATGCACAGCTCCGACGAATAGGCCACATAAGAAAGTACCTCTCACCTGCTGCTATCAAGACTTTGGTGAACTCTCTGGTTACATCGAAAATAGACTACTGCAACTCATTGCTGCATGGAATTTCAAACAAAACACTGCGGAAACTTCAAAGAGTGCAAAACACAGCAGCCCGCATCATAACCAGGACTTCTCGATATGATCATATCACGCCGGTTTTGAAGGAACTTCACTGGCTTCCGGTTCAACATCGGATTGAATTCAAAATTCTGACACTTACGTATAAAGCCATGCACAATGAATCCGCCAAGTACATTGTCGACATGCTTGACGTGTACAGGCCTCGCAGAGAATTAAGATCAGCAAGTAGTTCTTTGACGTTGGTTGTACCAAAAAGTCGTAAGGTAAAATACGGTGAGAAAAGTTTCATGCATGCAGCTCCGAAACTCTGGAATGCTCTACCATCAGGCATTAGAGATGTAGACTGGCATGTTTCAAAAGATCTCTGAAAACACGTTTCTTCAACATATATTATTAGGGCAGTTTAGAAAACGTAGCTACTAATTGTCGGTTATCATAACTGCTGCATTAGCCACAGCGTGTTGATCCTGCCACTCGCTTATGACTGTGGGACTTTTCTTTTAAAACCCCTTTTTCAAACATGATGCTCCATAAATGTAGAAGAAATTATTAGATAAACAAACAAAAAAGATCTCATCCATAATTTTATGGACTTCTAAGGAATCCCCTTGCTGTTGTACGTGCGGGTGTTGTGTCAGCTGGATTCCGCTGTCCAGGAGTTAGATTCCGAGGGAGTGCTGTTGTCAAACGGGGCATCCCTATATGCTTGGTACCTCTGGTAACTCCAGTTCCAATGCCGGAGGGAGCACCGTAGTGGAACAGGGCATCCCTATACACCACTGGTATATTGGGAGTCTTGCTGGCATGACTTGCTACCCTGCCCTCAGCCAGTGCCAGGGATTCCTATTAAGCTAACCAAGTTTCCTTATTTTTGCTTACCAGTGAACTGTGTCGTGTAATATATGGGCAGTGGGAAGGTTAAGCATGTACGGTCCGATGCAGCATCGCGTGTCTCAGTCAATCTCGATTTGTCCAATATGATTCCTTTCCATTGCAGCCGGTGGGATATGTTGTAGGAACAGTATACGGGATACCCTCTTTAGTTTTACTTTGGCTGGGCTTTTCGGGTTCCCATAATAGGACATTTTACTCTGTAATTAAATTTCGGATATACCCTATTACAACTCCGTTAAAATACGGAATATCCCTTGTGTGCTCCCTTATTGCCATGGCGGGTCGAATAGTGTTTGACTGGGGGTTGCATATTGCGCGTATATTACAGTTGTTTATTTGTATTACTTAGTTTATATGCATGAACTTCAAATTGATCTGTTCTGTTAGCCAATTTTCCAGCAATATTTTATGTGTAGTGTTGCCAATAAATTTACCCAATTATGTTGGGTCTGCAGACAGATAAACTTACGGAAGGGATGAAATTGGTTTACCTATGTTCTAAATAAATTCTTTTTATTCATATTCTTATCTATATATAAGTATTAAATATATTTTATTTTAAATGTTCTATAATTACACATTGAATATACCCTGCTTTGTATATAAAATGTATCTATGTGAAGCGCTTTTGAACGCACATATCCTGTGTGAAAAGAGCGCTATATAAATGTGGTATAATAATAAATAATAAGTGTAACCTCGTTTGTTAACCCTGATCCTGCCAAGTGCAACCTCGTCTGTTAACCCTGATCCTGACAGGTGTAACCTGTTTAGTTAACCCTGATCCTGCCAAGTGTGACCTGATTAGTTAACCCTGATCCTGCCAAGTGTAACCTGGTTAGTTAACCCTGATCCTGTCAAGTCTGGCCTGATTTGTTAACCCTGCTCCTACCAAGTGAGGCCTGGTTAGTTAACCCTGATCCTGACCTGGTTAGTTAACCCTGATCCTGCCAAGTGTGACCTGGTGTGTTAACCCTGATCCTTCCAAGTGTGACCTGGTTTGTTAACCCTGATCCTGCCAAGTGTGACCTGGTTAGTTAACCCTGATCCTGCAAGTGTGACCTGGTTAGTTAACCCTGATCCTGCCTGGTTTGTTCACCCTGATCCAAGTGTGACCTGGTTAGTTAACCCTGATCCTGCAAAGTGTGACCTGGTTAGTTAACCCTGATCCTGCCAAGTGTGACATGTTTAGTTAACCCTGATCCTGCCAAGTGTAACCTGGTTTGTTAACCCAGATCCTGTGAAGTGTGACCTGGTTTATTAACCCTGATCCTGCCCTGTATGACCTGGTTAGTTAACCCTGATCCTGCCATGAGTGGCCTGGTTTGTTAACCCTGATCCTGCCAAGTGTGACCAGGTTTGTTAACCCTGATCCTGACCTGGTTAGTTAACCCTGATCCTGCCAAGTGTGACCTGGTTTGTTAACTCTGATCCTGCCAAATGTGGCCTGGTTTGTTAACCCTGATCCTGCCAAGTGTGGCCTATTTAGTTAACCCTGATCCTGCCAAGTGTAACCTGGTTAGTTAACCCTGATCCTGCCAAGTGTAACCTGGTTTGTTAACCCTGATCATGCCAGGTTTAACCTGGTTAGTTAACCCTGATCCTGCCAAGTGTAACCTGGTTTGTTAACCCTGATCATGCCAAGTGGAACCTGGTTAGTTAACCCTGATCCTGCCAAGTGTGACCTGGTTAGTTAACCCTGATCCTGCCAAGTGTAACCTGGTTTGTTAACCCTGATCCTGTCAAGTGTGACCCGGTTAGTTAACCCTGATCCTGCCAAGTGTGACCTGGTTAGTTAACCCTGGTCCTGCCTGGTTTGTTAACCCTGATCATGCCAAGTGTAACCTCGTTTGTTAAGCCTGATCCTGCCAAGTGTAACCTGGTTTGTTAACCATGATCTTGCCAAGTGTGACCTGGTTAGTTAACCCTGATCCTGCCAAGTGTAACCTGGTTTGTTAACCCCGATCCTACCAAGTGTGACCTGGTTAGTTAACCCTGATCCTGCCAAGTTTAACCTGGTTTGTTAACCCTGATCCTGCCAAGTGTGACCTGGTAAGTTAACCCTGATCCTGCCAAGTGTGACCTGGTTAGTTAACCCTGATCCTGCCAAGTGTGGCCTGGTTTGTTAACCCGGATCCTGCCAAGTGTGACCTGGTTTGTAAACCTTGATCCTGCCAAGTGTAACCTGGTTTGTTAACCCTGATCCTGCCAAGTGTGGCCTGGTTTGAATTTACAAGCATCTTGAATCCAGACGAGACGATGAGTAGCTCGACGCCTAATCAGAATCTAAACTAAATTTGTATATCTATTGCATATCTTTCATTGACTGGATTCATTATCTGGATAGATAATCATGCGGTTCGTTCCGATTATTGATTTCATCCATGTGAAGCGCTTTTGAACGCACATATCCTGTGTGAAAAGCGCGCTATATAAATGTGGTATAATACTAATAATAATAAACTGACACTCTGCCAATGGTTTCTCAAATGTTTCAACGAAGTAAGTACATATTTCGACAGACGACATTTTAATCAAGCACATTTTGTTGCAGCAGTACAAAAGTAAAATATGTACCGTTTATGCTATTCACTACAACCCACGATTCATTATTCGTCCCACAAACGATAATATATAGTTACAATAAATCCATTGATGCAAAACATCAAAGGCGCGGATTACTGAATAGTGAATAAAAATCAAACGTGTTTTAAATAATATATTGTCAACTAAATGTTTGTTTTACTCCTATGACCTTAGTAACACAAAATAATTATTCCCTTTCACCACAAAGGATCCTTAAAACAGCAGTCATTTCAGTCAGATTGTCCTAGTTATACAATAAACCTTCCAGTCTCACACTGGACACCTTATCCCCATCTTGTTAAATATTCATGTAAGAAATAAAGACATCATGGCCATTTATAAGCTGGTATTTTATAATCGCATTTATCACAGATATCAGATTTCTAATCTGAACATTTTCTCAACTTCACAGCTTATTGCAGGTCTAAAGTTCGGGCACTTTCACTTCCGTAAATAATGTGTTCTTTATCGTTTTCTCGATTATAGAATCAGCCGTCACGATCTTACCCCTGGGTCTCTTTTAAAAAGCAGCAATTTCAGTCGGATTGCCATAGTAACCAACAAACACTCTTCAGTTCAGTGCCCCTGGACCTTTAGAGAATGTTATTTTAGTTGATTTTCCATCGAAATATCTTTACTAAGTAAGCACCGCCCCTGATTTAAACGGTTGTCATAAGCGTACTGCCCGAATGTGAAAGTTGTCGGTTCCACAACATCTTAGTCATTTCCACGGCTGTTATCGATGATGATCCTTCCGTTGCGGTATTAACCCTTCGCTTGCTATTCACGTCAATATACATACCTGTAAATAGTGACGACCCAGATGAGACAGCTCCTGCAGGAGCTGTCTCATCAGGGTCTGCACTATTTACAAGTTGAATGTGCAACCAATGCACTCTACAGCAGTGATTACACAGCGATATACTTGTAAACAGTGAAGATGTATGCACTTATACAACAGGGCATGGGTAAAGAATGGAGAAATGTGTTTTAAAATTCAGCAAGAGAAGGGTTAAATATGTTTTATTAGTCCTGACCTAGGAGAAATTATTTTATAATATTTCCATTTCCAAAATACAGACAATTCTAGACTGAAAAAAAGTATGTCGACCTGTTTCCAACTACATGTATATAAAACTGTATTATTCCATCAGACCTTGGGTTGATTACATGGCAATGTAATTAATTAAATTACTATTACTTTCATAAAAGGTCAATTACCATTACAATTGTTTTATGAATGTTTATTAATTGAATTACAATTACTTTGACAAATGTAATTAATTACATCTCAATTACTTTGAAAAGGCTGGCAACAAAAAAATGTTTGAGAAAACAAGTTTATTAAGTAACACACCTAGTACATGTACTTGTAAGTATACACGCACATGACCAGTAATATATTTACAGTCATTGAATTCTGTTCATGTATCAGAAATATTTTTATAAACAGCTTTCAGTGCTCACTAGATATATACCAATATATAAAAGAGTAATCTTCATAAGAACGCTGTCGTAGACATGTTATACACAGATGTCTGATCAGGGTCTACACTGATTCTTACATTTCATATATTAACCTGGAATACTGCAGATCTACCGTACCAGTAAATATCAGGATTGGGGAAAAACTGGACTCCCTAAAACGAATGACGAATGAAAATGGAATGACGAATGACAGGTAGTATTTTTACAATAACCGGTCCCTTGTCATTCAGTTTGTTATAAGATGGAATGACAATGGTTATAGATAGGATGACATACTTTTGAGCCATTGTAGTCGCCATATGGCCTTTTGGAAATGGAATGACACTGTTGTAAGGTGGAATGACAGTTATTATAGGCTGAATGACAGACTTTTGAGACATTGTAGCCCCCTTATGATCTTTTGGAAATGGAATGACACTATTTAAGGTGTAATGACAGTTATTATAGGCTGAATGACAGACTTTTGAGACATTGTAGCCCCCTTATTATATCTCCCCCATTTATGGGGAGACATATTGTTTTTGCCAGAGTTGTCTGTCTGTCTGTCTGTCCGTCCGTCCGTCCGTCCGTCCGTCCGTCTGTCTGTCACAAACTTGCCTCGCGCGTGTCTCTGGAACCAGTTGGGCTAGAGTCACCAAACGTCACAGAAATGTTCACCTGCATGAGTTGTTGTGCACCTGGGTTTTTTGAATTGTCTCCCCTGATAACTTTGGAGTTATTGCCCCTGATGACTTAACATTAGAAAATCTTTGTGTCGTGCGTATCTCTGAAACCGCTAGTACTAGAGTCACCAAACCTCAAAGGAATGTTCACCAGCATGAGTTGTTGTGGACCTATTTTTTTAATTGTCCCCCCCCCCCCTGATAATTCCTGAGTTATTGCCCCTGATATGAACACTAAAATGTATACAAACTTTGTGTCGCGCGTATCTCTAGTAGGGCTTAGAGTCACCAAACTTCACAGGATTGTTCACTAGCATGAGTTGTTTTGCTCTTGGGTTTTTTTTAATTGTCTCCCCCTGTTAACTTTGGAGTTACTGCCCCTGATGACTTAAAATTAGACAAACTTTACTTAGTGCCGTGCATACTTTGTATCGTGTGTATCTCTGAAACCACTAGGACTAGAGTCACCAAACTTCACAGGAATGTTGACCAGCATGAGCAGCTGTGCACATGGGATGTTTGAATTGTCTCCCCTTGATAACTTTGGAGTTATTGCCCCTGATATGATTATTTAAAATTAGAGAAATTTTGTGTCATGCATATCTTTAAAACCACTAGGGCTAGAGTCACCGACCTTCATAGGAATGTTGACCAGCATGAGTTGTTGCGCACCTGGGGTTTTTGAATTGTCTCCCCTGATAATTCTTGAGTTATTGCCGCTGATATGAGAAATTTTGTGCTGCTTGTATCTCTAAAACCACTAGGGATAGAGTCCCAAACTTCACAGGAATGTGGGATAGAGTCCCCAAACTTCACAGGAATGTTCACCAGCATGGGTTGTTGTGCATCTGGGTTTTTTAATTGTCTCCCCCTGATAACTTTGGAGTTACTGCCCCTTATGACTTGAAATAAGAGGAAACTTGACTTTGTATCGTGTGTATCTCTGAAACTACTAGTACTAGAGTCACCAAACTTCAAAAGAATGTTGTCCAGCATGTGTTGTTGTGTACCCGGGGTTTTTGAATTGTCTCCCCTGATAATGTTGGAGTTATTGCCCCTAGTGACCTTAAATTAGACCCTGATAAGTTTGGGGTTACAGACATTACACTTGTGTATTGGACAGAGGATGGGAGGGGGAGACATCTGATTTTTGCCAAAAACAAACCTCTAGTGATCTTTTGGAAATGGAATGACACTATTTAAGGTGGAATGACAGTGCTTATAGATGGAATGACATACGTCTGAGACTTTGTAGCCCCGATATGACCTTTGGGAAATGGAATGACACTGTTGAAAGGTAGAATGACAGTTATTATAGGTAGAATGACATACTTTTGAGATATTGTAGCCGCCATATGACCTTTTGGAAATGGAATGACACTATTTAAGGTGGAATGACAGTGCTTATAGGTAGAATGACATACTTCTGAGAATTTGTAGCCCCGATATGACTTTTGGGAAATGGAATGACACTGTTGTAATGTGGAATGACAGTTATTATAGGTGGAATGACATATCTTTGAAACATTGTAGCCCACATATGAGATTTGTAAAATGGAATGACACTGTTGTAAGGTGGATTGACAGTTATTATAGGTGGAATGACATATTTTTGAGGCATTGTAGCCCCCATATGACAGTTGGGAAATGGAATGACACTGTTGTAAGGTAGAATGACAGTTAGTATAGGCGGAATGACATACTTTTGAGACATTGTAGTCGCCATATGACCTTTTGGAAATGGAATGACACTGTTGTTAGGTGGGATGACAGTTATTACAGGTGGAATGACAAATCTTTGAGACATTGTAGCCGCCATATGACCTTTTGGAAATGGAATGACACTATTTAAGGTGTAATGACAGTTATTATAGGTGGAATGACATACTTCTGAGACTTTGTAGCTCTTATTTGACCTTTGGGAAATGGAATGACACTTTTGTAAGGTGGAATGACAGTGATAATAGGCGTAATGACATACTTGTGAGACACTGTAGCCCCCTAATGACCTTATGGAAATGGAATGACACTATTGAAGGTGGGATGACTGCTTATAGGTGGAATGACATACGTCTGAGACTTTGTAGCCCCCATTTGACCTTTTGGAAATGGAATGACACTGTTGTAAGGTAGAATGACAGTCATTATAGGCGGAATTACATATTTGTGAGACATTGTAACCGCCATATGACCTTTTGGAAATGGAATGACACTATTTAAGGTGGAATGACATACATTTGAGCCATTGTAGTCCCTATATGACATATGGGAAATGGAATGACACTGTTGTAATGTGGTTTGACAGTTATTATAGGAGGAATGACATACTTTTCAGACATTTTCGTCGCCATATCACCTTTGGAAATGGAATGACACTTGTAAGGTGGAATGACAGTTATTATAGGTGGAATGACATACCTTTAAGACATTGTAGCCCCCATATGACATTTTGGAAATGGAATGACACTATTAAAGGTAGAATGACAGTGCTTATAAGTGGAATGACATACTTCTGAGACCTTGAAGTCCCGATATGATCTTTGGGAAATGGAATGACACTGTTGTAAGGTGGAATGACAGTAGTTATAGGTGAAATGACATATCTTTGAAACATTGTAGCCCCAATATGACATTTGGGAAATGGAATGACACTGCTGTAAGGTGGAATGACAGTTATTATAGGCGGAATGACATACTTCTGAGCCATTGTATTCCGTATATGACCTTTTGGAAATGGAATGACACTATTTAAGGTGGAATGACAGTACTTATAGATGGAAGGACAACTTTGTAGCCGATATGACCTTTGGGCATTGTAATAACACTGATGTAAGGAGGAATGTCAGTAATTATAGGTGGAATGATATATCTTTGAAACATTGTAGCACCCATATGACATTTGGGAAATTGAATGACATTATTGTAAGGTGGAATGACAGTTATTATAGGTGGAATGACATATCTTTGGGTTATTGTAGCCCCCATATGACATTTGGGAAATGGAATGACACTGTTGTAAGGTGGAATGATAGTTATTATAGGCTTAATGACATACGCTTGAGGCATTGTAGTCCCTATAGACATTTAAGAAATGGAATGACACTGTTGTAAGGTGGAATGACAGTTATTATAGGAGGAATGACATACTTTTGAGACATTGTCGTCGTCATATGACCTTTGGAAATGGAATGACACTTTTGTAAGGTAGAATGACAGTTGTTATAGGTGGAATGACATACCTTTGAGACATTGTATCCCGCATATAACCTTTTGGAAATGGAATGACAATATTTAAGGTAGAATGACAGTACTTATAGGTGCAATGACATACTTCTGACAACTTTGTAGCCCCGATATGACATTTGGAAAATGGAATGACACTGTTGTAAGGAAGAATGACAGTAATTATTTGTGGAATGACAAAGCTTTGGAAGATTGTAGCCCTCATATGACATTTATGAAATTGAATGACACCGTTGTATGGTAGAATGGCAGTTATTATAAGTGAAATGACATACTTTTTAGACATTGTAGTCGCCATATGACCTTTTGGAAATGGAATGTCACCATTTAAGGTGGAATGACAGTGCTTATAGGTGGAATTACATACTTCTGAGACTCTGTAGCCCCGATATGACCGTAGGGAAATTGAATGACATTGTTGTAAGATGGAATGACAGTTATTATAGGCTTAATGACATTCTTTGAGACATTGCAGCCCCCATATTACATTTAAGAAATAGAATGACACTGTTGTAAGGTGGAATGACAGTTATTATAGGCGGGTTGACATACTTTTGAGACATTGTCGTCGCCATATGACCTTTGGAAATGGAATGACACTGTTGTAAGGTAGAATGACAGTTATTATAGGTGAATTGACATACCTTTGAGATATTGTCGCCCCATACGACCTTTTGGAAATGGAATTACACTATTTAAGGTGTAATGACATTGCTTATAAGTGGAATGACATACATCAGAGACCATGTAGCCCCGATATGACATTTGGGAAATGGAACGACACTGTTGTAGGTCAGACATTTTCGTCGACATATGACCTTTCGAAATGGACTGACACTGTTGTACGGTGGAATGAAAGTTATTATAGGTTGAATGACATACCTTTAAGACATTGTAGCCCCCATATGACATTTTGGAAATGGAATGACACTATTAAAGGTGGAATGACAGTGCTTATAAGTGGAATAACATACTTCTGAGACCTTGTAGCCCCGATATGATTTTTGGAAATGGAATGACACTGTTGTAATGTGGAATGACAGTAGTTATAGGTGGAATGACATATCTTTGAAACATTGTAACCCCCATATGACATTTGGGAAATGAAATGACACTGTTGTAAGGTAGAATGACAGTTATTATAGGTGAAATGACATATCTTTGAAACATTGTAGCCCCAATATGACATTTGGGAAATGGAATGACACTGCTGTAAGGTGGAATGACAGTTATTATAGGCGGAATGACATACTTCTGAGACATTGTATTCCGTATATGACCTTTTGGAAATGGAATGACACTATTTGAGGTAGAATGACAGTACTTATAGGTGGAAGAACATACTTCTGACAACTTTGTAGCCCCGATATGATCTTTGGGCATTGGAATGACACTGTTGTAAGGAGGAATGACAATAATTATAGGTGGAATGACATATCTTTGAAACATTGTAGCCCCCATATTTGGGAAATTGAATGACACTGTTGTATGGTAGAATGGCAGTTATTATAGGTGGAGTGACATACTTTTGAGAAATTGTAGCCGCCATATGACCTTTTGGAAATGGAATGACACTATTTAAGGTGAAATGACAGTGCTTATAGGTGGAATGACATACTTCTGACACTTTGTAGTCCCGATATGATCTTTGGGAAATTGAATGACATTGTTGTAAGGTGGGATGACAGTTATTATAGGTGGAATAACATATCTTTGAGTTATTGTAACCCCCATGTGACATTTGGGAAATGGAATGACACTGTTGTTAGTTGGAATGACAGTTATTATAGGCTTAATGACATACATTTGAGACATTGTAGCCCCCATATGACATTTAAGAAATGGAATGACACTGTTGTAAGGTGGAATGAAAGTTATTATAGGCGGAATGATATACTTTTCAGACATTGTCGTCGCCATATGACTTTTGGAAATGGAATGACACTGTTGTAAGGTAGAATGACATTTATTATAAGCGGAATGACATACTTCTAAGACATTTTATCCCGCATATGACCTTTTGGAAATAGAATGACACTATTTAAGGTGGAATGACAGTACTTATAGGTGGAATGGCATGCTTCTGAGACCTTGTAGTCCCGAAATGACCTTTGGGAAATGGAATGACACTGCTGTAAGGAGAAATGACAGTAATTATAGGTGGAATGACATATCTTTGAAACATTGTAGCCCACATATGACATTTGGGAAATTGAATGACACTGTTGTATGGTAGAATAACCGTTAATTTAGGCGGAATTACATAATTTTTAGACATTATAGCTGCCATATGACCTTTTGTAAATGGAATGACACTATTTAAAGTGGAATTACAGTGCTTATAGGTGGAATGACATACTTCTGAGACTTTGTAGCCCCGATATTACCTTTGGGAAATTGAATGATATTGTTTTAAGGTGTTACTACAGTTATTATAGGTGGAATGACATATCTTTCAGTTATTGTAGCCCCCATATGACATTTGGGAATTGGAATGGAATGACAGTTATTATAGGTGAAATGACATACTTCTGAAACTTTGCAGCTCTCATTTTGACATTTGGGAAATGGAATGACACTTTGTAAAGTGGAATGACGTTATTATAGGTGGAATGGCATATTTTGGAGATATTGTAGCCCCCATATGTCCTTTTGGAAATGGAATGACACTATTTAAGGTGGAATAACAGTGCTTATAGGTGGAATGACATACATCTGAAACTTTGTAGCCACCATTTCACCTTTGGTGAATTGAATAACCGTGTTGTAAGGTGGAATGACAGTTATTATAGATATGACATACGGGAAATGGAATGACACTGTTGTAAGGTGGAATGACAGTTATTATAAGTGAAATGACATATCTTTGAGACATTATAGCCCCCATATGACATTTGGGAAATGGAATGACACTGTTGTTAGGTGGAATGACAGTTATTATAGGTGGAATGGCATATGTTTGAGACATCGTAGCCCCCATACGACATTTGTGAAATGGAATGACACTATTTAAGGTGGAATGACAGTGATCAAAGGCGTAATGACATACTTTTGAGACATTCTAGCAGCCATATGACCGTTTGGAAATGGAATGACACTGTTGTAAGTTGGAATGACAGTTATTATAGGTGGGATGCCATATGTTTTAGACATTGTAGCCCCCATATGACCTTTGGGAAATGGAATGACACTGTTGTAAGATGGAATGACAGTTATTATTTGCGGAAAGACATACATTTGAGACATTGTAACCGCCATTTTACGTTTTGGAAATGGAATGACCATGTTGTGAGGTAGAATGAAGTAATTATAGACGGAATAACATACTTTTGAGACATTCCCAACCCCATATGACATTTAGGAAATAGAATATCACTGTTGTAAGGTAGAATGACAGTAATCATAGACGGAATGACATACTTTCGAGACATTGTAGCCCCCATATGACCTTTGGGAAATGGAATGACAATATATATTTTAGGTGGAATGACAGTGATTATAGGCGTAATGACATATTTTTGAGATATTGTAGTCGCCGTATTACCTTTTGGAAATGGAATGACACTGCTGTAAGATGGAATGACAGTTATTATAGGCGGAATGACATACATTTGAGACATTGAAGCCCCCATTTGACCTTTAGGAAATGGAATGACACTGTTGTAAGTTAGAATGACAGTAATTATAGACGGATTGACATACTTGTGAGACATTGTAGCCTCCATATGATATTTTGGAAATGGAATGACAATATTTAAGATGAAATGACAGTGATTTTAGGTGTTATGACATACTTTTGAGACATTGTAGCCGCCATATGACCTTTTGGAAATGGAATGACACTTTTGTAAGGTGGAATGACAGTTATTATAGGTAGAATAGCATATCTGTAAGACATTTCCAAAAGGTCATATGGGGGCTACAATGTCTCAAAGGTATGTCATTCCGCCTATAATGACTGTCATTCCATTTTACAACAGTGTCATTCCATTTCCCAAAGGTCATATCGGGGCTACAATGTCTAAAAAATATGTCATTCCATCTATAATAACTGTCATTCCACCTTACAACAGTGCCATTCCATTTCAAAAAGGTCATATCCGGGCTAAAAAGCCTCAGAAGTATGTCATTCCACCTATAAGCACTGTCATTCCACCTTAAATAGTGTCATTCCATTTCCAAAAGGTCATATGGCGGCTACAATGTCTCAAAAGTATGTCATTCCGCCTATAATAAGTGTCATTCTACCTTACAACAGTGTCATTCCATTTCCAAAAGGTCAAATGGGGGCTATAATGTCTCAGAAGTATGTCATTCCACTTATAAGCACTGTCATTCCACCTTAAGTAGTGTCATTCCATTTCCCAAAGGACATATGGGGGCTACAATGTCTCAAAAATATGTCATTTCATCTATAATAACTGTCATTTCACCTTCCAACAGTGTCATTCCATTTCCCAAAGGTCATATCGGGCCTACAAGGTTTCAGAAGTATTTCATTCCACCTATAATAACTGTCATTCCACCTTACAACAGTGTCATTCCATTTCAAAAAGGTCATATCGGGGCTAAAACGTCTCAAAAGTATGTCATCCCGCCTATAATAAATGTCATTCTACCTTACAACAGTGTCATTCCATTTCCAAAAGTTCAAATGGGGGCTACAAAGTCTCAGAAGTATGTCATTCCGCCTATAAGCACTGTCATTCCACCTTAAGGAGTGTCATTCCATTTCCAAAAGGTCATTTGGGGGCTACAATGTCTCAAAAGTATGTCATTCCGCCTATAATAACTGTCATTCCACCTTACAATAATGTCATTCCATTTCCAAAAGGTCATAGGGCGGCTACAATGACTCAAATGTATGTCATTCTATCTATAACCATTGTCATTCCATCTTATAACAAACTGAATGACAAGGGACCAGTCATTGTAAAAATACTACCTGTCATTCGTCATTCCATTTTCATTCGTCATTCGTTTTAGGGAGTTCCAGAGTTATGGCCCTTGTGCATGACACTAGCCCTCATTATGCTTCTTCAATGTGTGAAGTTATAATGAATTTGGCATAACTTTTTAGGAGATATGGCCCGGACACGAAGCGTGACAGACGGACGGACAGACGGACGGACGGACGGATAGACGACGGACGGACAGACGGACGGACAGACGGACGGCCGGACAGACGGAATCGAGCAAACCTATAGTCCCCCAACCGGTAACCGGTGGGGGACTAACAAACTGAATGACAAGGGACCAGTCATTGTAAAAATACTACCTGTCATTCGTCATTCCATTTTCATTCGTCATTCGTTTTAGGGAGTTCCAGAGTTATGGCCCTTGTGCATGACACTAGCCCTCATTATGCTTCTTCAATGTGTGAAGTTATAATGAATTTGGCATAACGTTTTAGGAGATATGGCCCGGACACGAAGCGTGACAGACGGACGGACAGACGGACGGACGGACGGACAGACGACGGACGGACAGACGGACGGACAGACGGACGGCCGGACAGACGGAATCGAGCAAACCTATAGTCCCCCAACCGGTAACCGGTGGGGGACTAACAAACTGAATGACAAGGGACCAGTCATTGTAAAAATACTACCTGTCATTCGTCATTCCATTTTCATTCGTCATTCGTTTTAGGGAGTCCCGGGAAAAACAAAGGTTGATGTAGAAGAAATTAACTTTACCTGGTTAGGTCAATAATAATCATTTTCAAATAGTTTGTATTTGGGTGATACATCAAGTTTATTCTTTATCTGGGGTAACTGTCCAGATTCAAGCTGATGCTGCCATTTGTATACAATTTCTTCATCTTTTGATTAAAAGGAAACAATTGTAACAAAGGAGCAGGGCATACTAGGAATTTAACATGCACCGTTTGTCAGCAGTCAAAGGGTTATATCATGTGGGTTATACAATGTATAGTCACTGCTGGTCACTGCATTTTGCTTCCTGTGGTCAGTCAGATGTGACAGTGTCTGTTGTCAATAGCAAAATTATCACAGGTAATGATAAAGGTGTCAGTGCTGTTGGCTGTATTCAATTATTCTGGATACTTGTAATCTGCCAAACTCTTCCAACACAATAGACTTGTTTATATTGCACTGACGACACTTGAAAACAATGTATACCCTCATCAAAGCGATGCTATATGAGCCCTTTGAACAGGTCTGCACTATTTGAAATATTACTCTAGGTTTTGTTCTGAGTCCAAAAATACAACACATTCCCAGAAATGCAAAAATTGATTAACTCAAAGTTTTGATATGCTTTATGACAGTAAATTTAAGAAAGCAATGTAGACTGAGATGAGGTGCCTTCTAATAATATTATTATGAACTGTAGCATTAGGGTATGTACTGTTAGCAACTTAGCAATGCAGACTACATACCGATACTGTCTGCCCTGTATGCTATTGAAGAATGAATATCAAAATATTACCATTTTCATGAGATGTGTTTAATTTTTCAGTGGGGTATATTATAAAACCCTGCAGTAGATGAATAATTTGCAAAATATGTGATGTCATTCAGTTGAATATATATGTTATTTGAACTTCTCTGTGCATTAATATAATACACTCAAATAGCATTTGTTATTTAATCACTTTCTCCATGGATTCAGTGTTTAAAATTTCAAATGTATTAAAATCACTGAATGGCTATGCTAAATATAGTGTAAATAACCAAAGACCTATGATAACACATATTAGTATAGGTCTTTGAAATAACCAAAGTAATTGAAAACTAATTGTCCATTACACCTAATATTTCACTGTAATTAATTACATTACAATTACATGTAATTAAAAGAGCACTCAATTACACATTATATCAATTACATTGAAAACATGTAATTAAGTGTAATTAATACAATTTTAATTACCCCAGGTCTGTATTCCATACATGATGTTTTTATAATCATAAAGACAAATTAAAATTCACTCGCAATTCTTGATAAATCAGCCCTCCTTCCAGTGAAATTCCAATGCCAGCGTTCCATATATAGCGCGGGGTCATCAGGCTAGCGCGCATTAACCGTATAGATCAAACATCTCGTGTCAAGTTTCGCTCATTGCACAGTAACACCTATTTAAAACGACCACTTTATAATTGAACATAATTGTCTCTAAAAGCAGATGGAGCAGGGCAAAACTAATGCGTTTAAGCTCTTTGCATGAAAATCCTGTATATTGTTTGTCCTACAGTAAGCTACCACCTGCCCTTAATACCCAGTAGTACAGTAGTAGATATCGCTTTCATCCATTACTCGATCAATACGCCTTTCTTCGCATTTGCAAACAGAATAGAATTAGACCAGACACCTACTGTGAGAACCGTCTAATCAGTGTCTGCTCTGTTTGCTTATGGTATAATATAGACAGGATTCTGCAGTTTTTTGCCATTGCCAAACATTCCTATATCTATTATAACAATTAATCTAAATAATATTCACGATATCATTATTATGTGCATGTACATAAATATTCACGGACTAAATGCTAAAGGGTTTATACTTATCCTCCTGTCCCTGTAGACACGTGATTTGCGAAAGTACTATAGCCCCGGCAAAATTACTCGGTTTCTCTACTCGTACACAAAATATAGGAAGCGTTTGCTACTGAAGAACGAGTACCTTTCAGTTAATTCGTTAGAATTACATTTACAAATAGTCCGTTTTTGTACTTAAGAGCGAGTACCTTTCAGTTTATTCGTTAGAATTACATTTACAAGTAGTTCAGTTTTGTACTGAAGAGCGAGTACCTATCAATTTGTACCTTAGAATTACATTTAGTTTGGTTTAACATATTGGTAACTGTGAGTGCTCATTTTTATCTCTAACACATTTAACTCTTTCCCTGTTGAATATCCATATAAAAATAACGACATCGGCACTATTTATTGGCTGAAATTGTATAATGGCATATTTACACAGGATATAAACTGTTGAGTCAGCTCTTATAGGAACCGTCTGGTCTGGTTCTACTGTGTTTGCAAATGTATGAGAGAAATGGTGAACTCTTACTCCGCGAACAAGCGTTACTTGTACCCACACTTGCATCTGGTGCAATTTTGACCAAATCTCATTCGATCAAGCTTTTGGCGAAACTATTGACCGAGTTGCAAACAGTTTGGATCCTGATGAGGCACGGGTTACTCGGCGTCTCATCTGGGTCAAATCAATTGGCACTAGCAAGTCAGATCTCTAATAGCGAGATAATGATAAAAACACACGTTTTCATAAAAAGAAACTCGAAAACATTATCAGAATAACGAATATTGATCTCTAGCTAGCAGAAACAATTTCCGTTTTCTTTCAATATCTTCTTCTAATGATACTGGTTTCTCGCGCAAGTCTCGCTCAGCTGCATATTGAAATGATTCGCCCCTCTCTCTGCCATCTGTAAAATCATTAAAAAAAACGTGGCAAAATGAACGCCAGCGCAACCTGGTCTCACTAATAGAAATCAGCGTCAAAGCGCAGTTAATATCTCATTAACAGTCAATAAAATCTTCCATTTCTTGCTATAAACCCTTATCCAGCTAACCGCGATCTCACTCGCATTTGCAAGCAGTTCGGATCCAGATGAGACACTGACTGACTCGATGTCTTATAGGACCCAAACTGTCTGACACTCGATCTATAGTTTCTCAAAAGCAAATGCCAAGACACGTGGTTAATAGTTTGAATCGAAAATAGTCAGATCCGAATTCGATCCGACATTTTTACTGCGGGGTAAGGGTTAAAACGGGAGAAAAAATCAATGCACTGCTAGCAATTAACCCTTATCGTGCTGAAAAAATTAGGTCCGCCAAAACTCTGATCTGTCGTATGTTACTTGTGATTCTTCCAAGCGTTTGAGAAACTATTGAGCGAGTGTCAAACAGGTTGGATCATGAGGAGAGCCCGCGTTACTCGGTGTCTCAACTGGATTCAAGCTGTTTGCAAATGAGAGCCAGGCCGCGCTTAACATGATAAGGGTTATATTTCTTTCGCAACGTTTAGAATACCCTAGATGAGTTAAAGGTAATCGATTGATTTGTGTCTATAAAAGTCTGGTAATATAGTTATTTATATTTGTTTTAACCCTTTGAATGCGGGAAACCTGTGTACTGGCATTTGCAAACAGTGTAGACCCAGATTAGAGCCTTTTATACTAGAATGGATGATAGAGTCTGCATTGTTTGCCATTTAAATATATGTAGCCAATTTAAGCCTTTCTTGCTGAACTGATTCTATAGTTGAACACTAACGAGCCTGTGTACTTTGAACATTCAGAATCCAAAGAGTTTATATCACGGGTTGGTAGGAGGTTATACATAATGGTAATTGGTTTGAAATAGTACAAACTACACATATATGAAGTAAATGGAAGCTGGTGGTTTACTAAATTATATTTCTGTATAATTGTTAAGCGTTAAGCCACCACATGCATGCATTAAACCCCACAGATAAACGTCTGTTGAGTGTTCATGGTAGGGTGGTTTTACTGTATTACAGAAACCAGACACATATTCTGTTTATGGTTTCATATTTCTCACACCTCTTGTACCACTTCCATTTACTCCATATATACGCATTTTAAGGTATTTACAAACAGAGTAGACCCGGGTCATACGGCTCCTCTTGGGGTCATTTGATCAGGGTCTGCTTTGGTATAAAATAGATCTGATCAAAGCCGAACAATTCTGTCTTCTTATATGGCATTATAAAATTAATCTAATTGATATTCATTGTGGGTTTATTTGCTACATGAACATTCAAGGTGTAAGGCTTTAAGGATAAACATGGCAACCCTTTACTCCATGAATATTCATTTAAGAAATAATTACATCATAAATAGCAATTAGATTATATTTTATGATAAAATATCCTGTGTCCAGATCTTCTACTTCTACTTTCACTATGTAGTAGAAGTAGAAGATCTGGACACAGGATATTTTCGCCATGGTAGAAACTACATAATCATATCTATATTGTATCATTAGCAAACAGAGCAGACCTGGCTCCTAAAGGAGCGGCCTGATCTCGGTCTACTGATTGCAAAGGCACAGAAAGGCATATTTATGGAGCAACGGGTAAGTGCTCCGTTATCGGCGCGAAAGCATTAGCTTTCGCGTCTATATGTAACGCATTAGGTTGAATTTCACTGGTAGGAGGGCTGATTTATCAAGACTTGTGAAACTATTGTGGAATTGTAATTTGTCGTTTATGAGTGTAAAAACAGTATGGCTGGAATAATACAATTATATGTAGTTGGAAACAGGTCGACATATTTGTTTCCACTGTATAATTGTATGTATTTAGGAAATGAAAATGTTAGAAAATGATTTCCCCTATGGTCGGGGCTAATACAACATGTATATACCGCAACGGCAAGATCATCAAGGATAATCACCGAGGAAATGACTAAGATGTTGCGAAACCGAGTATGCCTAAAAGACGAAAGGATGGCTATGGGCCGAAAGTAGGCGAAAGGAGGCGAAAGGAGGACTAAAAATTAATAACGGCCATTTAGTAGTTATTATAAATGATATGTACATAATTTTTATATTTTAAATTTATTTGGCATTAATATACTGATTAATATATGAACACATCATTAATATATTGATGACATTTACAGGGAAAACGGATTACTTATTCCTTTCGCCACAGTAAATCCCTCGAAAGGAGTGTAACTGAGTGAAGAATTGCGGGTTATTGCCGATAATAATTAGTGTTTTTAATTAATATATACACATATTTTATGCTAGAGCATGATTTAAGACCCAGGCACAACATTTTACTTCATAGATACATCTTTACAAACAGGGTA
Source organism: Azorinus chamasolen (assembly GCA_963576725.1). Classification (NCBI taxonomy): domain Eukaryota; kingdom Metazoa; phylum Mollusca; class Bivalvia; order Cardiida; family Solecurtidae; genus Azorinus; species Azorinus chamasolen. The sequence goes on from OY755239.1 coordinate 75,574,090, forward strand.
AACCTAGAGTGGACTCAAAATTAATGGTCCCTGGTCGTTTCGGACGCAATCCGTTTCGGCCTTGGTCGTTTCGGCCACGATTGGGACCGAAACGACCAAGGAATACGTATAATATCAGTAACAGACATCAAATTTTATTTAAGCAAAATATGTTCTCTGTCGGGAAATGGACCCTTGACAAGAAATAAAGAACGCGAAGAGAAATGCAATCAGATTTGACAGTTCCTAAATGTCAACTATTGCACTTAGTTATTCCTCAATTCTGTTTCCACTCTATATGACGAAAATAAACCCACGAGAATAAAGTATTTGATGTTTGCTTAAAAATGCTGCAAATATTGATAATTGCTTAAATTTGTAATTATATTAATGATTTTGTAAACTGTTAGTCAAAGATTTTACAGAATCAACGATATTGACAGTAGATAATGGTTTAATTGTAATTAAAATATAACCTTTATAAGTATCAAACAAATAAAATCAATCGCTGTTTGAATTATGTTGTAATAGCAAATTACTGTTAATGGTGGTACCTGTTTGCACTAGTGTCATCAGAGATTTAATAGCCGCGACAGTTTGTACTAATTATTTAATTTGTTATTTCTTTGATGATGTATCATTCAATTTAACGGCATGTATGATCGGATTAATTTTAATTATGGGTGCACATTTTTGGTTGAAAGTTGTTGTTTTTTTTACACAAATTTTCACCCGCTATATGCAAGCAAGGTGCCAAACAGTTTGGATCTTGATAAGAAACTGAGTTACTCAACATATCATCTGGACCCAAAGTGTTTGCAAAAATAATCATTCATCCGCCAGCAACAGGCTTAAGGCTAACATCTAACAACAACATATGTCCTTATTTTTTATTGGATTCATTTCTGCATATATCATATCACAATTGCCATTTATATATGGCTCGTACTGAATCTTCTCTGTTTACTTATGAAATAATATAGACACTCCTTGGCTTTTCATTTAGACATACAGTTGAACTTTGCTATCTCGAATTGGATAATATACAGTATGAAATGAATACTATTAGGTCTAAAAACCTACAGGAGTTGTCAGCATTACTTTAGACCTGCAATAAGCTGTGAACTTAAGAAATTGTTCAGATTAGAAATTAGATATTTGTGTGCTCATGCCATTATAAAATTTGGGATAATAAATATTCAGGATGTCATTATGTCTTACACGAATATTTAGCCTGAAAAGGGATAAGGGGTCCAGTGTGAGACTGAAAGGGTATAACTAGGGTCACCCGACTGAAATGGCTGCCGATTCAAGGGCCCTTTGTGATGAAACTTATGATTTTTTTTAAGTTACTAAGGCCATATGAGTAGTCTAAAACATTTAGACATTTTTTTGACATTACTTAAATATTATATTAAAAAAATATGACGTCACTTCCACTTTGTTATGTCCTGATGAAGATGTAAATCGAAACATGTATGCAGTAAAATAAAAAAAAATGTTGGTTGTTACTTTACCCCATATTTAAATATTATATAAAATAGGTTTGATTATTATTCAGTAATACGCGCCTTTTGATGCTTCGCATCAATGATTTTCTTGTAGTCTGTAGTCATGTTCATCACTCCTCGTGATACAGAATAGTAAAACTTGCCACTAGAATTAGTGTGTGTTTATATTGGAATTGATACACATTGGTTATTTATAAATGTCCTTGCTGGTATTGACGAAGAATACAACATTTTCATGCAGTGGGCATTCTCCAGTAAATCGTTTAACACTAATTGTCGTCTGCAAAAGTTGTCGTCTGCTACAAACATCTTTTCAAAACATTTCACCAGAATGTCAGACCGTTTGGATCCTGATGAGACAACGAGATTGACTATAACCACGATGACAACATACGGTTATGTGAAAGTATAAACGCCATAATTATTTAACAATTCCAGTCAAACTGCAATGACGTTGTCATCGAAAGTTGAGATACGTGTGTAGAGAAACGTGAGTTATCATGAGATATGTGACCAGGAGCTTCACACTTCAATCACACCCACGTCTTTGATGTGATACTTACTAGTACCAGAAATAGTACAGTGGGACTAAAGTGTAATACAGTGACTCTTAAACGACTATCAAAAAGAGCCCTCTTTGTTAGTCTTTAAGGCAGATGGTAGCTTAATGCAGGTCAAAAGTAATGCAGAAAGCTCCTGCCTTTTAAGGTGTCTGTTCTGTCAATTAATAGTCGCTTACGACAACGTTTACTGTACTATGATGAACGAATACTCTGGCATTTCACCTGAAAGTTACCGTGTATTGTTTGACATATGAGTGTTACATGCCTTGCTGCATATCATTTGACATATGAGTGGTACATGCCTTGCTGCATATCATTTGACATATGAGTGTTACATGCCTTGCTGCATATCATTTGACACACATGTTCTGACACAGCCTTTTTCAATTACAGTAAAAACCCTCTAAACCGGAATTCTAGCAGGGAAGAATTTAAACACTTTAGGCAGGTGGCTGCTTAATGCATGGCGAAAGTCATGACGAAAGCTTCTAGAGGAGCTTTCTGCATGACTTTCACCCTGCATTAAGCTGCATTCTGTCTCCAGTCTGGAAATCCAAACCGCGTGTAGTTAAAGTATATATATATATCATATCATATCATATATATGTATGTATGTATGTGTGTGTGGGGGGGGGAGGGGGGTGCGTGCGTGCGTGCGTGCGTGCGTGCGTGCGTGCGTGCGTGCGTGCGTGCGTATTAATGTCGGATACCCAATCACATAGAAAATAAATATCCAGTCTGGAGCTAAGAATAGTTTGTAGAAATATTATTGTATAAGTGTCGGAAATTCTTTACACACAGTAATGGTGGCAGATGCCACCTAGTCAAATAAAACTGCATTTCCCCGGCTGAGGTTAATGCCGTTCGTAAATAAAACGAACATTTCGAACTTCTCTAACCAAAAGCTAAACTAGAACTCTTTTACCATATCAAGATGGATTGGCCACGGCCAATCAGAGGTCAGTTATTGAATACTGTAACGCATGTCCCCTTTTGGCACAAGCTGACCGATTGCCTTTAATACAACTGGCGTCAGTAGAGCGGTGACACATTAACCCTGTTTCCGCTAAGCTCGACCCGGCACGAATTTGCAAACAGTTTTATCGCCGAGTAGCTTGACGTCTCATCAGGATCCAATCTGTTTGACACACGCTCAATAGTTTCTCATAAGCTGGATCGCATCGGAAGTAATCAAAGTGACACAAGATCGAGTTTTGAGGAGACCGTTTTCTTTTTTTCACAGCGGTGTTGGGGTTAATTAAATTGACAACAGTGTATGGATTTTCTTGTTATCACTAAGACATCGAACGTTTTATTGACTGCTCTCAAGTTAATTACAGCTTTTTATGTTAACTTTTATTGCCTTCATGGGCAGATAGGTTTTCAACTAGTCTGTGTACAATGATTTCCAATGCTTACCCGGCAGAACAACGTCTATCCATCCTTGGACCTCGTGCAAGTTTCACTGCTTCCTATTCGATCGAGTGTTTTAGAAAATATTGACCGCGAGTGTCAAACAGCTTGGATCCAGATGAGATGCCGAGTTACTCCAGGATGCCGAGTTACTCGGCGTGTCATCTGGATCCAAGTTGTTTGCAAATGCGAGAGCGGTTTTGAAGATAGGAAACTGGTTAACGTACTGACGTATTGAAAATACCTCAATGCCTGCACACAAAATGTTCAATATACAAATATTTATAAACAGACAGATTTCCAAGTGAACGTATTTCCCAATAGCATTTAACCTGAGAAGAACAGACAGGATATATTCATGCATTTATTGTTGAAATATTGACAATGGCATCGACCCTTTGACACCTTTGCAAACAGAATAGACTCTGATCAAAAAGCACATGTAGGTACCGTCTGATCAGGATATGTTCTGTTTCCTTATACAATATCTTACCTCTGGTATACCGTAGCTATGAATTCACTTGTTATATATATACTATAGGACACGTTGTTAATTAATGTATATAATTGAGAAGTCTGGCATGCATATTTGTGGAGTAAATGGTGAACCATTCCCCTCATATAAACGCCTTTTTCGCACCTTAGCAAACACAGCCGTCCGATCACACTCGGATCTGTTTGCTAATGAAATAATAATAAATCTGACTGTACAGTTTCTTCCAATACCATTCAATTCAAATACTCTTTATTTTCTCAGTTTGCATTTATGTACAAAAACTTGAGAACTTTCCCTCATACACATTCAACATTTAGGTCAGGCACATCTTTTATAATATAACAAATAGGATGATCCATTTAATTTCTTAACCTGATGACTTTCAGTTCTACCTAATAATTTCGAAAGGAAGAGAACAGCATATGTAAAAGTACTATTGTAGTTGGTAGATCTACATGGAAGGTCCCGAGGATATTCTGCTATTTGCAGTACTTCCCGGGACTTAGCCATGTCCGCTCATTAGCACGAGGAAAGTGACGATACGTGTCGGATTCTAATTGAAATATAATTTACTTACAAGTATTCTCGAAAGTGTCATTCATAGAAAATAGATTTTTTGTGCTGTTTTTCTAAAGGAATTTGGATAGCTTACCGTTGGCGGTCGAGGTAATGTATGTTTTATTGTTTGTAAAGTGTTGAATGCATGCTTTTTTCCTCCCTCTCTCTCTCTCTCTCTCTCTCTCTCTCTCTCTCTCTCTCTCTTTATTCAAAAGTCACACTCTTTGCAGACAATGTTGATCCCAATCAATTTCGTAATTGACCTGGATTAACACTGTCTACACACAGTTTACTTAAATACGCAACATATTTAACTAGTATTTGTTATGCGAATTAGGAGTTTCCATAATCCTTCAACCATTGTATTTTCTCCATTATAGAGTATGCCATCCTTCCACCGGTTATGTCTCATTGCAAACAGAGTTGACCCCATCCCAAGGTTTCACGCCGAACCCTTTGGTTGGTGCGTTCATCGTTTGCAAATGAAACCGAATCCCCTTATTTCAGTATTATATTGCCACAATAGTAATGGAAGTTGGCAGTTAGGTAGTTGCAACATCCCCTGTACTTCATTTAATTTCGTTCCAAACAAGTAGACCCAGGTCAATATCAACACCTGTGATTGTTCTTGATTGGGGTCTATCAGGTTTGACTTTATTCCAATGTACCTATTCGTACCAGGCATCTATGCAGGAACGGTGTAAATCGCATATATAGACTATATACAAGTCAATAAATATATCTATTCTTCAAGTTGAATGTGCTGCAACTATGTACATGTTCGAGAGGAATCATACAATTCGTTCTCCGTTCATATAATATACATATATCATATACTATACATACACATAGTGGTACATACACATAGATAGTCGCAATTTCCTTCGCTTATACAATTATCCGGGGCGTTGTCAAGTGCCTTCAAAACATGTAGACTCTAGTCCACTCGGTTTGACTTTATTCAGACATATCTTTCTGAGTATTCGACTATCCATACCAGACATCTATACAAAAGCGATGTAAACTGAATATTCTGAAAGTATATACATGTCAGTGAATCTATCCGTTTGCATCACGCATGTATACGTGCACATATACATTTCCAGAGTTGATCCCAACAATATTTCGAACTAACAAACAGTGGAGATTCAGATCGGCATGCTTCTTTTGGAGCTCTCCAATCTTGTTCTACACTGTTTGTATAAGTCAAGCGTACTCTCCATAGGTGCACTGTCCGCAATTCCGAACATACACACCACTAAGTCTGAGTGTAATAATACATTACAATGGGGCGATGTGAACAATATAGAACTATGCAAAACTTGGCACCTTGTCGAAACGAAAATCCAAGGTACAGTGGATTATGTTTACATACTATATTTTTTTTCTATTTATTTACTTACTTTCTTTTCTGTTGCAAATAATTTGCTAAGATTAGTGTGGGTTACATCTTGTCGAAACGAAACCCAAGATGTTTATTTATTTACTTATTTATTTATTTATTTTTATCTTTTTTACTTTCTTTCTTTTTGTTTATGTTCAATTGTTTGTTTGTTTGTCTGTTTGCTTGTTTTATTATTATTATTTATTTTATTTTATTTATTTTTTTAGTTTGTTATGGTTAGTATATTTTTTCTGTTCTTGTTTGTTTGTGTGTTTGTTTGTTTGATTTGATTTGTTTGCTTGTCTGTTTGCTTGTTTATTTATTGGGTTTATGTTCGGTTATATATTTATTTATTTTGTTAGTTTGTTACGATTTGGTTAATTATTTATTTTGTGTGTTTATGTTTTTTCAGTCCTTGTTTGTTTGATTTGATTTATGTTTTATCATAGGTGGTGTAATTAATTATTCAATTTTTTGTCTGTTTATATTCTGTTTACTTGCTTTTTCTGTTTTGTTTTTAGTGTTTCCTGTTTGCTGTTTGTTTGTGCTTTCAGTGTTAGATAGTTCTCCAAATTTTATTGTGTTTGCGTTTACATAATATTATCGTTTTAGGTATTTTTTCTGTCTTCTGTGAAATTTGAACATTTTAAAACATATTGATACTCATCTACTATATTTCAATTTTTTGTCTGTTTGTTTGCCTGTCTGCTTGTTTATTTATTTGTTTATGTTCGGTTATTTATTTATTTATTTATTTTGTTAGATTGTTATAGTTAGGTTAATTATTTATTTTGTTTGTTTATTTATGTCTTTCCTGTTCTCGTGTGTTTGTTTGATTTGATTTGATTTATGTTTTACCATAGGCGGTGTAATTAATTATTAATACCCAACATTCCTGTTAACATATGCTGTTAATAAAAAATCAGCCAATAAATATTCATGATGTTATTTTTACATGAATAATAAACGGGGAAAGGTTAGTCTACAGTATACGTGTGTAAATAATTTAATAACAAATATTTTGAAATTTGGTCTGAGTCCCAAATAAAAAAGAAGATTTTTCCTACAATTATTTAAACAGAGTAGACCCAGACACTATCCCTCAAATGCTAGAGGTAAATAAAAAAAAAAAAAAAAAAAAAAAAAATTGAACATATTTAAATGGTTTTAATATATCAAATTTTATTATAACATGATGTTATAACATTTTTTCAAATTATACAGTTTTCCTTTTATAAATCCAAATATATATATTTTTTCTTTTTTATAATATATATATATATATTATTTATTTATTTATTTATTTTTTTATTTATTTATTTATTTATTTATTTATTTATTTATTTATTTATTTATTTATTTATTTATTTATTTATTTATTTAATTTTTTTTTTTACCTGTGGCATTTTTACCAATGGCATTTTTACCTTAGGCATTTTAACCACTTTACCTGTGGCATTTTTACCTAAGGCATTTTTACCTATGGCATATTTACCTAAGGCATTTTTACCTTATGCATTTTTACCGCACATCGTGTGTATCGATATTTATCTAGACAGTCTTTACCCTTTACTCCATTAATGCGTCTTTCTACGCCTTTGCAAACAGAGTAGACCCAGTTCAGGAGCTGTCTGATCAGGGCCTGTTCTGTTTGCTAATTCTTCTTCATTTTGTTTAAAAACAGTCAAAGTCACAAACAGTTTGATACTGATGAAATCCCGGGCTTACTCGGCGTCTCACCTGGATCCAGACTGTGTGGATAGGTAGTCACACAAGCGACATCGGCAGCGAAATAGTTACACGGCAAACGGGGCTTTCTGCGTTACGTTCCACCTGTCATAAGCTACCATATTTTAAACGTTTGTCTGTGACAGGTTTTACTGTAACTAACGGTGTATTCAATACGAGTGAGGTTAGAATACATTATGTATACCATGGTTTAAAAACATGTATTACTCTGTATGTGGGTTACCGGTATTTGTTCCTGGGTAAGCAATTTACTTGATATATGCGCCTTTTAACAGCTTTAAACTAGGTTCCCACTGCCGATCAGATCAACTCGGTCAAGTCTGATCAAATGATCAGGGACTGATTTTGCTCGCTCGGCAGGACTGATCGGGAGTGATCGGGAGTGATCGGGGAGGTCTCCCTTGGTCGGCATCGTTCGGACTACCTACCCGAATTTTTTGGACATGTCCAAAGACTTCGGGTAGAGATCGTGAAGCCACGCGCTCGAAACGATAGGGAAGCGGTCGGGTATTGGTCGAGTTGATTGGTCGAGATGATCGGGAGACAATCGTGTAGAGATCTCGTGCGATCGGGATGAAGTCATTTACCCGATCTGTACCCGGTCATCTCAACCTCTTACTCGAGTAATACCCGATTGACACAAGTAGGACCATGACGATCTGGTCGGGAAGAGATCGGGGATCGGATGGTCGGGTAGAGAATAGATCGCGTAGGGATCGTATCTGGGTCGAGATGATCGAGCAGAGATCGGAGTGGTTGTTGAGTTGACGCTATGGAGGAGTCGTAAATGATCGCGAGGGGTCGTGTATGATCGAGTTTGAGGTCGAGAAGAACTCGTGTACATGTCTTCGGTCGAGCTTGGTCGGGGAATTTGGGTGATTGGGATGATCTGATCGGCAGTGGGAACCCATATTTACAAATAGAGCAGATCCAGAGTAGATGGCCCTGTAGGAGCCGTCTGATCTGGGTATGTTCTGTTTGCTTTTTGAGAAGATACATAATTCTGATTCTACAGTCTGCCATGACCAGTAGTTCCCGTGTTAAATATACCATTATAAAAAATATACAATGTAGCCGCAAAGGAGTCAAAGGATTACTCCTTTCAATGCTTAAATGGACTCTTCCAAAATTAAAAAGGGACAAGGTTACTTTGAATATTCGGGGATATTTTAAAGAAAAGTGCAGAGCTATGAAAGTTGCCATTTGTTCAAACTAACTGGTGCCTCATCTGGATCCAAGCTATTTTATTACAATTCAAGTCACCATGGTGTTAAAAAAGAATAAAACTGATATACAACTGACGAGTAAATAGACAAGTTATAAAACTGATATACAACTGACGAGTAAATAGACAAGTTATAAAACTGATATACAACTGACGAGTAAATAGACAAGATATAAAACTGATATACAACTGACGAGTAAATAGACAAGTTATACAACTGATATACAACTGACGAGTAAATAGACAAGTTATAAAACTGATATACAAGTGACGAGTAAATAGACAAGTTATAAAACTGATATACAAGTGACGAGTAAATAGACAAGTTATACAACTGATATACAACTGACGAGTAAATAGACAAGTTATACAACTGATATACAACTGACGAGTAAATAGACAAGTTATAAAACTGATATACAAGTGACGAGTAAATAGACAAGTTATAAAACTGATATACAAGTGATATACAAGTGACGAGTAAATAGACAAGTTATGGCTTACCCCTATATGCCCTGAATATCCATGTAAGAAATAATGACATCTTAAATATGTATGGGGATTTTTTTTTTGTAATGGCATGCGAACACGGGATGTTTTGGCCATGCCAGAAACTGTTGAATCACATCTATATACGCGTAAATGTAATTCCATAATCAAACATGGCAGTCCCTGATCAGACGGCTTCTAAAGGAGCCGTCTGGTCTGGTGCTACTTTGTTTTCAAAGTCGTGAAAAAAGGCGTTTCTATGAGGTAACGGGTTAACCCATTGGATGTTGAACTCACAAAGTTGAGTAGTCCATCATAGTTTAATGATACAGTCCATTCCGTATAGTCCATCATAGTTCAATGATACAGTCCATTACGTATGACAGCGTATACTTCATAGTTCAGTGATACAGTCCATTCCGTATGACACCGTATACTACTTCATAGTTCAGTGATACAGCCCATTCCGTATGGCAGAGTATACTTCATAGTTCAATGATACAGTCCATTCTGTATGACAGCGTATACTTCATAGTTCAATGATACAGTCCATTCCGTATGGCACCGTATACTTCATAGTTCAATGATACAGTCCATTTCGTATCACAGCGTATACTTCATAGTTCCACGATACAGTCCATTTCGTATGACAGCGTATACTTCATAGTTCAGTGATACAGTCCATTTCGTATGACAGCATATACTTCATAGTTCCACGATATAGTCCATTTCGTATGACAGCATATACTTCGCGATACGATTTTGTATGACAAACAATATAGGATCTGATCAGAGAGTTCCTCGAGCACTATGTCTAGGTACTGTTACATGGTCAACACACTTCTATTTTAGTAAAGTATTTCGTGCATATGTACATATATGTAATTACAGTTGAAACAATGTCTGCCATATATGGAAAATCTGCAACATGCTTTTTACAGAACTATACCAGTATGGGGTAATTTAGTGTTACGAATGTAAGCATGTAGAGTGAATCCCCTCTAAAGCAACCAAAAAATGAGTCTATTTCTGGGTCTTCAATCCAGATGGTAGCTAAAAATATGGCGATATTTATGTCGAAAATTCCTATAGAAGCTGCCTGTATGGTTTTCGTCCTATTTTAAGCAACGGCCTGCTTTTAAAGACACACATGCGTATTTATTTAGTGATCGATTTATGGAGGTACTGTTTTATGCTAATTCTATTATGAACAATATCTTATTGTAGCGGTTTCATTACAGGATGTCCCCTAATGATACATCCAACAGGCACAGATGAGCAAAATCAGACAGCTGGGTCACCATGGCAACCAACACTTTTAAAACCTGCCATTATATCCGGGCTACTCAAATAATCATTCAAACAAAATGTCAGCAAAATCGAATAATATCTAAGTTCGATCAGTCATAGACCATCGTGCCATTACCATGTCAACAAACTCATTCGAAACAATCGAGTTTTGGGTACCCAAATACCATAACATTGCCAATTTTCAGCAAAATCGAAGTTTATCTAAATATCCATTAATCAGAGTTCATCATTCGGTTACCATGGCAACCAATACTTTCGAAACACCTACCAATCAATTTGGAGTACCAAAATATGTCGATACCAATTTTCAGCAAAATTTAACAATATCTAATTTTCAGCGAACAATATCTAAATTTTGAACAATCAGACCCAACCATTAGGTTATCATGGCAGCCAATACGTTCGGAACCTACCAGTCAATTCGGAGTACCGAAATATCCTATCAAACAAATTTTCAGCAAAATCGGGCAATACCTAATTTTCATCGAACAATATCTAAATGAAGAAAATATTCCAAAATAGGGAATTAATATAATACAATATAATACATAAATACTTGAATTGCTCTGATCTAATATTTCGACCACTAAGGGTCTTTTCAAAGATTATCATGTCAAAATACACGTCACATTTTTGTTACATGCATTCAGCTATAAAATCAAAGAGAATAATGTTGATCCAGTGTCATTGTGACATTGGGTTTTTATTTAAAATGCCATGACGTCATTAAAATGACGTCATCAAATGACGTCATGCGTGCAACGACCTCATGCATGCATTAGCGCATTATCCTCATTGATGTTACAGCCAAATGGTCTGTAAGTTCTCAGCCTCCATATCCAATCAGTTTCATGGATCTGTCTTTCAATTCTACATGCATGGAACATCCGTTTCAAAACTACAAATCTCACATCATCACTGCTATGACCACCGACTCCAAAATGTCGGTTTATTGGCTTCTCTCTCTCATGCCTCACATCACTCAAATGATCTTTCATTCTCTACCGAATTGCTCTCTCAATCTCGCCAACATACACCATTATATTGCATTTACTGCATTTAATTGCATATACTACATTTCTTTCTCTACAGTTAATATTGGTAGACACGTTGTAAACTGATTGCCTATTTGTGTCACTAATACTTGACATTTCGAGAATACTGCAAGTAGCACAACCCTGTGAACAAACTGTATTGCTTGGTCCAACAATCCGGTTAGTTTTTGAATGTACCAGTGTGTCACATAGATTTTTATCACGCCTGAATGCTACAATTGGCAGTTGTTGAAATACTTCTTTAAGCCGGTCTTTTGGAGATAGCACTTTCATAAAAAAAAGATGCTGTGGCAATCGGTTCCAAATTAGGAAAGAATTTTGCTTGTGCATATATGAGGAAATGGGATGAAGAATTGATGTCACACAAACAAGTGCCAATGTTTTACAAGAGATTCATTGATGATGGTTTCGGGATCTGGGATGGTACAGTTTAGATCAGATAGAATTTCTGGACACTCTAGTTAAAATAGACAATGGCCATATATATACAGATCTTTATGTTAAGGCTACAGACAAACAACTGTACCTTATCAATTCTTCCTGTCATCTTCCTAGTACAAAGGGCATAGCATATGGTATGGGACTAAGAATTAAGCGTATATGCGAAAGAGAATCCGACTATATTAGAGAAAGAAATAAACTCAAGGGTCAGTTGAGGAAGAGAGGATATAGCGGCAAGATGATAGAAAATCAGTTGGTAAGGGTGGATAAACTTGACCGATCTGCCACTTTAGTAAAGAAACAAACAGTTAGATCTAATAGGAAAATGAATAAGGTCCCTTTAGTTTTGACATATTGAAATCTGCTTCCGAATATACACGACATTGTAAAAAAACATTCAAAAGTTTTGCACCAATCAGACCGGCTTAAAGAAGTATTTCACCAACTGCCAATTGTAGCATTCAGGCGTGATAAAAAAATCTATGTGACACACTGGTGCATTCAAAAACTATTGTTAGACCAAGCAATACAGTTTGTTCACAGGTTTGTGCTACTTGCAGTATTCTCGAAATGTCAAGTATTAGTGACACAAATAGGCAATCAGTTTACAACGTGTCTACCAATGTTAACTGTAGAGAAAGAAATGTAGTGTATGCAATTAAATGCAGTAAATGCAATATAATGGTGTATGTTGGCGAGACTGAGAGAGAAATTCGGGAGAGAATGAAAGAACATTTGAGTGATGTGAGGCATGAGAGAGAGAAACCAATAAACCGACATTTTGGAGTCGGTGGTCATAGCAGTGATAATGTGAGATTTGTAGTTTTGAAACGGATGTTCCATGCATGTAGAATTGAAAGACAGATCCATGAAACTGATCATACCTAAATGTTAACCAATAAGAGGCCACCATCCGGTTACTATGTCTTATTTTTTTTAAAAAGAAACGTTGAGTGCACATCTGCCCATATCTTCCTGCAATGTTCCTATAAGGTTTCATTAGAATCGGACATTTACTACAGCGAATATCATGGTGAAAGAAGGAGAAGACGAAGAAGACGAAGAGAAAGAAGAAGATGGTTAAGAAGAAGAAGAGGAAGAAGCGGAATAAATGATTACGATAATAATACCAATAAGAAACAGAGTCAACACAACATATCCCCCCCCCCCCCCACACACACACACACACACACACTCCGTTTCCATGTTGTACGATTAACTACCGGTGTAACAGCATTATTGTGCTTGTGGGTTTGTTTCGTCGCCCCATGAAAGTATATAACATATAACATGCCAACAAAGCGCAAACATGCTATCCAACAAGCATGTGACATGTGTACAGTAAATCCGTTCTAAAGTGACCACCAAAGCCTGATAGTATGTCTAATGTATGTTGGTCTTTAAGGTAGGCGGTAGCTTTATGCATGACGAACGTAATGCAGACAGCGCATATAAGAGTTTTACCTTCGTCCCACATGAAGCAAACAAACACATCCATGCTAAAAGGAATTTCTTTTTAATATCGATGGTATTTGTTGAATATGCACTGACTTGCAAGTAACTATTATTTAACTTGTTCTTCTGCAAGTCTGAGAAATAACTACGATAGATCGCATACCGATGACTGATACTAACGCTTACCATACGCGGCTTCACGTACATTTAATAAATACACAGTTTGCTTCCTTTTGAAAGTAACCTGATGTTTCATCTGGATCCAAACCGTTTGAAATTCAGATATTTGTTTCGTAAAAAAACTTGATCGAATAGGAAGTAAGTAAAACTATTCAAGATCCGATATTGAGAGGATATCCTTTCCTACAGCAGGATAAACATTAATGTAGATAATTAGAACAGGTAGGTTTGGCAATCTCTAAATGATGTGTTAGCCTGTTAGGTGCAGTAATAAGCTGTAAACTAGGACTACTTTACAATCAAACACTCCCTTCATACAAACGCTCAAACAGAGCAGACCCAGATCAGATGGCTCTTTAGGGAGCCGTCTGATCAGGGTTTTCTCTGTTTGCTTGTGCAATTCTAAGTCTAACTCTTCAGTTTCTAGTAATACCAAAAAGTGCCATGAACATTTGCCATTATAAAAATTCAACAAATAAATGCTCATTATGTCATTATATTTTACATGAATATTCAACAGGGAATAAATTAACCCTTTATTCCATAAATACGCTTTTCTGAGCCTATGCAAAAAGAGTAGACCCAGATCAGACGGCCCATACAGCAGTCGTCTGATCGGGGTATTCTGTTTGTGTATGGAATAATATATATCTAATTCTATAGTTTATAGTTTGGTAAACATTTCATGTGTTAAAATGCCATTTTGGAATTTTGACCTAAGTAATATTCCTGATGTCTTCATTTCTTTCATGAATATTCATGGAGTAAAGGGTTAAGGGGTCGCTGTATAGATGATCTACTGCAGTATGTGTTATGTCTTTAATCATTTTAAACGTAACTTTCTCTGTATAGATAGCTGAGGTGCACATAAAATCAAAACTGTTTAGTTGCTACATTGCATAACTATGTATGTATCAATACAGTAAAAACTCTGTACTACGAAATGTCAGTAACGAAGGATTTATATCTTTGTAGGCAGGTGATTGCTTAATGCAGGATGAAAGTCATGCAGAAAGTTCCTAGAGGAGCTTTCTGTATGCCTCTCAACCTGCATTAAGTTGATAGTGTTGTAATATACATGTATTTAGAATAATTTTGACTCATACTTCATGTATATGTGTAATGGCACAGTCTTACTGATCAAATGATTATGCCATGTGAGTACTGAATGAATTTGGGTATTTGGTTTTGCACAGGCGATAAAGGACGTATCTATGGCATAAAGGATAAACAGCGTATTTCTAGAAAAGAGCAAAACACACAAGGCGGTACAGAAATGAAATGTCAGTTTGTTACATTTGTTTTGTACAAATACATACACTTTATTGGGTTTGCCTTGTTTATTTGCACCGACATCTCTAAATGATTAAATGAGTTCAGTAGTTTCTAGTCGGATTGTTCAAGTAACTTCAATCACGAGCACATAAAAGCCTCATTCTGTTGAGAATAACGACATAACAGCTTTACTGGTAATATTCCGCAGCTGACTATATTAGTACATTTGGGGCACGCCGGAATGTTCTTAGAAATGTTTGAAGCCTAATGCGTGTTGTTACGCTCAAGTTCAGTTCCAACAAATAGACAATGATGTCCACTTGTGAGATAACTTATTCCATTGCTTCAAGAATATTCATGTTAAAAACAATTGCCTCGTGGATAATTTTAGCAGGACTTTACAAATGGTATAGTGTATATGAAAACAGGATTTGTAACATTAATAGACACTTTAGAATCAGGCACATATGTATATTTCCACTATAAGCAAACATATCAGATCCTTATCACGGCTTCAACATGTGCCGTCTGATCTGGATCTGCACTGTTTGCAAAGGTGAAATAAGGTATTTCTATCAAGTAAAGGATTAGTATTTAATACTTGTTCAGGATCAGGTTTAATCCTACCAAACAGACAAGGAAGAGGATAGTGCGTTTGTTCCACAGGGGTCTGGACCGCTTCATGGGGGTATATATGTATTATATAATAACAAGGGTTCCAACTAGCAGAAAGGATATCCGTGTACCACGAGTACAAATATGACTGTAACTCTTACAATTTAAATGATAATTTCGTAATTATTTCGGCTATTGAAAGCCAATACATTTTTCTATCAAACAAATATAATCTTATAACGGTAACTTATGAACAAGTATCAATCCAACAATGATTTTCTCAAAATTTCACGTGTTTGATTTTGGTCATTGACAAAGTTTTTAACGTTCGTTCACCCCGGTTTCACTATATCACAGCAATAACCTGACAATTTGCAGTTAAAATGGCGTGGTTCAATAAAACGAACCAATTCTATCACCCACCTCCAATTGTTTAGTCCCCAACATCAAAAGAATGATGTAAAACTAGCGAGTTTTGTCAGTCAGCTTCAAATCGTCGAGGAAGGAACCATTGTACGTGACGTCACGGCTTTCCCAACTATTCCTTCGCTCATCCAATGAAATGGCTCCATTCAAATGTGTTGCAAAATGGCACCATCCGACAGACGGAAAGGCCGCCGTTGCTAGTTGCTTACTTATTTAGAGGACAAAACAAATGGAGATTGGTGACAGCTATGTGAAGTTAGCAGTGAGTTGTGGATTGGATGTTGGACATTAATTTCTATAACTTTGCGTGCGAATACCCGAATGGTAACGCAACCACAGCCATCAGTGAGTTGGACATTCGTTCCCTATAGAGTGAACACATAGCTAGAAGTGCATAGATAGAAGTGGGTTGGACATTCAAAACACATGATCACATGTTAATTCGAATACACTTCAAGGCGCGAATACCCTGCCAGAAGTGAGTTGGACATTCGTTAAATGCGAACCCACTACTATTAATCGAATTTCTAACTAGCAGTGGGTTGGACATTCAAACACGTGATCACATATAGATTTGAATACACTTCTAGCCGCGAATACCCAGCCAGAAGTGAGTTGGAAATTCCTTAACTGCGAACTCACAACTGCAAATCGAATGTCTATCTGGTAGCGAGTTGGACATTCAAACACATGATCGCATGTAATCCGAATACGCTTCTAGCCGCGAATATCCAACCAGAAGTGAATTGGACATTCGTTAAATGCGAACCAACAACTGAAAATCGAATGTCTAATTGGCAGTTGGTTGGACATTCAAACACATGATCATATGTCAATTCGAATACACTTCTAGCCGCGAATACCCAGCCAGAAGTGAGTTGGACAATCGTTAAATGAGAACCCTCTACTAAAAATCGAATGTCTATCTGGTAGCGAGTTGGACATTCAAACCCATGATTACATGTTAATTCGAATACACTTCTACTCGCGAATACCCAGCCAGAGGTGAATTGGACATTCGTGAAATGCGAACCCACAACTATTAATCGAATGTCTAACTGGCAGTGGGTTGGACATTCAAACATATGATCACATGTTAATTCGAATAGACTTCCAGCCGCGAATACCCAGCCAGAAGTGAGTTGGACATTCGTTAAATGCGAACCCACAACTGAAAATCGTATGTCTATCTGGTAACGAGTTGGACATTCAAACACATGATCGCATGTTAATTCGAATACACTTCTAGACGCGAATACCCAGCCAGAAGTGAGTTGGACATTCGTTAAATGCAAACCCACAACTGACAATCGAATATCTATCTGCTAGCGAGTTGGACATTCAAACACATGATCGCATGTTAATTCGAATACACTTTTAGCCGCGAATATCCAACCAGAAGTGAGTTGGACATTCGTTAAATGCGAAATAACAACTGAAAATCGAATGTCTAATTGGCAGTTGGTTGGACATTCAAACACATGATCACATGTCAATTCGAATACACTTCTAGCCGCGAATACCCAGCCAGAAGTGAGTTGGACATTCGTTAAATGCGAACCCTCTACTAAAAATCGAATGTCTATCTGGTAGCGAGTTGGACATTCAAACCCATAATTACATGTTAATTCGAATACACTTCTACTCGCTAATACCCAGCCAGAGGTGAATTGGACATTCGTGAAATGCGAACCCACAACTATTAATCGAATGTCTGACTGGCAGTGGGTTGGACATTCAAACACATAATCACATGTTAATTCGAATACACTTCTAGCCGCGAATACCCAGCCAGAAGTGAGTTGGACATTCGTTAAATGCAAACCCACAACTGAAAATCGAATGTATATCTGGTAACGAGTTGGACATTCAAACACATGATCGCATGTTAATTCGAATACACTTTTAGCCGCGTACACCTAACCAGAAATGAGTTGGACATTCGTGAAATGCGAACCAACAACTATTAATCGAATGTCTAACTGGCAGTGGTTTGGACATTCAAACACATGATCACATGTTAATTCGAATACACTTTCAGCCGCGGATATATAGCCAGAAGTGAATTTGACATTCGTTAAATGCGAACCCACAACTATACTGAGCCAAAAAAGAAACCTGACTGTGCATAGTTGGCCTATTTTCGTAGAAATTGGTGATTTTCGTAGAAATTGGTGGGCGTGTTATTTATTTTGAATAAACTTAAATTGGATGTGTTTTGAGCATGTATGTGATTTTTTAGCTTTCTTGCATATGTAACGTATGATTTAGACGCCAGTTTATATGGTAGGGGTGTAAAACGAATATTTCAAAATGTGTATGTGTGTAACATGATCACTGGATGCCCCGTAAGTCAGGTTTCTGTGCAGTTTGTCGTTTCCATGTTGCCGTTACGGTGGCGTAACGTCATTACACTTCCAGTATATGGACGTCGGGCTGTGATAGGGCGATTCTGTTCACGCAATCTGTTGCGGACAGTCTGCGGGTGGACGTTAAAGTGACGTGCTGTCTGAGTTGCGGGTGTAAACCTGTTACGTAAGTGACGTAATACAATAGCATGATCGTCCCGTTGGCTAGTTGCTTTTGGTCTACCTGACCTGGAACGATCATGCACAATACTAGTCTGCCGCAAACGTCTTGCCAGTTCATAAATTGTATTTCTACTGCAATTTAATGTCCGGCTGACGTTGATCGGAGATACTCCACCCTGCAACATCCCAATTGCTCTATTTCTCTCTGCTTCTGAAAGCCTAGGCATTAGTTCGGTCTTGATTTTTTGTTGTGTTTGTGATGTCGGTGTAGCTTAGCTAACTTGTGAGACTTTTGTCGGCCTGCTATCTGACCGGATTCGTGCTGCACAAGGTTCACGTGCGAAACAAGATAATGTGGTTTTGAGCGAGTTTAAAAGATAGCACACAGTACAAAATGTACAAACGTGTTGTGTGATGATAACCCGATACACGGGTAACCAAATAAATGCATATAGTGTTTTAATTAAAAAGTTGATTAAAGTTATGTAGCGTCAGGTTTCTGTTTTGGTTCAGTATATTAATCGAATGTCTAACTGACAGTGGGTTGGACATTCAAACACATGATCACATGTTAATTCGAATACACTTCTAGCCGCGAATACCCAGTCAGAAGTGAGTTGGACATTCCTTAAATGCGAACTCACAACTAAAAATCGAATGTCTAACTGGCAGTGGTTTGGACATTCAAACACATTATCACATGTAATCCGAATACACTTCTAGCCGCGAATACCCAGCCAGACGAGAGTTGGACACGCGTTAAATGCGAACCCACAACTGAAAACGAATGTCTATCTGGCAGTTGGTTGGACATTCAACATCCGATCATGAATTCAAGCGAATACACTTCTAGCCTCGAATTACTGAATACACAGCCAGAAGTGAGTTGAACATTCGTTCAATGCGAACCCATAGCTGAATAGCGAATGTCTAACTGGCAGTGAGTTGAACATATCATATATTAATGAGAACACACTGCCAGCAGCGAATGTTTTTTCCGAATTTGGGTCTGAGGGTTAGGCTCTACCCTTAACTATAACCCCGAAAAATCGACTTTTTTTATTAAGGGGGTTATTGTTTTCTTATTGTGGCATAAGAAATACAGGGTGGGTCAGGATGTTAAGTGTTGATATAGCCTTAAAGGCCTGTAAAGTTGGTCCCTGTATGGCCCTGCGTTACAGCGTAGGCATAGGTGTTAATTTATGCTACATTTTGAGTAGCCTTGACCCCTGTGTTTGGGGTATAATGATAAAAATAGAACATGAACATATTGATGGGAAATTCTCCAAATACGGATCTGAAGATATCTAGACCTTCAAAATTGTGACGCGCATATTCATATAATATTAACATTGACGTCGTTTTAACGTCAACATCATTTCCGTAAATATAACAATATTCTGAAAGTGGGAGATTCCTCGAAAGCAAAAGTAGCAATGCAAAAAGAGAAAATTACAGACTCGGTTTTATTGAATCTGTACATGAGTAGTGATTATAAGTGCAACACTACTCACGTCCCCTAGTCATCATCTGGGTCAAAATAAATGATGGAAAGTGATCGATGAAATGAATCAGTTATTGGATTTGTCGCTGACCAACTACGGAAATATAGGGGGTCTGTAGGATGAATAGGGGAACTCGGCTATCGCGTCGACTCAATATTTCCATATTGGGTCAGTGACAAACACAATAACTAATAATGTCCCACCTTAGAGTAAAAGATATTTTCGAGTTTTTACCACCGGACCCCTACCAAAAATCCGAAACTGTTCTTTTCCTCTATCCGATTTCCTTGAAACTTCACCGAACTCTTCAAATCCTTATTCGAAGCATTTCCCATTCATTTCTTCATGTTCGATTCCGTCTTCTTATACCCAAACCAGAGGGGTCCAGTCTACCCACAGTCTGTTTCCATAAAAAGCTTCCTTTATATGTGTGTGTGTGTGTGTGTGTGTGTGTGTGTGTGTGTGTGTGTGTGTGTGTGTGTGTGTGTGTGTGTGTGTGTGTGTGTGTGTGTGTGTGTGTGTGTGTGTGTGTGTGTGTGTGTGTGTGTGTGTGTGTGTGTGTGTGTGTGTGTGTGTGTGTGTGTGTGTGTGTGTGTGTGTGTGTGTGTGTGTGTGTGTGTGTTTGTACTTAAAATGTGACATAAGTTTACACATATGCCTACCTGTAACGTAAGACCAAACAGGGATCAACTTTGCAGGCTTTTAAGACTATATCAACACCTAACATCCTGATCCACCCTGACCCATACCCACCCCGAGCTATTTTTTGAGAAATTTAAAAAAGTAAAACCGTCAACTTCACTCAATGTTTTGAGTATTTCTTTTGGCACAATACAAAAGAATACACCTCTTAATAAAAAAGTCGATTTTTGGGTTAGTTAAAAAATAGAGTCTCATCCCAGGACCCACATTCGAAAAAAGTTCGCTGCTGGCAATGTATACGCATTAACATGTGATCATATTTCTTAATGTTCAACTTAGTGCAAGTTAGACATTCGCATATCGGCGGTGGGTTTGAATTTAACGAATGTCGAACTCATTTCTGGCTTTGTATACGAGGCTAGCAGTGTATTAGAATTAACATGTGATCAGGTGTTTGAATGTCTAACCCACTGCCAGTTAGACATTCAATTATCAGTTGTGGGTTCCCATTTAACGAATGCCCAACTAACTTCTGCCTGTGTGTTCGAGAGTAGCAATGTATTCGGATTAACATGTGATCATAACATTATGTCTGAATATCAAACCCACTGCCAGTTAGACATTCAATTATCAGTTATGGGTTCGCACTTAACGACTGTCCAACTAACTTCTGGCAGGGTATTCGCGGCTAGAAGTGTATTCGAATTAACATGTGATCATGTGTTTGAATGTCCAACCAACTGCCAGTTAGACATTCGATTTTCAGGTGTGGGTTCTCATTTAACGAATGTCCAACTCACTTCTGGCTGGGCATTCACGGCTAGAAGTGTATTCGAATTAACATGTGATCATATGTTTGAATGTCTAACCCACTGCCAGAAAAATGTTAGACATTCAATTTTCAGTTGAGGGTTCACATTTAAAGAATATCCAACTCACTTCTGGCTGGGTATTTGCGGCTAGAAGTGTTTTCGAATTAACATGTGATAATGTGTTTGAATGTCCAACCCACTGCCAGTTCGACCTTCGATTTCCGTTGTGAGTTCGCATTTAACGAATGTCCAACTCACTGCTGGCTGGGTATTCGCGGCTAGAAGTGTATTCGAATTAACATGTGATCATGCGTTTGAATGTCCAACCCACTGTCAGTTAGACATTCGATTAATAGTTGTGGGTTCGCATTTAACGAAGTTCGAACTCACTTCTGGCAGGTTATTCGCGGCTAGAAGTGTATTCGAATTAACATGTGCTCATTTGTTTGAATGTCCAACCCACTTCCAGCTATGCCCTTCTAGCTGTGTGTTCGCACTATAGGGAACGAATGTCCAACTCACTGCTGGCTGTGGTTTCGTTACCATTTGGGTATTCGCACGCAAAGTTATAGAAATGAATGTCCAACACCCAACCCACAACTCACTGCCAACTTCACATAGCTTGATATAATTGGGTTGTTTTATTGAATCACGCCATCTTTTGAACTGAAAAACGCCAGGTTATGGCTGTGATCTAGTGCGACCGGGGTGAACGAACGTTTGTCAATGACCCAGAATGAATGAATGAA
The DNA here is from genome assembly GCA_963576725.1 of Azorinus chamasolen. Classification (NCBI taxonomy): domain Eukaryota; kingdom Metazoa; phylum Mollusca; class Bivalvia; order Cardiida; family Solecurtidae; genus Azorinus; species Azorinus chamasolen. Next base: position 75,596,454 of record OY755239.1, read on the forward strand.
TGAAAGACTTTATTTAAAGAGGGTTACCCGGTTAGTCAACAGACTAATCTACCCCAGGTCCCTCTAACACAAGCATTTCATACAAAATATTTAACAACAGAAATATAATAAGAATATCTGTAATTTAAAAGACAGGACAGAGTAGCCATATAATGCACATTTTAATCGATTAAAACAAACCGAATGCGAATACTGGTTTGAAAAAGTGAAATATGGCATTATAATACCAAGAAAAGGAACTTCCACAGAAATTGTCAAATCTGGGATTACTCAGTTCTTAGCCTCATGTAATACTCTGTACACAGTCATGTAACACATGAAACAAATCATAGTGATAGATATTAGAAAACATAGTCACAAAACTGGTTTATCAAAACAACACTTTATGTATATGCTATGGAAAGTATAAAAATATTGTTCACATATTTCAAACATGGCAAACCAAGCTCAGAAACTCCTGCAGAATTTTTTCTGAAATGGAATTGTTCTGTTTGTTAATGTTCAAGACTAAATTTGTAAATCATCATTGTTACACTGGTTGTTTTACACTGAATTACAATAGAAGAAACTTTGACCTCACAATAGAAATGATTTTGAACAACAGCAGCCCTTTCAAATCTATGTAGGTTTTGAACACTTGACAATAATTAGCAGTATCAAATTATTGTTGATATTTGTTTTTTAAGATTATTCTAAACATTGCAGATACAGATGCGTGCTTTGGAAAGCTTTCGATAGTACCTTCATTGTTCAATAATGGTTGTTTTGTGAAGAAAAAAGGCTAAAATTGATTTAAAACTAGAGTTACTTTAAGAAAAGGAAAATGGTTATGAACAACAAAATAGCAAGATATGTACAAATAGTGCTAAGCGTGTTGGCATCTTGAGATAGTGGCTCAGAACATGCAATATTAATTCAGCGCTCTGTATGAAAAAGACGGTGCTGAATAAATAACACCTATGGTGTGAACAATTGGTCTTTAGAAGATGAATGAATGAATAAATGAATGAATGAAAGACTCCATTCAACGAGGGCAGCTCAATTAGTCACTATGACCAATCTATATTGAGGCCCTTAAACAAAAGCATTTTATACACAATACAAAACAGTAAAACACAGATCTATATGCACAAGAAATCGATGTTCAGAAATTCGGTAATGTTGAGTCTGGATAATTAATAATTGTTGTCTGCTTCAATTTTTACATCTATTTTTTAACGTGAAATTTTGAGAAAATAATTGTTGGATTGATAATTGTGCATAAGTTACCGTCAGAAGATTATATTTATTTGATAGTACAATATATTGGCTTTCAATAGCCGAAAGAATTACGAAATTATCATTTAATGTTTATGAGTTACAGTCATATAATAAAAAATTTGTACTCGTGGTACACGGATATCCGTTCTGCTAGTTGGAACCCTTGTTATTATATAGTACATATAGACCCCCATGAAGCGGTCCAGATCCCTGTGGTTTGTTCAGGATCAGGTTTAATCCTACCAAACAGACAAGGAAGAGGATAGTGCGTTTCATAGTCTACTTGTGATATTACCAAATCCTGTACTCGGCGTCTCGTCGGAATCCAAGCTGTTTGCAAATGAAATTCAAGACACCGTCACGCTTAGCATGAAAAGGGTTAATTTGAAATTACGCACAAGAATTACACGTCGCTTTGAAATTAATAGAACAGTAATATTCTACTTCCCTGGCTTTATTGTTACTACAATGCCACTAGAGTATTGTAAATAACGTTAAAAACTGTTTGGAAGATATTTAGATAATATGCATGTACATGTGGAATACATGATTTCGTAACAAATACGCTATAGTCTCTATTAAGCGACCACCACATATATTTCTCATCCTGGGTCTTAAAGGCAGGTGGTAACTGAATGTAGGACGACGGTTAATTGATCAACATAGTAGGTCATTGTTTAAAGAGGAAGACTGTTTACAATGAAGGCATATTTTCAATAATATCATAAACTTAGTATTTGTTATGCTCAATCATTATTATGAAGATTGTCAATTTGAACTTTTATCGAAAAATGCCCCTGTGATACAAAATAAACCGATTCATCAATACCTATAAGTTTTGTTCTACAACAAAGTATTATCGGCCTTTGCGTATTGCCGATGATCACCGATCCCTCTATTGTTTACGTAACAATTCTTCTCGGAAATGGTCGGAGGGACTCGAAAAGCGCGAACAGATACGAAACTAAAACTGAACATCGGTTAAAAACTCGGGATCGTCGATACCAAATACATTGATGTTTTACAATTTTCAACGTTTATTTGGTGGTTTTTCTCGCGATATACTACTTTTCAGCATATATAAACAAATGAGTTTTGTATGTTTTAGGCATTTTTGAAACGTGTCGAATGTAGGGACTTCCCCTTTAATGCAGGACAACCTCCTATAGCTGATGTTATAAGAAATAGAGATGAAAGGGTCCGTGAACACAACCAAATGCATAGAATAACAAAATAGTATAGTAAGGCCTAGAGAGGTATAAGGAAATGTGGCCTAGATATGAATACGTCCATGGACACAAAACGTTTACGACAAGGAACTGTTATAAGGCACAGAGATGCAAACGTTCATGAACACAAACAATCGCATAGGATAAGAAACTATTATAAGACCTAGAGAGGAATAAGGAACTGTTATAAGGTCTAAAGATGTAAACGTTCACGAACACGGGTCGTGTGATAAGGAACTGTTAAAGGGACTGTTAAAAGGCCTGTTGTCCAATCCGTTTCTTTATTCAATGAAATATTGTTGAAATCAACGTAAACGTTCTTGAGCAAAATGCATAGGGTAAGGCCTAGAGCTGTAAACATTCAGGAACACAAACGCTTAGGACAAATAACTGTTATAAGGCATAGAAACGTAAACGTTCTTGGACGCAATGTTTATGATGAGGAACATGTATGAGAACTATAGAGAACACAAACGCATAGGGTAAGGAACTGTTATAAGGCCTAGAGATGTACATTTGTAAACGTTTATGAGCACGAATCCTGTTTTTAAGAAACTGTTAAAAGGACTAGAAACGTAAACGTTCATGGCATAGAGAACACAAGCGCATAGGATACAGAACTATTAAAGAGCCTAGAAAACACAAACGCATAGGATAAAGAACTATTATAAGGCATTGAGAACACAAACGCATAGGATAAGGAACTGTTAGAAGGCCCAGAGAACACAAACGCATTGCATACGGAACTGTTATTAGTCCTAGGAAACACAAACGCATAGAATAAAGAACTGCTATATGGCTTAGAGAACACATTAGGATAAGAAACTGTTATAAAGCTTAGAGAGCATGAGCGCATAGGATAAAGAACTGTTATAAGGCCTAGAGAACACATAGGATAAGAAACTGTTAGAAACTGGAGATGACTTACATAAGCTATGCCTGTTGTCCAATCCGTTTCTTTATTGAATGAAATTTTGTTGAAATCAGACTGTAATACGGCCTAGAAAACACGAACGCACAGGAAATGGAACTGTTATAAAGCCTAGAGAGAGAGAGAGAGAGAGAGAGAGAGAGAGAGAGAGAGAGAGAGAGAGATAGACAGACAGACAGAGACAGAGACAGATGCAAATGTTCGCGAGCACAATCGCACATAATAAAGAACTGTGGTTAGATCTAGATATGGAAACGTTTATGAACACAAACGCGTAAGATAAACTGTTACAAATTCTAGAGATGTAAATGTAAATAAAGACAAACACTTAGGCTCCAGACCGGGTATATTATGACAAGTTTAAACCATTTATGTTTAGTGTCCCGGACATGGGATATAGACAAAAAATGTAGACAGAGTAATCAATTCAAGAAGTTACATAACAGTGCGTTCTGGTCGCACTCTGCACCACACATTATTTTGATACGTCTGACAAAAGAAATACATGTATTGCAGAAAACATCCCTACAAATGAAAATAAGAATTACTCAGGATACATATATGGACGAGTGTACTTATAATAAAGGGCTTAGGCGGGTCAGATGTAGTGCCAGTTTCTTGTTTGGATTACTTCCAATATGTTCTGCATGTCTTTACCTGATATAGACACATTTACAAACAGAGTAGACCAAACTCAGACAGCCCCTGTAGAAACCGTCTGATCAGGGTTTGTTCTGTTTGTTTATGAAATAATATAGATTTGATTTTACAGTTTCTGCGATGGCGATACAATTTCTTACATGAATATTCATGAACACTTAGCCTATCGTAAGCAAATTAGCATCTGCTCAAATATGGATCTGATGCAATTTTGAATACTTCCGGTCGAGGCTGTTTGCAAGTGCGAATCAGGTGGCGACTGAAGGAACAGTGGTTAGTTACCCATAGTAATAGAGACACAGTGGTTAGTTACCCATAGTAATAGAGACATACAGTAAACCCACTCTTAACTGGAAGTCTAGTACAGAACAATGTATATAGTTCACGCAGGTGGCTTCTTAATGCAGGGTGAAAGTCATGCAAAAAGCTCATAGAGGAGCTTTCTGCATGACTTTCACCCTGCATCAAGCCAATACAAGTCTCCAATACGAATATGTATAATCAATTTAATGTCCGGTTTAGAGGGGTTTTACTGTATAACGAACAATTAACCCTTGATTCATTGCAGTTTCAATACGTGTAGACTACATTGCATTTTCCATACGTGTAGACTACATTCCACGAACATAAAATCTTACCTTTGTCTAACCGTGTGTTCTCTTCATGGCTATAATGATGATTTGGGCAATTTCCTACCACAGTCTTTGTATTAACTTCATGCCTGATAGACACGACTAATGGTGCCTTTATAAGAATATTAAACCCAGATCAGATGGTTCTTATACTGATTTCATATTGGTTGTCGTGATAATGAATTTCCTTATTTCATATTTTCATACATCAAGTAATATAATTTATTTTCACAGTGGGTGACGTCGTGCATGAATATTCATTAGGTCAGGGTTTTAACTGATAGTATTATTCTGGTTTGATATCAAACAGCTGCTTCCAGCATGTACTGCAAATGTCGCATGTTACGGAAGACATACACAACAAGTAAGACGCATTGGCATTTGATGTGCAAGCCTGTCGTGAAATGTGTCTGGTTAAGCATGTAAGTCTCTTGTTGTGTGACATGTGAAGTGACAGATGGCAACAACGAGGTATTACAAAATAATGCAGCAAACAGAGGAAGCTTTCAGAGAAATGTCAGATTAAGATTCATGCTAATTACTACAGCTACAGCAGCAGGGACGAAGACACAAATCTAGATGTCTTATATTACAAACAGATATTCATGTCTTGTGCATTTAAGCTTTACCCCACTTTAAGAACGTATCTAAAACACCTAGCTGATATCATGTTTACTTACTGCCGATTCGATCAAGCTTTTGAGAAGAAAGTATTGACCGAGTGTCAAACATCTTGGATCCTAATATGACGCCGAGTTACTCGGCGTCTCATCTTGACGCAATCTGTTTACAAATGTGAGTCTGGTGGCGGATATCATTATAAGGGTTGATTAGTCCCGACGTCTTACTTGGCTTGTTGCCATGTATGCATGCCTAGTATTTACACATACAGTTATACCTCGCTGAAGCGGAAGCTCAAAAGAAGTCTAACACATGTGTTGTATTTTAACGCCGGTTTATAGCTTCGAGAACGACAAATGGTATGTAGAAAGAAGAGGGGACTTTCTACATTACATTTGCCCTGGATTAAACAGCTATATGTTTTAAGGATTCTCATTTGAAATCATTAGGCCTTTCCCTGACATAGATGCCTTTTCACGCCTTTGCAAGCACGGTAGACCAAGATCAGACGGGTCCTGTATGAGCCGTCTGATCCGGGTCTACTATTTTTGCTTTTTTGGAATTGTATATATTTGATTCTATAGATTCTGTCAAAGTAAGAAAAATCATGTGTTCGTGTACTATTACAAAATTGAGCTGATAAATAATCATGGTGTCATTATTTCTTACATTAATATTGAACAGGTAAAATATTAATCAATGATTGAGCATAACAAAAAGTTTTATGATATTATTGAAAATATGGGTTCATTGTAGTACTCAGGGAGCCAATGGGGTCTACCGTGCAACCCCCCCCCCCCCCGACTTTTTTTCATGGGTACCAAAATGTTCAGAAAAGTGTCATGAATCAGAATCGCGAATGTACTCAAGTTTAAATTCTTTCAGGCTATGTGTTTTTTAACCGTTTTAAATTCTTTTAGGCTATGTGTATTTTAACCGTTTCCATGGCAACCCCAGTTTTCGTAATGATGACCCATACCTACAAATACGCCAATATCACAGCCATTTTTTGTCCTAAAACTATAAAACTGGTACCACATGGAAGATAAGACATTGTGCTTTTATTTCCAACTTGTTTTTTTAAATTACCTTATTTGCACACTCGTGAATATTAATGAGAACATTAAAATAGTAAAACATGTATAGAAATAACGTAAACCTTTCATTTTATTATCCTACAAATATCAGAAAATAACTTCAAATGTAGTTTAACATGATGACAAAACCCCCAGGAAACAAAATATCCAATTTGATGACCAAAGCATTAACTTTAAGTACCGTTTTCACCGTTGCCATGGCAACACCCCAGTTTTCGTAATGATGGCCCGTACCTGCAAAATCGTCCATATCACAGTCAGTTTTTGTCCGAAACCTAGGTAACAGTTTTAGACAAAAAAAAATTTTTTTCATCACCAAAAGGTACATTTATTATTGCAAGCTACATTTGGAGCATGGTGTAATTTTGTGCTCGGCATACTGCCAAACATGTTATTTTCAATATTGTTTCTCTTTGTTTTCTTATCACTAATTAATATTCATGAGGATGCAAATAAGTTAATTTGCATAAAGTAAACCAAAAATTAAGATTCATACATCAACTACCGGGTATATGTTTATATCATTTATAATTATTTAACATATATTTATTATAATTTCTGAACATTTTGGTACCCATGAAAAAAGTCTAGGGGTTGCACGGTAGACCCCATTGGCTCCCTGAGTATAGAGGCTTAGATTAATGATTTAAACGGTTAACATTTACTAGATATGGGGTAAATTAACAACCAACACGTTTTTTTATTTTACTGCATACATGTTTCGTCAAAATAATTTTTGAAGACAGGTCGGACTAAAAGAAAAACAGATTTATTTTAAATGCACATGCATGAATGCACAAAGAAATACAGGGTTTTAGAGGGATAAAAGGCGATTAGTACATCAGGACTCTCGTTAATGGACGCAAGTTAGAGTGAAACTGTTTACAAATGTACCCATCCGTCCATCCGTTACTTGCTAATAATAAAGTAGCATATAAGAAACAATGGCTTATCAACATTAATTACAAGAATTTTGTAAAACTGGCATATGAACACATAATTGGTAGCCCGTGGCAGAAACTGTACGTGTAAATGAATCTATATTATCTCATAATAAACAGAGTGTGTGTCTGCTCTGTTTGTAAATGTGTCAAAAGGTGTCTCTATACCAGATAAATGGTTACGTGAAGCAAAACCTTAATTTACAAGTGTGTAGTGGACCGTTTACACATACGACAGTTATATCTCAGTAATAGTGCAGGCCAAAGCTGACAAAGTACCTGTCAGATATGGTATGTGACATAAACAAGGAGCTTGTACAGGGCTACATGATATGTACAAACTAGCATTTAAGTTCAACACATTTCCTGGTTTCAGTGATACCGACTACTTTGTGCTTTACAATATTTAACCCTTTATTCCATAAATACGTGTACGGCTTTTAAAGCCTTTTCCAACAGAGGAGACCCAGATCAGACGACTCCTGACCGACCAGTGTTCACGAACCAAATTGCAATGTACACGAACAATAGCTCTATTTTCCATAAGCATGTGATTATTCCCATTTTCATTTTCTTTTGTCCCGAACATAACGTCAAATGTATTGTAGACATTTAAATGAAAGTTCACATATGAATGCAGGATACCGAGGGTAGGTACACGGTGCAAGAACCATAACTCCATTTTCGAATATACTAAAGTTATCTCCCTTGTTCATACATTGTACTTCTGATTCGAAGCATAGTCCAAGGGGTAGATCAGACAGTTTAAAGAATGTACACACATGACATTGATGCGGGACTTTTAGATGATCTGCAGTGTACAAATATCATCATTCTATTTTCAATAGACATTGGCTTATGCGTCTTTTTATCTTTTTTCTTGTGCGAAGTCTACTAAAGTTGATCTAGATATTGCAATCGTAGTTTGCATGGGGATAAAGGACATCGGTTTGACATGCATTGTACAAGACCTATAACTAGATGTCATACTTTAGCATAATTACTTAGGTACTGTAAATATTCTAATGAAGTACAAGGCGTTATACAAGAACCAAAACTTCTTATACAATAAGAGTAGCATAGGGAATGGAGGTTCTTGCGTACCTCTTTTAACCTGCTTTACAATGATCTAAGGCTTACACAGGTAAACTCATATAAGACTAAATTTTAAGTTAACCTGTTTTAGAACCCTTTAAGGCTTACACAATATATCACCACTTCAAAAATAATATCAACTAATAAGCCTTAAAATCATTATCAGTCCCGCCACCCACCCCCTCGACGGGACTGATCGTTCTCTGTTAGTTGGTTTTAAGTAATATGTTTTATTTTTTTATTTTAATTTTTATTTTTTTATCTGAGTTTGATGGAGACTCATAGAAGTCGTTAATGAAACACTTTTGGGATGTTGTCTATCTTTATGAATTACCCACAACGCATAATTAGCCATTATGAAGGATGCGATGGGTAGACTAATTTGAATGATATCAGGTGTATTTTCGGTGGACACATAATTTTAAATAGGGGCTATATATCTAATATAAAGGAGAGGGTCGTTATCCCTAACACATGTACAGATCACTGAGAACTCACTTTTTTTACGAGCTCAGCTAATGTTTCTTTGCGGCCTTGTTCTAGTAGGTTTTTTTCAATTCATCCATATTCTCAGTAGGCTCTTTCTTTGCAGATGCTTTTAGTTTCAGGTCTTCAAACTTCTGGACTTCTTGAATAACAAGGCGGTACTCAACGTCTGATATATCCCCATCCACGAGTGCATTGCTTACAATATCGGAAATCGAGTTAATCTTTGCCCGTGCAATTGCCTCGATATGTTGATGTTTACTACACTTAGTAGATAGACGACGTCCAGCGCCCTTACTAATAACAGCGAGACCAGCGCATCCAAGAGAACCAGCCTAAACGCCTATTGCAACTGGGATAGCCACGATTGTAAAACAAACCCAACTCCTCCGATACTTAGACCGGCACCAACACATGTTAGAGTGGCGTCAAATCCGGCTGTGAAGTTCTAATACACCCCCTTATATTTTTTATAGAGACAGGCTCTTTTCTCAGCCTCACGTTTAAAATCGGCTTGTATGCGGGTTATCTCCTGTAGGCGGTAAGCGTGCCCGGCAGAGTCTGGCAGGGTTGGATAAAGTGGTGGAGCTGATGCGATATCTTTATCTTTCATGTTTGCAGAACGATATTATACTTCTCACATTTCTAGTTTAATTAGAACTGCAACTACCCCTGCAGCGTGGTTCCGGTTTGTTTCAAGCGTTTTAAAGTTAATGATATCGCCTTTATCAAGCTCTAGCGGTGTTTGGAAAGTTTTATTGGCGGAGAAATGCTTTGGGGTTTTGATAATTTCGTAACTATGCCTAAACTTACCATTAACTGTGATACCCACAACGTCCTTACCTTCTGATAAACCCGTGCGATCGACTGAAGAGAGAGACATAGATAAGATTTCCCCTTTTGTCATCATAACATAACCCACTTTACCATGATTACTGCCTTCTGCGTTGGAACCGACTGACCATTCAAATGTTCCTTTGATAAGGGGGCCAAGCTCTTCTGTCGTAAGGTTAATTATAGGATTAATTTGTTTGATTCTAGTGTCAACGTAGTACCTGCAGCACCGAGGTTTAAATCACCTTCCATAGCTGTAGCACCATTTTTGCGGAGAACTTCAGCTTTTATATCACCCCAACCCTCTCGTATCAATTTCGCTGAAACCGCATCCGAAAGTTCTTTAATGTCTCCGAGATTTTTAACCCGACCCCCCCCCCCCATTTTGTCTACGTCACCTTCCTTCGTCTTTTTTAATTATGAGAAAATTTCTGTAAATTCGACCTTTTTACGTATTGGGATAAATCAGGTAAATTCGACCTTTTTACGTATTGGGATAAATCAGGTAAATCCGGGCTGGATTTCCAGCCCTTAACACAACCATAACCACCAAAGATACTCATTTTATTTCAAGAACATGGTAATGTTTGCTCTGAATCAGAAAGTGAAAGTTCTTACACTGTTAAGATTTTCAATATCGATATTATCACCCTCAGCCGCCATTGCCAGTTTACTATCAGTCTGTAGTAGTTGGTCTGAAGTCTCTTTAGGAAAGCTGTTCTTATTCTTATTATAGTCTGGGAAACCGAGTTTTTCTCGGATAAAATTCAAGCCTCCCCCCCCCCAACCAAATTTTCGTAGATAATTGGTAATTCTTGACCCCCTCTTTGTGGTGGGAAGGAAAAGGAAGTATCTTCAATATCATCCGAGACCATGTCATCCTGGTTCTTCCTATCAAATACATCCATATCACATTCTTCTGTCATTTTGAAATATAAATTAAAGGTATATAACTTTAATTTATATGACTCAAACCACATTTGGTAGAAAACTTAACCCATACAGACAACTAAGGGAGCCCATGGGGGTAAAAGGTATCCGCCAGACGGTCGTTATCACAAACAACCCAAGCACGATAGACCAGAATCAACCGCTTTTAGTGAGGTTCCCGAACCTCGGAGCCAACGATGTTATAGTCCCTGGGACAGCCCACTTAGCCTTCCAGATCAATCTGGAATCGACCTACGCTAATCGTACAAGTTGTGAACAATCTGGGTCGAGCAGTCGTACAGAAGACCACGATAAAGATCTCCGGAAACGAGGTGATGAGTGTCGATGATAACGACGTCTACGAGTGCTACGGAGACCTCTGGAAAACCGATAATGAGCGGAAGAATTCCCAGTACCCGGGGATTGACACCACTACGAATAAAAATGTGACAAAGTTGAGAGTAAACGCCGGAGACAAGGCTAATGGAAAACAGAAGGACGCTGCCGTTGCAAATGCTTATGGTAATCGCTTCATCATCCCGCTTGATTTCGAAATCCTTGAGAGTCACATGGCCTTCTTCCAGTCGGCTTTCGGGCACAGGCTTGAGTATGAACTCACGTTTAATTAATACAGCCGTTTGATCCAGGCTGACCTGGAAAATATCGGGGGCGGCTCATAATGCTTGTAACCTAAAATTGAGAATAAATTCCAAAACAACCGCAATTCCGGTGGTTTTTCATAATCTTAGGGGATATGACTCCCATTTACTAATGCAGGCAATTTCAAAAGTGAATGGAAACATAACGTGCATTCCAAATAATATGGAAAAATATATATATCCTTCAGCCTCAATCAGCTTCGTTTTATAGATAGTGCCCAATTCCTTCTTTCCAGCCTTGATAGACTGGTGTCAGCTAATCATCCGGAGGCCTTTAAAATTACTACCCAGTATGAACCCGACGTGGTAAGGCGTTCACTGCTAATGAGGACGGGAGTCTACCCGTATGAGTATATGAACGATTGGAATCGCTTTAATGAGAAAAAAATGCCACCATTGGTATCCTTCTGCAGTAAATTAACGTTGTCAGGAATCAGCGAAGATTATAAACATGCACAAGATGTATGGGATAAATTAGTTTTAAGACGCTAGGCGACTACCATGACCTATATAATCGAACGGATGTCTTACTTCTGACGGATGTCTTTGAGCAATTTCGGAAAACATGTAGGAATCAATATGGCCTCGATCCAGCACATTATTATACAAGCCCGGATTTATCATGGGACGCCCTACTTAAGAAAATGGGAATCGAACTTGAATTACTTACCGATTATGACCAGCATCTCTTCATCGAAACAGGTGGAATCTCCATGTCATCCACGAGATATGCAAAAGCAAATAACGCTCTTGTGAAAGGTTATATCGCCAATAACCCCAATACATATTTAACGTACCTTGATGCAAATAACTTATATGGATGGGCGATGAGTCAATCGTTACCAGTGGGGGCTTCCGATGTGTTGATGATTGTAAGACCATAGACGTAACAACAATGGAAGCCGACTCAGATGAGGGTATGATTCTGGAAGTTGATCTGGAGCACCCCGAAGAGTTACGTGACGAGCATAATGCGTACCCACTAGCCCAAGAGCGGATGAAGATCGAGCAAGAGTGAATGTCTGAGTACCAGAATCAACTTATAGGTGTTGGGGTGGCGTCTACAGAGGTTGAAAAACTTGTACCCAATCTCCGAAATAAGGAAAAGTATGTGCTACATTATCGAAACCTACAGCTATACCTTTCCCTTCGAATGAAATTTAAAAAACATCTATAGGACACTATGTTTCAAACAGATACCCTGGATGGAGCCATACATTCGTATGAATACAGAACTGAGAAAAAGCCACCAGCGATTTTGAAAAAGACCTATACAAGTTAATGAACAACAGTGTGTTTGGGAAAACAATGGAAAATCTAAGACGCCGAGTGAATGTAAAACTGGTGAGGGACTCAGAGGAAAAAAACACTACAGAAACTTATAGCTAGCCCATTATTTGCGAGTATATTACTACATGTATATTCGATGATCATGTAGCTATTCAGAGCCATAAGAGCAACCTGCTTTTAAACCGCCCAGTATATGTGGGCATGAACATTCTCGATTTATCAAAAACCCTCATGTACGACTTTTATTATAACCAGCTGAAAAAAAATATGGGGGTGTTGCCAGTTACTATACACAGAAGACAGCATTCTCCTAAAAATAGAAACGGAAGATGTGTACAGAGATATCGCTCAGAATGCTGACTTATACGATACATCAGATTACCCATCTAACCACTCACTTTATAGCACAATAAATAAAAAAAGTCCTGAGTAAGATGAAGAATGAGTGTGCAGGGCGTCCTATCGCAGAATACGTTGGCCTGAGCCCTAAGATGTATAGTATTCTCGAAACCTCTGGCATAAACATCAAAAATTATCAAACACGAACAATATAAAGAATCTCTATCCCAAAAGAGAATATTCCGTCATGGTATGAATTTACTGAGGTCGGATAAATATTGTATATATGGGCAATATAAGAATAAGGTATCCATATCCCCATTTGACTCGAAACGTTGAATCGCAAAGGATGGTATTAATACATTAGCCTACGGCCACTATCGGATACCCCTAATGTCTCAGTTGGGATCCCCCATCCGGTGGCTGTTGTGTGTTTGATGGTTTCGCGGACAAAACCTCGGTCGGGCCCATCCTGGAGATAGTACAATATGGGTTCGCCGGATTTTATTACTGATTGTGATATCTTGTAAATGTTTAAAGACCATATAGGGTCAGTTGCCCGTCTACGCCCGCCCTCCAACTCTCCAGGTTGGTAGACGTACCGAACCCCAATATCAGAAGAGATTTTCGTCTGCTCAATACCAACTTTACGTCTTGGAATATAAGCTTAGGACTCGGTTTAATAAATTTCTGTTTGGTCGCTTCTGATGGACGTTTACCGGTGAGCCTGGTTTCTTCAATGTTTAAAGCAGAAACGACGGCGTGCAATCTTTCAACGTACTCAGAGGACCGCTCACCGGAGGGTAGACGCATTTCTTGAGCATATTGGTAACCAAACAAACGTTCTGCTAAAGTTCTATTAAAACGCTCAACAATCCCCTGGTCACGATAGATATCCACACGACCTCGCCTCACTTTATGGTCTATGAGCACTTGTCTGACCGCACCCATAAACTCTCTCCCGGGATCTACTTGAAGACGTTTGGGTCAACGGAGCGGCCCGCGCTTGTAAATCCGTTTGAGGGCTTCGGCCACCTCTGTAGCTTCTTTTGTCGTAGGGCCTCCGCAGCTTTATAGCGGCTTGCCACGTCAACCAAAGTAAGGGCGTATTTATAAGTCTTTCTACATACTTTATCATGAGGCAAAAATAGGAGATCAGATTGATGGATATTATTCGGAACTAAAACGTCAAATTTTGGTCGTGGGATCTGTCTGAGAGCAGGCAGAGTTATCTGCCAGATTGCCTGCTTCGTTCACCATGATCGGGCCTCATTTTCTGAGACCTTCGCGGCTTTAGCCAGATGTTTTACATAACTATAAAAACATCAAGAGACACACAAAAACAAAACAAACATACAATAGGGGGAAGATGGAAGTACCGCCTTGGAACGATCAGTAACAAAAGTCACTGGGGGGGTTAAACCGTTTTATGGGCGCCCAACCTCACACTTATCCCATCCCCACCCTAAAAGACAAACAGTGTAAATAAACGTAATATACATTTATGTGTAGTTTATTCCAAAGACAGATGCATAATTAATATGTCCATTTTATAATATAGAACCACTGAAATGAAGTTATAAAATTTGGAGAATATAACTTATGTGACTACCTGTCTTATGTGACCCTCTTGGTTTTCTCCCACTGAAGGTCACATAAGACAGGTTTGACTGTATTTCATTTGCTCGTCAGTAAAGAAAGCTTTTTCAGCATTACATGCCAGGAATGATGTTTTTCCCGGGCAAATACTTTCTGGATTAAGTTAGTAAGCTTATCCTTAATTAAAATATGAGGAAGAGTTGTGTACAGGGGTAGAAAAATCGTACGTGCCTACAGTGGATGCAAGATACCTTTTGTTCATAAGTTTGTTTAGGACATCTGAAGAGTTCTTAATAGACCAGAAGATATTTATTCCAGAATTTCCATAAGTCTTATCACAGTAGAATTTTACATGTTCCTTTACTTTCGTTAAACAAGAAGTCAAAAGTATAGACAATTTAGTAGTTGTACATGAACTAGAATTTGCAATGAAACGCGCTTTATATGGTTTTTATGTAGTTTTGGAAACCAATACATTGTAGGAAGTTTATGTTGTGTAATTTTAATATCGGTTCCAAGTTGTACACACTTTTTGACATGGTCTGAAACAATGGTCTTTTCGTCAGTAGTAACTGAAATGTATGACTTGGTATTAACAATTTCCTGCTTCAAGACATCGATATAATGTAATCACATTATTCGATGCCTTATCAGCAGGAACAAAAACGTATTTTGAATGGAAATCCTGTAAACCCTTTTTATGATGTCTAAAAGAAATTCTAGGTTTAGGTGGAAGAAGGTGTTTATTAGAGCTATAAAAGGAAATGCGTTTGTCAATTATATTAAAAGTTAGTTTTTTCCAACTAGAAAGAGCATTAGACTCAACATGTTCTCTTCGACACCACTTAATACTAACATTTTGTAAAGCCTCCGCAATCTGAACTCGACAAGAGTTAAATCTATCAAGGTTGATATTCTATATTTGGGACCTTTATTCAAAAGAGATCGCAGACGTTTATCTTTAATTATCTCAAAATTACCAGTAATCACATGACCAGCCGGAAAATAGCACAATCTTGAGGTGGCGCAATCTCAATTATCAGGAATATTATCATTAATATTAAGGTCGGCCACAATTTTATTATAGTTGAAAATTGTATTTCAGATGGGTTTGTTATATTTGTAGCAGATGATAGGTGGTTCTGTATTTTTAAAGTATTTAGGAATAGTGTCAATTACATACTTTGGAGGTCAACAAAATCAATACCTTTATTAATAAAAGGAATTTTCAAGAAGAATCTTTGGTGTTCAGATAATTTATCAATGTGCGGTCTGAGAACATGTAGAGTAAAGCTTTGTATCAAACTAGCCGTTCCTATGAGAGGATCTGATCTAAAAATAATTTTATCGGCTTGCTCGTCAATTTCTTTTAATGAAGATATAGATAAGGAGGAAAGTCTAGAAAGCATGGCATGTTTACCAGAAGTTTGACGTACAGTATGTAGATCAAAAATAGTCATTTTCAAACGAGATTTTCTTTTAGTATTACCATTTTTGCGAATGCCATGTGATCGAGATTTGCGTTTTCTTATAGAAAATATTGAAAAAAATATCTATATCAGGTTCTTTTGAAATATTTCCAGTCTGGTAAATATTATCATTTAATCCTAAAGGAAAAGGTGTTTGCAATTTTTTGATCCAATTTAATTCAAATATAAATCTAGCTTTCGATTTAAAGCTACTAGTAGCATCTTTATCATATGCTATATGCTCAACAATCTGTACTAAAACTTCTTTAAAAGAATGGCCAGATTTCCGAAAGTGTTGGTATAAAAATATTTTTAGTTTACGATTTCGACACTGATAAGCATGCTCACGAAATCGAATCTTCAAAGCACGTCCTATTTGTCCTACATACTGTATACCGCAACTAGGCGCGTTTCAAGTTAAAACATAAATAACGTTAGTAGTAGTACAATCAACGTCTGAGTTTATCTTAACATTAAATGTTCTACCATTAACAGTAGATTTTATAGTGGCATTACAAGGAATGTTACTACAACATATGCACCTCTTAGCAAAGCACTTTTGGATAATTGGATACACTCTGTGTTGCTTGTACAAGGACCGTTTACGAATAGAAGAAACATTTTGGATAACAGATTTTAAAGGTGAAAGTACAACTCTTGGTCCATTAAAAAAACATTTATTAATAGAAAGAGATGATACAATGTATGTGAAAAGATGATGCCGACTGAAGATTAAGTTGTTTTAAACGAATCTTGAAGGGAAGAGAAATTAGAAATATTTCTGGGTACTTGTATAGACGACACAGATTGCATATTTATAGCTTTCAATTCTATCAGGTATTTTAACTTTATTCATATTGGAAAGTGATAGAGGGGCACCTGTATTGTGTTCATCAACACGTCAATCACATTAATGTAGCTACCCATGTGCATCAAATTGTTGGTGAACACACCTACCACGAGGTGCATGACATACGTATGATGATGTAAGAGGCGAATGAGAGTTGTGTATGTTACTTGCATATCCTACAAGAGAATGATAACAACATCGATTACGTGTACGGGGAGACTTTTTACGGCCACCACACGTCACAAGCAACACTGTTGTGATAATAAAAGTACAAAAATGAGTCATGCAGGAAACACCACATACAGAACAAACACTCGCCCGAACAGCAACACAAGGAAACAGCAAATGTACATAACTATAAAAAACATCAAGTGACACACAAAGACAAAACAAACATACAATAGGGGGAAGATGGAAGTACCGCCTTGGAACGGTCATTGACAAAAGTCACTGGGGGTTAAACCGGTTTATGGGCGCCCAACCTCACACTTATTCCATCCCCACCCTAAAAGACAAACAGTGTAAATAAACGTATCCCCTCTCCGACTAATCTACAACAACCGCGATGGCAAATACAGTGGTAAAGTGCATGTATAACGAAAACATTTAAGTGAACAAACTGTATCCACCTATCACTAGTGTACTCAATGATTGAGCTGCAAACAGAGTAACTGTAGAAAAGTAATAAAGGTTACGACAAAAACGAAATAGTACAGATATCCGACGTTCTCCTTCCGTTTCTGGATTTAAGAGGTCGCCTTCATAGAGTACTAAACCTTTCTTTTCGGCGTACATGCAAAGAGGCCAGCGTGATTGCCAACTGTAAAAGGTTGACAACCAAACATGCAGTATGTTGTAGTACTGTAGATCATATCCCTTTTTAATGAATTTTTTAACATATTTGATGAACAAAGTGAGAAAATGGGTATGTCCAATAATTTTACGAAGTTTGTAAATCACATCACCATAAAATTCAGGATGTTAAATACCGTGTCGCAGAAGCGCCTTGAGATTACATTGGCACTTGCCAATAAGCGAGAGATTTCGATAGTAAAATGTAGAGAAAGTTTTTCTTAGTTTATGGTATCTATATCCTTGCTTAAGCAGTTTTTCAGTTAAAATGAGATTTCGACTGTTAAAACCGTCAATAGATGAACAAGCTTTAGCAAAACGAATAAGTTGAGATATATAAACCCCGTAAGATGGAGCACGGGGAACATCCCCGTCAAGATGAGGAAAATTTACAATATTAAAATCAAAATCATCTCTTTTGTCATATATTTTAGAAGAAATCATTCCATTATCAATTTTAAGGTCTAGATCAAGAAACGCTGCATAATTGTCGGACGGGTTAGCTTTATTCAATTTGAGTTCTTTAGGATAAATTGTAGGAATCAGAGCATCAAAGAAAGGGTTATCTAAGTTAAAAATATCATCCAGATATAAGTTTCATTGAAGGCTTTTATAACATCTTCTTGTGATTGAGGATTCAAACGCAACATGAAATCTCTCTCATAGCAGTACAAAAACAAATCTGCGACAAGTGGTGCACAATTCGTACCCATAGGAATACCAATTACCTGACGGTATATAGCATTCCCATAACGTACAAATATGTTATCCAAAAGAAAGGTTAGTGATTCACAAACTTCTGAGCACGTCCAATCAGTGTAATATTTCATTTGCTCGTCAGTAAAGAAAGCTTTTTCAGCATTACATGCCAGGAATGATGTTTTTCCCGGGCAAATACTTTCTGGATTAAGTTAGTAAGCTTATCCTTAATTAAAATATGAGGAAGGGTTGTGTACAGAGTAGAAAAATCGTACGTGCTTACATGGATGCAAGATACATTTTGTTCTTAAGTTTGTTTAAGACATCTGAAGAGTTCTTAATAGACCAGAAGATATTTATTCCAGACTTTTCATAAGTCTTATCACAGTAGAATTTTACATGTTCCTTTACCTTCGTTAAACAAGAAGTCAAAAGTATAGACAATTTAGTAGTTGTACATGAACTAGAATTTGCAATGAAACGCGCTTTATATGGTTTTTATGTAGTTTTGGTAACCAATACATTGTAGGAAGTTTATGTTGTGTAATTTTAATATCCGTTCCAAGTTGTACACACTTTTTGACATGGTCTGAAACGATGGTCTTTTCGTCAGTAGTAACTGAAATGTATGACTTGGTATTAATAATTTCCTGCTTCAAGACATCGATATAATGTAATCGTCAAATAATAATCACATTATTCGATGCCTTATCAGCAGGAACAAAAACGTATTTTGAATGGAAATCCTGTAAATCCTTTTTAAGATGTCTAAAAGAAATTCTAGGTTTAGGTGGAAGAAGGTGTTTATTAGAGCTATAAAAGGACATGCGTTTGTCAATTCTATCAAAAATTAGTTTTTTCCAACTAGAAAGAGCATTAGACTCAACATGGTGTTTACTATGAACACATAATGTATGGTGGCCCGAATCTCCATTGGGCATTAGTCCGGTTATTCTCTGCCATGTTGAGTTTAGGCTATTATCTCTTAGTATGAACCGTGGTGTAGTTGTAACCACGCATAAGGGAGGGGGCAAAGGAAAGACGAACCTCAGAATTATAGGGCTATTACGCTGAGGTAACTTGGGTTGTTTAATGACGTCATTTTCTTTACACGAGGCTATCCAGTTTTCACGGGAGAATAACAGTAAAGCCTTTGTGGCCTATCTTGACAGCCGACAAGCTTTCGATAGAGTTTGGCACAGTGGACTTATTTTTAAATTGCACGAAATTGGCAGAGCTAGCATAAGATGCATAATTAGCCTGTATAGCTCTATGCAGAGTTGTGTCCGTTATCGGGGTCATGTATCTGACTGGTTCAAAGTCTCGCAAGGTACTAGACAAGTTGGAAAAACATTGCCCATACTTTATCTTCTATATATTAATGGCCTCATTAAGTCACTTGAAGATTCAAATTTGGGTTTCTGTTTTTATATGTCATTTTGTAGTCCAACTGTAGCGGATGACATTGTTTATTTGCTCTTTCTCGAGAGAGTCTCAGTAAAATGTTGAACACATGTTACGTTTATTCTATGAAGTGGCGGTTTGAGTATAACCCAAAGACATGTGCGGTCGCTGTTTACAATGAGGCGAGATCAACATATAGTAAGTTCTCCAGAATTTGGAAACTAGGAAAAGATACAATAATAGAAGAGTCCACGTATAATCATTTGGGAATAGCTTGTGGCAAATCTGAAGGTGTAATGGAGAATATCCATAAGTCAAGTATTAAACTTAAAGACACGCTCCTTAGTATCGTAAATAGTGGTGTTAGTTCTAGTGAGCTTAACCCTTGACATTGTTTAAAATATATCAGTCAGTTGTTATACCCAAAGCATTGCATGGCTGTGGAGTCTGGAATTCACTGTCTCCAAAGCATATCAAAGAATTAGCAAGGGCCCACTCGTTCTGCATAAAATTTATACAGAAGCTTCCCTCATACGTAAACACTGATGTCGCTTGTCATTCAGTAGGTAGCCTCCCTATCCAAACGTTGATTGGTTATAGGAAACTTCAGTTCTTAGGGCAGCTGTGTAGGCTACCTTGTCATTATTTAGCTAAGCAGATATTTGTTAACAGACTGTTTCGTTATTGTGATGGTTCAGAGAGACAGTCAGGTGGGTTCATACCTGACATCTACAATGTGCTACTCAAGTACGGATTCCTCAAGTATATTGAACATTGTGTGGTCACTTCTGATTTTCCATCAAAATATATGTGGAAATCAGTTCTTAACAGACATGTTGTTAAATCGGTAACTAATCAACGTTCATACAAATTAGGCACTATGTTGCCAGGTGACAATTTTTGCTATTTGTTTCCTGACTCGAGGCTTGTTTACCTATGGTGTTTCGCCCGCCTTAACCCCGACTCGTTGGCAGTATGTTACACGGCATATATTAGCAAAGATTATGTCATCTAAATTTCCGGAACACTGCAATTTGTGTTCTTCTTTTACAGAAAATATTGTAATACACAAACTTTTCCACTGTTCTCGCAATGACCTTTTACGCAATGCCCTATTTAGGAAACTTATATCTAGTATCGGTTTAGTAGAATACGGTCTGTTTATCCTGCAGCCATCTATAGTTCAGGTTGCAAAACTTCTTGGTTGTTACTTCCTGTCAAATGACAATGCAGCCGTTAGTATTTTGAAACTTCTGCATTATATGGTTAAAAACTGTTAGATTTGATAACCTCACACTTGTGTGTTTATGACAGTTTCCTCCATGACAGTTGTTAAGAAGTGTATAGTACATGTGGATTGTACTTTCAGTATATGTATATTTGTTAAAGTTATAATAATTACAATGGCATCCATGAATTGGGGATGCGCAAGCTTTCGCTGCAATATGCCCATCTCGTGGATGGACCCTGTTGTTAATCTTCTTAGAGCGAGCCAGGTGATGCCAGGTCTTAATCGCAGTGAGAACGGGATCGTCTGTCTCATCTATGTTGGTTGGTTTAGTCGGCTTCCAGTTCATTGATGCCATTGTCTCTCTTACAGCTTAATCGTACATCTACAATGTTACTCTTCAATATTACCTGTTATGGTAAAGAATTAGGTTCGAAGATGTTTGTATATTATACTCCGTCAATTGTTACATGCAGACTGAATCTTGTATTTCGTTTCGGCAAGTTTCAGTTTCTGTCTCAATTGGCTACAGACAGACAGACAGACAGACAGACAGACAGATATTTTATTTATGTCTCACTTCTATACATGATAAAATATACACACGTGAGTAAGTAAAATGTATAGAACCACTCAAATATGAGTTATGAGAGACAGTGCAAACCTTAAAATATAACAATTAACTACAAACATAGAACTTTGGTTTAACTTAACTGCACAGTTGACGTTGGAGTATAAAGACTTAACTGCATTCAGCATTTTCCCCTGGATTCCCGCTTTCTGCATTTTGGTCCATAACTTCCCTGGTTTGATGCGATCATAAGCTTTACTGAAATCTACAAAAGCGACGAACGTAGATTTCTTCAAACGTTTTCTTGTTTCTAAAATATTAGTCAATGTCGATAGGTGATCAGTAGTACTGCGACTTTGTCGAAACCCGTTTTGAGAATCTGATAAGATGTTGTTGGATTCACACCATTTCATCAGTCTTTCGTTTAGTATTTGGCGTCTTCCACTTGTCAAGAACGTCTTCCGTCCGTGTACTAAAACAGCCATCGGCCTTTTTGATTTCCATAGGAATCAGTTTCGACCGTTCCGCACCAATACCAATTTTACCAATATATTTCCAGAATTCATTCGGATTGGCATTTTTGCATGTTTCTAGAATATCTTTTTGCGTTTCATACCAGTACTCACGTTTCCTATGTTGGACGTTTCTGTCAAAGTCTTTCCTACATGTGATATATGCAGCCTTTAATACATTTTTGTTCACAGAACTTTCACATTTAAGCCAGCACTTCTCTTTTTTACACATTTCATTCCATTACTAACTTAAGTTTTTATCCCACCATGGTTTACGGTTACGACGTTTTTTGTTATTTCTCGATGAATTGATGTTAATCACCTTTGGATTCAAGTATATGTCCATTTGTGACTTCATCAGTTGTGTGAATTCGTCATAGGACTTTTCTATACATGCTAGTTCATTCTGGTTACACTCAAGGAATCTTATTTGCCCTTCAATTTTGCTAAGTATTTCTTGATCATTCATAAATGTAGACGGAATGTTGTTTCTATCATATTTCACGAGGGTTTGCTTTCCTTTTTCAATACAGTCGCCTTCAGTCTCAGGTTCATATTGGAGTTCATGCAATGTTAGTGTCCATTTCAGCACTGAGTGATCAGGAATAGTAATTCTCGCAAGTGTACTGACACCGACTGCATCATTTAGAAGAGTGCTCGCTCTTATCACAGTGAAGTCGCAAAAATTATCTAGTTGCTCATAAGGGACGAGACAGTAATCCACAACCGCACACCCCTTAGCTGAAACACTTGTAAAATCGTTTTTTAAGGAGTTACGGCCATTTAGTATACAAAGGTTTGCGCTTAATAAAAAATCGATGAATACATTGGAATATTGGCTGGATCTATAGTCAATTATTTCCCTTGTACATAACGAATCTACTCCTGCAATGAAATCGTCATTACTTCCAACACGGATGTTAAAATCGCCAGTAATTGTCACTAACCCGTCATTTTGATATTCATATATTTGGCATAACAAAGTGTCAAAGAAGCTATTTATATCTATCGCTCTAGAGGAGTTTGCTGGGGGTAAATAGCAAGCACATATCATTAACTTTTGTTGTATATATCTGCTATTTAATGAGATCCATAGGATGCCTTCATAGTCGATGTTTAATATTTCGACGTCATAGTTATTAAGCAGTTCTATTCTAACTAGGATTCCTACTCCGCCACTTCCTTTTGGTGCCTTTCTGTGAATTTCTGTTCGGTTATTTCCAAACCATTTGTAGCCATCTATCTCTAGTACATCTTTTTTACGTAAATGAGTCTCTGCAATGCAAATTATATCTAAGTCTAAATGATTTATACAATCTTTCTTCAACGAGTAGCCTTCTGAGTTTTCATTTCTAGTAAAACCATTTGAGTTCCAAAACCCGCACCTGACCTAGTATCTGCCATACCGTCCGTAATGTCCGCTGCTGCGGTAATCGTTTCTGTCGTACGACGACTGGGTGCGCGGCCTACCATACGCACGTGGTCCCTCACCACGTGTTCGGTCATGGTCTACTTGTCCTCGGTCATGGAATACTCTATGACGACGATCGCTACTGGATCTAGACCACTCGCCATGGTCATAGTCCCCTGATCTGGAGCCATTATATTGGCTGTTACGATTCGGCTGATCATTATTACGCGGTAATATTCTATTTCCTCGTATGATCACTTTATCGTTGCCGATGATGTTTGCAATCGTTTTCAGATTTGATATTTGTGTCCTCTCGTTTTTTGTCTTATCTTGTTCCACAAACACATTACTGTATGTTCTGCTGATTCGTAGATTCGATTTCGCCTTTAAGATTCTATCATGGTCTCCTTTTGTTGTGCATTTTGCCACAACAACAGCATTTTCACTTTCCGAACGCGCGTGTTTCCTTTCAGCACTATTGACAGACACGTCGATCTTCATACCATCTTTTAAGAGCAGATTCACCTTTTCTGTGATATTTTCCCGCGGTGTTTCAGGCAGATTTCTGATTACGATATTCATTGATATATCATGCTCTGCGTTCTGCGCACATGCTTGCGCGTACGATACGTTGCCTTGGTTATGTTGTTCACGGTTCTTCTGACACTTTTCAGATAAAAGTTTCACCTCTGATCTTACCTTTTCAATTTCTTTACTAAAATCATTTCTTATCTTATTCACTGCTGGGGAAATCGCGTTATCTACGTGCCTTTTTATCTTGGATTCTAAACTAGACTCTAGATACCCTATCCTTGCTGAAAGGGCATCAATGCTTTTGCTCATTTTGTCAGATAGATCATTAATTGCCTTCACTACACACTGATTGTTCCCTTCACTCAGTTGGATCACTGTGTGAAGCTGGGTGTCTGGTTGCTGTGTGATGACGTCATCAACGTCCGTCTGAGTTACGTCAGTGATTATATCCTTGGTAACGTCATCAGCTTCAGGAATAGTTATTTTACGTCCGGTCGTACTTTTCTTTCTTCTTCCTGAGATTCGTGGTGTCGTCGATTTAGCTTTCTGTGGCTGTTTCGATTTCGTTTTCCTAGTTGTGCGACGCTTCTTTGAACTTGGGGCTGTACTGTTTCCAGAAAATAACGACTGGGACATTTCGAACGAGTCAATTTCAATGGTAGTGTCCATTTCGACCGTTTGCGTTTGACTACACTGACTGTCATTCAAAGCACTCGCATCACCCGTATAATTCGGCCCCTGGGTTAATATATCGTTCATATTATTATCTATTGACGATTGAACCTCGATGACGTCATGTCTTTCTATTGCATTCAAGTACGGGGTAGTGATCCCGGTGGATCGTCTCGAATTGGCGGCTTCGCTGCAGCAGATGGGGCCAGTTGTGGGCTGGTGCAGGCCATTCTACACGGGGTCTCATCTGTCGGAGTGGTGTGTAATTTTCTGTTCGTATGCCTGGGGACAGCCTCGGTGCCAGTCCACCGGGTTCACTCAGCCTTATAGTCGGATATGCGTATGTGCTGTTGACGTGTCTTATATTTCGTTTCGACAAGATCCATCTATATATCACATAAACATTAACTAAGCATTAATCTTTCCATCTATTAGTATTTTTAGGTTCAGGGTGTAATTTATATCATGCTGTACTGAACCTGCTGTACCATCTGCTTTTCTGAAATTGTTCTTCGTTAATTTCTATTTGACTGTGTGCTGTTCCTATGTATTTTTGTGTTGTTATGTTAATTCTGTAATTGTCATTGTTTTCCTGTATATGTATTTTGACTTTGTACATTGTATTATGTTCTATGTATATGTTCTATGTAGCTCTCCATGAATGGAGGTTAATAAAGATCTATCATTCTAAAACAGACTCAAAGAGGTGCGCCAGAACCTCCATTGCCTATTTTACTACATTGTATAAGCAAATAGTTATTATTATACCCCCCTTTTGAAAAAATGGGGGTATATTGCTTTGCACATGTCGGTCGGTCGGTCGGTCGGTAGATCGGTAGATCGATGGTTTCCGAATGATAACTAATAAACGACTTGGCATAGAATCTTCAAACTTGCTGTGGTGGTTGGTCATGCCAACTAGATGACCCCTATTGTTTTTGAGGTCACTAGGTCAAAGGTCAGGGTCACCATGACCTTAACTGGTGAAATAGTTTCCGATCAATAACTGCCCAAGGGTTTGGCTTGGGATCTTCAAACTTGCTGTGGTGGTTGGTCATGACGACTAGATGGACCTTATAGTTTTTGAGGTCACTAGGTCAAAGGTCAATGTCACCGTGACCTTAACTGGTTAAATGGTTTCCGATCAATAACTGCTCAAAGGTTTGGCTTAGAATCTTCAAATTTGCTTTAGTGATTGTCCTACTTTTCCATCCAATCAACGAGCCGTATTTTTGAAATTTTTCAGACTCTAATCCTCATAAATTTTATAACATCGACTCTAACTTTCGAAGACAAACCTTCCAGTGCGCATGCGCAACAAAACTCCGCCCATTACTAGACAAATCGAACGAGTTGCTATGTTATGACGTTATCGACACGCGAACGTGTGTAAAACGTGGAGAGGAAGACTATGTAATTGCAAACAACTGAGAGGCAGAATTATAGACCCAATAGTAATTGGGCAAATAAACTGAGAGGCATAATTATAGACCCAATAGAAAATGGACAAATACATCACGAAACATCCCACCTGTTGAAGCAGCATTATATTGAAAAAGGACTAATGTAAATAAGCAAATAAATCAGGAAATATATAAGAGCAAACCTGTATTCTAAACCGTAATCCGTTCAACAAAACATAAACAATCAAACCTGTAATAGTTTGTAATTATTCTTATTTCATTATTCTGATCATAATATAATGAATGTTTAATATTAATAAGCTTTATTTTTTACTTATGGGGTTTCGGCAGCAGTGAAGATCTAGATCTGTGTAAACCGAGTAGACCATGATCAGACAGCATAGGAGTTGTCTGATCTGGGTCTTCTCGGCTTACAAAGTGGTCAAAAGAGGTCACTTACTATAAGGTAAAGGTTTCACATAATTTAGATATCCATTGCGATTTTGCGTCCGTCTTTCACAAGAATTATTTTTTTCACAGTTTTGGGGATAAATATTGTCAGTACATCGTCTTCTTCGCAATGCTCTGTGGCACTTACAGCCGTCTCTGTCTTAATGTTCTGACCGCTTGGACCAGAACGTATCTCACACGGTGCCACGGTGTGAGGTGAATCCAACGGGGAATATTTGATTACGTGACAAAGCCAAATATGGCAGTGATTACAAGAAAAAGGCGCGAAATCAGTTTCACTGTGTAGGATTTTCAAAACATAAACACGTGAGTATATTAACAAAGACGACGTTTGTTTGATTGGTGGGTTTTCTGAGTATTTTGCATAAACGGATGTGGGTACATGTACCATAATCACGTGACTATATACACGTTTGTCATTACTCAGTGGGCGGGGCTTATAAACTGTTGAAAAGTAGGGCAATCACTAAATCGGTTAGAGCTTATAAACTGCAGTCTTCGAAAATAAGACGGCCTAAAACGATTCGCTTCGCTCGCGTTATCGGCCGTCTTATTTTCGAAGACAGCAGTTTATAAGCTCTAACCTATACGTGGTAGTTGGTCATGACCACTGGATGACCCCTATTGTTTTTTAGGTCGATAGGTCAAAGGTCAAGGTCACCATGACCTTAACTGGTGAAATGGTTTCCAATCAATAACTGCTCAATGGTTTGGCTTAGGATCTTTAAACTTGTTGTGGTGGTTGGTCATGACAACTAGATGACCCCTATTGTTTTTGAGGTCACTAGGTCAAATGTCAGGGGGTCTGGGGGTATGCATGTTTTACAAACATCTCTTGTTTTTATCATTTTTTCTAGCTTGGAGGGGAAATCACTGCTGTGAAAACAAATTGGACGAAATAAGAAAACTAGCTCCATGACAACGGCAATCCACGCCAACACAAGTAAGAACAAATTTCACTGATAAACCATCCTGGATTGTCGAGTGTGCTGTCTAATGACGGCTCTTTAATTTTTATCGAGTGCATAGAAACGTGCTAATTGAGTTCACTAGCCGAGGGCGCTTTCCCACCACTAAGCTTTAACCAGTGAGTCCTAATTAGTAATTACCCCAAGTATAATTAATAACACTCTGTAGAAATTACTCAAAACTTAAAGAACAAAGATACATGCACATGTCTATACTTTCATAATTTAGCCTAATTGCTTTAAGTATTCGAACAAACTTGGGCAAATTGTGTAGACCTAGATCAATCTGCTCATGGAAGAGCTGTTTGGTCCGGGTCTACACTATTTACTACTATGTCAGTTTAATTTAATCCAAATGGTACCAAATTGACTTATTCAACTTAACCCATTACCTCACAGGCTATTTTTAGATACAGCCTCTTTGAATCTACCCGAAAAGGAGCATAAACTAGAGAAAAGGAAAAATTAGAATTTGTAGTTTGAAACCATTGTGATAAAGAGAGCATTTGCTCCTATAGGAGCAAATGCTCTATTTATCACAACGGTTTCACAAAGTGACTTTTACAGAGTTGTTAAAAGAATTTGTAGTTTGAAACCATTGTGATAAAGAGAGCATTTGCTCCTATAGGAGCAAATGCTCTATTTATCACAATGGTTTCACAAAGTGACTTTTACAGAGTCGTTAAAAGTCGTCAATATGAGGAAGTGGGTGAAGAAACCCGTGGAGAGGGAGGGCATAAATAGGTATCCGAATAATTTGGGTACCAAAACAATGCATAAAATTGAACAAAGTGCACCTATAACTCTTATATTAAATATGAGGAATGTTTAAAAGCAGAATATAATTATGTACGAGGTCAAATGTATATATTTGATAGGATCTGTGGATTCGTTATACATGTACAATAAAACGTCGTAAATTCGATTTTTTATGAAGAAGAAATGAGAACTTATCAAACAATTGGGGTGAAAGTCGTGCAGAAAGCTCCTTCATGAGTTTTCTGTATGCCTTTCATCCTGCATTAAGCTGTCAACTGTCTTAACTTTGTACTTGCTAGAGACGTCTATTCACGCCTTTTCAAAGAGAATATAATTATCCATGATTGTAGGATCCGTCTGATCAGGGTCGTCTCGGATTGCTTAAGGAATAATACATGTCTGATTCTACAATTTCTGCCATCATTAAAACAAATGTGTACTTAATATTCATTATAATTATTATCGTTTCATGACTACATGGATTATAGATGGATAATGATACTTGTTTGAGTAGTATCGAGGTTTCACTGTACAGTGGGCACGTGTGCCGTTTTCAGGTTTCCGTCCACACACGTCACCCATAGAAGAGCTATTTGACTGTGCCTTCATAAAGTAGGCAAAGGAGTTAAGTAGTGATTAGTCCGTATATAGAGGTCTTACATGAGTGGTCATTATCAATTGTTTTTGATAAAACGAGTTTACTATAATAATATGACCCGAGCTTTAGCGAGTGTAATATTCATTATAGTAAACAAGTTTCATGAAAACAATTTGTAATGAACACGAATGTAAGATTCTTTTATCACATAACCCTTAAAAAGTGACATAGAAAGTGAAACACTATATCTGACGGCTGCTCGGTCATTGTATACAGCGTAGTACAATCAGATTCCAACTGCGCATATTCACGCGTTTGCAAAAAGAGTAGACCAAGATCAGATGACTCCTATAGGAGCCGTCTGATCATGGTCTGCTCTGTTTGCTAATGGAATGATAGACCAGTTTCTTTACTTTCTAAAATGGCTACAATGTTCCACCTTCCTTGTTTCATTATAACTATTTTATCCATGAACATTCAGTAGGTATTGAAATTTGGAGTAAATATGGCACAGGGAAAGGGTTAATATGCATATTGTAAAGCAATAATGAAATCATAAATAGTAATCAACTGGTGTGTTTTGTATAATGAAATATAAGCACAAAACTATTTGGCCGTGGCAGAGACTGTAGATTCAGATCTGTATTATTGAATAAGCAAACAGAGCAGACCATGATCAAAGGCCTCCTGGGGAGCCGTCTGATCTGGGTCTAGACGGATTGTAAAATATGCATATGGAATAAAAAAAATCAAAGCGTTGTAGACGCTGCAGTATTCTTGCATGGTATCAATCTGATATCGAATAAGTTCGCTTTGGCATGGAATTGCGTATCTATAAGGGAAGGCATTAACACTCTATCCAGTTGATGATACAGTTGCAGCTGACACTTCAGCCGTTTCACACTATGCTTATTATCACACTGACCACTCGCAGTCGTTGGCGTGATTACCTAATCGCTTGCATAAGGTCATCGGGCTCGCGCTTCTTTATTCATTGAGTATTTTCATTCATGTTATGATCACGTGATTTCTTCATGTGACTGATATTTGTATATCCGTGCGCCCTTCTTACACATTGCTGTATTTTGTCGGTTTTGTTGATTTTTGCACATACTAAGCCGAAGCTTATGTTACGAAGCGTTTTCATGTAAGATATAGTATACCACGATTGGTTCCGGATGCCATGTTATTAAACACCCTTTGTATCCATCGAATGCAGGTCAGTAATTTGCACTATTTTGTCAGGCCGGCGAGGGTACCATGGTTTGGCTGTGGAACGCCACCTTTGTATTCTATTGCTTCGCAAAGAATACACAAAGGATCGGGTATACCAGGCTCACACAAGGGTGACGGACTCTGATTGTATTATTCCGGTTTTTGATGTCCAGTTCAGTCCATGAAGTCACACATTACGTGATTTGTAAGGCTAATCGTACTGTATCATAATCCTTATCGTATTGTACATTAATCGCAAAAAAATATGATTGTCCAATAACATATCCATTTGTTGTCGATTTCCGGAATGATAGTTGTCTGTACATAAAGTAAAAATAAAGTATCATTGAGTCAGTGTGTTCCTGTATTGCTCACTTGGTTATAAGGCTAGGTGAACTATTATTGGCGCCCGCGCATTTAGCGCGGCGCCTATATGGGCTTACGAAATGATCAGCTAATGGGAGGAGCAGTCATTTCTGTAACGTTGAAGAAATGAAAGTTACTTGTTTGAGCAATGTAAATTGTATGTACTGGTCGATTAAGAGTGTGAATAATATATCAGAAGTAATGAAATAAAAATAAACATTTGTTTGTTATTATCGGCGCGAAAGCATTAGCTTTCGCGTCTATATGTAACGCATTAGGTTGAATTTCACTGGTAGGAGGGCTGATTTATCAAGTCTTGTGAAACTATTGTGGAATTGTAATTTGTGGTTTATGAGTGTAAAAACAGTATGGCTGGAATAATACAATTATATGTAGTTGGAAACAGGTCGACATATTTGTTTCCACTGTATAATTGTATGTATTTTGGAAATGAAAATGTTAGAAAATGATTTCCCCTATGGTCGGGGCTAATACAAAATGTATTATCTCGGAAACGCACTATTCACCCTACTATTCACTTTGCCGGGGAGCCCGTTGAAGAAGTTCAAACACACACTCACTTAGGGGTAACATTCAATTCAAATGCATCTTGGTCCGCTCACATTGAAAGTATCTATAATAAAGCATGTAGTAGATTAAACACCCTTCGCATGCTTAAACACTCTGTTGGCCGTCCTTCACTTCTAACAATTTACCTCTCATTCATTCGACCTGTATTAGAATACGCTAATTCGGTATGGACAAATTGCACTCAGCAAGAATCAGATTTACTAGAAAGTGTCCAGGTTGAAGCAGCACGTATAATTACCGGACTGCGTCGAAACTCTTCCAGATCTTGTCTGTACGCAGAATTAGGTATAGCTACTCTGTCTGAAAGACGAGAAAACCACAAACTAACAATTATCTTCAAAATCTTACATGGTATGTGTCCGCAATATTTAACGGATCTTATTTCTCCCTTTCTACCTGTAGAAGCAGAATATAACCTCCGATCTCGCGGTCAAAATCTCCAAATCCCACGTTGTAGAACATCTTCATATCAAAATAGCTTTATACCTAGCACGATAAGAGCATGGAATGCCCTTCCAGATACAGTTAAGTCTGCTACTTCCGTTCACCAATTCAAAACTAAACTATCGTCAATTAAAAGCAGAACGAGGCCTCCTATTTATTACAATCTAGGCAGGCGACAAGAAAATATTATTCTTTGTCAACTGCGTAACAACGCTAGTTCACTCAATAAGCATCATTTTAACCATTTTCTATCAGAATCGCCCTCGTGCCCAAATTGCACGGAATTACCACTTCTTCTTTGTCTGTTCATCATTCACTGTACATAGACGAAACATGCTTACAGCATTGAGGGAAATGCCCGAATTAGGGGAGGTAACCCTAAATACACTATTGTTCGGAGGCAGCGGTCTGAGCGTGGAGTCTTTAGAAGCACTTAATGATATAGTGCATACATATATCAGGAGTACCAGGAGATTTGACTGAGAAAGTTGACTACTCGAATGACGGTTTTCTTTGTTAAAAAAAAAAGATTGATGAAACGTTCAACTACATATTCATTACACTTTAATTGCTTTACATTGAACTATATAATGATTAAGGTAATAAATCTGTATTACCGGACCCGGTTTCAAAATCACTAAACTTTTATTTTAAGTTGGAAGCTATGTATTATAGATTGTATCTCAATCGTATATAGGCGTATATACTGCGTATATGTACATACAATCCTAAAAAGCCGCTGTGCTAAGTTAATTAGAATGATCGGTTCATAATCGAAATTTGTTCCAATCAACGTTGGGGAAATGGATTGATCTAATTAGTGATTGTGCAATCGGACCCAGGTAATACTGACTGATTGTTATTTAATAAGACCATTGCATATGTATATATGAACGATGTAATTACTTACATGTTAATCGCTGCATATATTTATATATTTCTAGCATGTACGACATGGAATTAACTTGTACCACTGGAGAGGACTTACATAGGCTATGCCTGTTGTCCAATCCGTTTCTTTATTGAATAAAATATTGTTGAAATCAATACAAAATGTATATACCGCAACGGCAAGATCATCAAGGATAATCACCGAGGAAATGACTAAGATGTTGCGAAACCGAGTATGCCTAAAATACGAAAGGATGACTTTGGGCGATTCCGCGAAAGGAGGCGAAAGGAGGATTAAAAATTAATAACGACTATTTATTAGTTCTTATTATAAATGATATGTACATAATTTTTATATTTTAAATTTATTTGGCATTAATATACTGATAGAAGCCTGAATATATGAACACATCATTGATATATTGATGACATTTACAGGGAAAACGGATTACTTATTCCTTTCGCCACAGTAAATCCCTCGAAAGGAGTGTAATTGAGTGAAGAATTGCGGGTTATTAATAATATGTAATAATTAGTGTTTTTAATTAATATATACACATATTTTATGCTAGAGCATGATTTAAGACCCAGGCACAGCATTTTACTTCATAGATACATCTTTGCAAACAGGGTAAACCTAGAGTGGACTAAAAATTAATGGTCCCGGGTCGTTTCGGACGCAATCCGTTTCGGCCTTGGTCGTTTCGGCCACGATTGGGACCGAAACAGGAATACGTGGAATATATCAGTAACAGACATCAAATTTTATTTAAGCAAAATATGTTCTCTGTCGGAAAATGGACCCTTGACAAGAAATAAATAACGCGAAGAGAAATACAGTAGATTTGACAGTTACTAAATGTCAACTATTGCACTTAGTTATTCCTCAACAGTCCCATCTGTTTCCACTCTATATGACGAAAATAAACCCACGAGAATAAAGTATTTGATGTTTGCTTAAAAATGCTGCAAATATTGATAATTGCTTAAATTTGTAATTATATTAATGATTTTGTAAACTGTTAGTCAAAGATTTTACAGAATCAACGATATAGACAGTAGATAATGGTTTAATTGTAATTAAAATATAACCTTTATAAGTATCAAACAAACAAAATCAATCGCTGTTTGAATTATGTTGTAATAGCAAATTACTGTTAATGGTGGTACCTGTTTGCACTAGTGTCATCAGAGATGTTTATAGCCGCGACAGTTTGTACTAATTATTTATTCTAACGCAATCTGTCAATTTTCTGCAATCTGATTGGCTCATGTTACTAAATTTGCGGCATATAAAAACTGTTTTATATGTCGCAAATTCAACCAATCGAAAACGGCCGAATAACAGCATTAGCCTGTAAATATATTAATGCGCTTTGTTTATCAAACACTTAGATCTACTGATAAATTCGTATGCATACACTGACAAATATTCAAGTTCAGTCCGGTGTTTTGGAAGTTATTAATTTCCATTCTTTGTCACGACTTGACCGGTCTTTTATATGTCATGTGAAGAATTATTGATATTCTCAAAGCGTTGTGATTCAGATTCAACCTTATTTATCATACTATTCAAACATAACGTTATAACGTGACGTCATTGTTACAGACGACGTTTTTGCGTACGGCGCCAAAGACTAAGATAACGTTACGTTTCCTGACATGTGTATTGAAAGTGTATTGAAATGTAAAATAGCTGTCGCATAATGATTCATGACAAATGTAATAGTGAACTTACAACTGGGCCGGTGTTTTGACTGTGTAAACCAGGGTGAAAAAATCCAGTTATTTTAAGAAATCTGAGAGAAACTGGGCACTATTTCTCGCCTCATCACTCATTCAATCACCTGCGCGCAAAGGATATAACAACAATTTGGCATTTTTCGTGTTAAGATTGCGTTAGAATAGGGTTAATCCTACTGTAATTTGAAATTTGCGACGGTATATGAGGTTTTTAACGGTCTTAAATTATTTTAACGGCTCCGCCTTCGGCGTCGCCATTAAAATAATTTGCGACCGTTAAAAACCTCATATACCGTCGCAAATTTCAAATTACAGTAGGATTAACCCTATAATTGGTTATTTCTTTGATGATATATCACTCAATTTAACGGCATGTATGATCGGATTAATTTTGATTATGGGTGCACATTTTTAGTTGAAAGTTGTTGTTTTTTTACACAAATTTTCACCCGCTATATGCAAGCAAGGTGCCAAACAGTTTGGATCTTGATAAGAAACTGAGTTACTCAACATATCATCTGGACCCAAAGTGTTTGCAAAAATAATCATTCATCCGCCAGCAACAGGCTTAAGGCTAACATCTAACAACAACATATGTCCTTATTTTTTATTGTATTCATTTCTGCATATATCATATCACAATTGCCATTTATATATGGCTCCTACTGAATCTTCTCTGTTTACTTATGAAATAATATAGACACTCCTTGGCTTTTCATTTAGACATACAGTTGAACTTTGCTATCTCGAATTGGATAATATACAGTATGAAATGAATACTATTATGTCTAAAAACCTACAGGAGTTGTCAGCATTACTTTAGACCTGCAATAAGCTGTGAACTTAAAAAATTGTTCAGATTAGAAATTAAATATTTGTGTGCTCATGCCATTATAAAAGGTGGGATAATAAATATTCACGATGTCATTATTTCTTACATGAATATTTAGCCTGAAAAGGGATAAGGGGTCCAGTGTGAGACTGAAAGGGTATAACTAGGGTCACCCGACTGAAATGGCTGCCGATTCAAGGGCCCTTTGTGATGAAACTGATTTTTTTTAAGTTACTAAGGCCATGTGAGTAGTCTAAAACATGTAGACATTTTTTTACATTACTTAATATTAATATTAAAAAATATGACGTCACTTCCACTTTGTTATGTCCTGATGAAGATGTAAATCGAAACATGTATGCAGTAAAATAAAATAAAAATGTTGGTTGTTACTTTACCCCACATTTAAATATTATATAAAATAGGTTTGATTATTAATCAGTAATACGCGCCTTTTGATGCGTCGCATCAATGATTTTCTTGTTGCATTAAAACAAATGAATGCATTATTGATACTAAAAAGCTGATCCTTTCGAATTTCCGGTGCAGTAGGCTTGCCTTAAGGTCTAGGAAAGTATTACACTTTTTACAGTAAATGCACAGTTCAGTGTGCAGATTTTGGTTAAGTGCTGATTAATTGCAAGGCTAGGTATAACGAATATTTGCTTTGTAAAGTTTGGCCCAATTAAGAGTAAAAATCCTATACATTACGGTGTATACATGAATGTTTTAGTTGAATATCGATTTGAAACCAGTCATAAGGTCAGAAAGACGGAGTCTATTGCACCGTAATACGGTGACGCTAAGGAATTCGTCTATTGGTACGAATGCACATAATAATTAATTTTTCATTAAAATCACACGCACCTCAAGAAATTTTCTGCCCAATAATTACAGAATGTCTATTTATTGAAATTTAAAGAAACCCAGCTATATGTTAGGACTTTCTTTTAGTTTTGAAGTATTGATTTATTAAATTTATGTATGTTCTGGTATAAAATGTGAAAAATGGAGCACATTGGGACCATTATTGGATATATCTTAATGTCGTGTAATTAAAAATTCGATCTTGCTTAGTGCAATCATTTCTTTTTCACAAGTAAACTCTTGCAATTTATTGCAGATATGTGTGTTATATTAAGCTTATTTTATCAGAGTTTATTAATATATGAATGAGATTTTACAATGAAAATGATACTATTATTTTCTAAGATTTAATAATGATCCGTCAATAATCAATTAAAATATTTATAAAAACGTGCTTATTATCTAATAAAACTAAAATTAAAACTATTTCGGTATTTGATTCATTTTTTTTAAATTCACAGTATTGAAAAGCTTTGGACAATTCATTATTTAGTTGTTTTAAGTATGATTATTTCATTGTTTAGTAGGGTGTCTGTAGTAATTCCAACAGCAATATACTGAACTAAACCTTTAAATGATTGCATTATTATATTTTGCCATTCAGTGTATATTTTCATGCAATCATCTTTCATTAAATTTTGTTTTAATTTATGTTTACACTATTTCAATAACAGACAAGTATATTTATTGAATATGTTCGTGCAGCACATAAGTATCATGATCACTCATATTCTAAGCATTTTTGTTTCACAATAGATTTAAACAAAACCAGTAAGGCTGTTCTTTATAATGGCGCCCTTTGATGTTTACATCAATGCTTTTCTTGTGTACATCTGCTATCTTTGTCAGAACATAGTACATATATTGCGTATTGATAGAGAACCATCTGAGAGTCATTCTTATGACGTTTAAGCAACATCCATTCTGGAGGTGCCGTTTAAAGAATGTGTTAAATAAGATTCGTTTTAGCTCCTGTGACATACCTATAAGACGATCGAGTCCATTTATATAACTTTGATACACGACCTAAGAAGTATCCTCTTGAAGTTTGGTCATTTCCCAGAAAGTGGTTCAGGAGGAGACATCGTTTAACCCATTCCCACATATAGATGCCTCTACGCGCATTTGAAAACAGAGCAGACCCAGAGTAGACCCAGAGTAGACCCAGATTAGACCCAGAGTAGACCCAGTAGACCCAGAGTAGACCCAGAGTAGACCAAGATTAGACCCAGAGTAGACCCAGTAGACCCAGAGTAGACCCAGAGTAGACCCAGTAGACCCAGAGTAGACCCAGTGTAGACACAGAGTAGACCCAGAGTAGGCACAGAGTAGACCCAGTAGACCCAGAGTAGACCCAGAGTAGACCCAGAGTAGACCCAGTAGACCCAGAGCAGACCCGAGTAGACCAAGATTATACCCAGAGTAGACACAGAGTAGACCCAGTAGACCCAGAGTAGACACAGAATAGACCCAGAGCAGACCCGAGTAGACCCAGAGTAGACCCAGTAGACCCAGAGCAGACCCGAGTAGACCCAGAGTAGACCCAGAGTAGACCCAGTAGACCCAGAGTAGACCCAGTAGATCCAGAGCAGACCCAGTAGACCCAGAGTAGACCCAGAGTAGACCCAGAGTAGACCCAGAGTAGACCCAGCAGACCCAGTAGACCCAGAGCAGACCCAGTAGACCCAAAGCAGACCCAGTAGACCCAGAGTAGACCCAGTAGACCCAGAGTAGATCCAGAGTAGACCCACAGTAGACCCAGAGTAGACCCAGAGCAGACCCAGAGTAGACACAGAGTAGACACAGAGTAGACGTAGAGTAGACACAGAGTAGACCCAGAGTAGACCCAGTAGACACAGAGTAGACACAGAGTAGACCCAGAGTAGATCCAGAGTAGACACAGAGTAGACCCAGAATAGACCCAGTAGACCCAGAGTAGACCCAGAGTAGATCCAGAGTAGACACAGAGTAGACCCAGAGTAGACCCAGAGTAGACACAGAGTAGACCCAGAATAGATCCAGAGTAGACCCAGAGTAGACCCAGAGTAGATCCAGAGTAGATCAGAGTAGACACAGAGTAGACCCATAGTAGACCCAGAGTAGATCCAGGGTAGACACAGAGTAGACACAGAGTAGACCCAGAGTAGACCCATAGTAGACCCAGTAGACACAGAGTAGACCCAGAATAGACCCAGAGTAGATCCAGAGTAGACCAGAGTAGACCCAGAATAGATCCAGAGTAGACCCAGAGTAGACCCAGAGTAGACACAGAGCAGACCCAGAGTAGACACAGAGTAGACACAGAGTAGACACAGAGTACATCCAGAGTAGACCCAGTAGACCCAGAGTAGACCCACAGCAGACCCAGAGTAGACCCAGAGTAGACCTAGAGTAGACCCAGAGTAGACCTAGAGTATACCAAGATTTGACCCAGAGTAGACCCAGAGTAGACATAGAGTAGACCCAGAGTAGACCCAGAGTAGACCTAGAGTAGACCCAGAGCAGACCCAGAGTAGACCTAGAGTAGACCAAGATTAGACCCAAAATAGACACAGAGTAGACACAGAGTAGACACAGAGTAGATCCAGAGTAGACACAGAGTAGACACAGAGTAGACACAGAGTAGATCCAGAGTAGATCCAGAGTAGACCCAGAGCAGACCCAGAGTAGACCCAGTAGACCCAGAGTAGACCCAGTAGACCCAGAGCAGACCCAGAGTAGATACAGAGTAGACACAGAGTAGACCCAGTAGACCCAGTAGACCCAGAGTAGACCCAGAGTAGACCCAGCAGACCAAGAGCAGACCCAGAGTAGACCCAGTAGACCCAGAGTAGACCCAGAGTAGACCCAGAGTAGATCCAGAGTAGACTCAGTAGACCCAGAGTAGACCCAGTAGACCCAGAGTAGACCCAGAGTAGACCCAGAGTAGACCCAGAGTAGACCCAGTAGACTCAGAGTAGACCAAGAGTAGATCCAGTGTAGACCCAGAGTAGACCCAGTAGACCAGAGTAGACCCAGAGTAGACACAGAGTAGACCCAGTAGACCCAGAGTAGATCCAGAGTAGATACAGAGTAGACCCAAAGTAGACACAGAGTAGACACAGAGTAGACCCAGAGTAGACCCAGAGTAGACCAAGATTAGACTCAGTAGACCCAGTAGACACAGAGTAGACCCAGAGTAGACCCAGAGTAGACCCAGTAGACCAAGAGTAGATACAGAGTAGATCCAGAGTAGACCCAGAGTAGACCAAGATTAGACCCAGAGTAGACCCGGAGTAGACACAGAGTAGACCCAGAGTAGACACAGAGTAGACCCAGAGTAGACCCAGAGTAGACCCAGAGTAGACCAAGATTAGACCCAGAGTAGACCCAGAGTAGACACAGAGTAGACCCAGAGTATACACAGAGTAGACCCAGAGTAGACACAGAGTAGACCAAGAGTAGATCCAGAGTAGACCCAGTAGACCCAGAGTAGACCAGAGTAGACCCAGAGTAGACCCAGAGTAGACACAGAGTAGATCCAAAGTAGACACAGAGTAGACCCAGAGTAGACACAGAGTAGACCCAGAGTAGATCCAGAGTAGACCCAGTAGACCCAGAGTAGACCAGAGTAGACACAGAATAGACCCAGAGTAGACCCAGAGTAGACCCAGTAGACCCAGTGTAGACCCAGAGGAGACCCAGAGCAGACACAGAGTAGACCCAGAGTAGACACAGAGTAGACCAAGTAGATCCAGAGTAGACCCAGGGTAGATCCAAAGTAGACCCAGAGTAGACACAGAGTAGACCCAGAATATATCCAGAGTAGACCCAGAGTAGACCCAGAGTAGACACAGAGCAGACCCAGAGAAGACACAGAGTAGACACAGATTAGACCCAGAGTAGACACAGAGTAGATCCAGAGTAGACCCAGAGTAGACCCAGTGGACCCAGAGTAGACACAGAGTAGACACAGAGTAGACATAGAGTAGACACAGAGTAGACCCAGAGTAGACCCAGAGTAGACCCAGAGTAGACCCAGAGTAGATCCAGAGCAGACCCAGAGTAGACCCAGTAGACCCAGAGTAGACCCAGTAGATCCAGAGCAGATCCAGAGTAGACACAGAGCAGACCCAGAGTAGATCCAGAGTAGACCCAGAGTAGACCCAGAGTAGACCCAGAGTAGACCCAGTAGACCCAGAGTAGACCAGAGTAGATCCAGAGTAGACACAGAGTAGACACAGAGTAGACACAGAGTAGACACAGAGTAGACACAGAATAGACACAGAGTAGATCCAGAGTAGACCCAGTAGACCCAGAGTAGACCAGAGTAGACCCAGAGTAGACCCAGAGTAGACCCAGTAGACCAGAGTAGACCCAGAGTAGACACAGAGTA
Source organism: Azorinus chamasolen (assembly GCA_963576725.1). Lineage (NCBI taxonomy): Eukaryota > Metazoa > Mollusca > Bivalvia > Cardiida > Solecurtidae > Azorinus > Azorinus chamasolen. The sequence continues at coordinate 75,636,782 of OY755239.1, forward strand.
GACCCAGTAGACCAGAGTATATCCAGAGTAGACTCAGTAGACCCAGAGTAGACCCAGAGTAGATCCAGAGTAGACTCAGTAGACCCAGAGTAGACTTAGTAGACTCAGTAGATCCAGAGTAGACCCAGAGTATATCCAGAGTAGACTCAGTAAACCCAGAGTAGACTCAGTAGACCCAGTAGACCCAGAGTAGACTCAGTAGACCCAGAGTAGACCCAGAGTAGACAGATCCTACAGTTCCTTCTTTTGCCAAAAACGAATGTTCTGTCAATGTTTCACCATATTGTTCTGTCAATAATTATTCATAGTGTCATGAAATCTTGAATAATATTCAAGTGGGTATGGGTTAAAGAAATTGTTCGTTAAAATATAGTTTTGCTAGTGTGACCTTCTTATGCAGCGGATCGGAAACCGGCATCGTGGATAGAAAACCTCCTGATGGTCATATCAGTGAAGTTCGGTCAACTTCTGAAAGTAGGAGATCCTTCAAAAGTAAAAGCAGCAATGCAAAAGAGAAAATTGCAGACCCTGTTTTATTGAAAGTGCCGAAGGACCAGAAAATATAACAACACTGAGAAATCAAATCCTATTCAGCGGTTTAGGTGAAGTTGTAGTTTACAGAAAATGTTATTAAAATATTTCTAGCTTCTATGGTTTTATTATGCAGACGAACAAAGTCATTAACATAACTTTGATAAATGGTCAGCCGAAGGGAACGCCTTTGTAATTTGGTGGAAATCCAATCATCGGTTTTAGGAGAAGATTTCGTTTAAAGAAATTGATCGTTAAAATACATATTCAGTTCATGTGACCTACATTTATAGGGGTCGCCTGCAGATGACAGAGAACACGGTGTCTCGCCAGGACCTAAACAGATTGACACTAAAATTTACCTCTGCTTGGAAGTCCCGAGCAATGGTCCCGGATGGCATGTACAGTAGAGAACACATTGCTTCGCATGCTATATTTCGACGAAAAATGAAAATAACTTGTAAATGTATTTTCTCGTCGACTGTCCCATTTGACTGCAGTGCATAAAATTCCATTCACGCACATATTTGCTGGTACCAGCGAATGGCTCGACTGATCATATGAAAGGCGTGCATGGTACCAGCGAATGGCTTGACTGATCATATGAAAGGCGTGCATGGTACCAGCGAATGGCTCGACTGATCATATGAAAGGCGTGCATGGTACCAGCGAATGGCTCGACTGATCATATGAAAGGCGTGCACTAAACTTACAATTGAGCAAGAGGGTGGTTCAAATAAGCACCCGCAAACAAAAACCACAATCAATCATCTCTACACTAATGTTTCTCCCAACTTACGAATATGTATTAACCAAACAAATTATTATATAAAACGACCGTATTCCATTTATTACCACACTGTGTGTACATTTACATTCCTCATGTTGTATAATTTATGTTGGGTACCTGAGACGAAATAAGGTTCTGTTTTGTTCCGTTCCGTTCTGCTCAACAAGCTCATTATGTGGCCAATCAGATGCTTTGGAATGATCTCAGACTCAAGCAAACGGTTTTACCTCGGGGCCGATTCTTCTAGCGCAAGACGGTTTACTTCAAGTAACTGGGGTTTCACTCATCACGATCGAAACAATTTGACACTGTATATATACAGAGAAATGAAAAACAAGATTACGATGATGACTAAATTTTGCCGACACCAGTTGTATACCGTGCGAAGGGTTAAATATTTTCAGACATATTTTTACAGCTCATTGTATAAGTATTTGGAGATTTTCAATCAGCCTGAGTATGCATGAAATGGTTTACATGTATAACTCGGTGTCTCATCGGGATCTAAACATTGTGTCATGCCTTTTAGGCTTGGGTAATGAATACCAAGGCAGTCTTCTTTGACCGCTGAAACAGATCAGAGTTTGACAATGTCTTACAAACGATCAAGAAAGCAGTGTAGATCCACGTCCCGCCCTATCTATTAACATTAGTTACTGAGTTCAGATATGTAAAAAAACAAATTACATAGGCAATTTTCTGCTACTCAGCACTCGATATATCTTTTACATACATTAACCCATAGCCCGCCAGTAACAACTATACATGTAGTTGCATTTGCAAACATTGTAGACCCAGATGAGAGAGGGTCTGCACTATTAGCCATGGCAAATCCATGCCTACATGCTGTATTAATGTGTCTAGGAAAATCATTTCACCATAGCCTGTATATTTTGGTAAAAAAACTGCCTAAGTAGTATTCAAAAAGGGCAGATTGATAAAACAATATGTGGCTGGCTAAGGGTTAACCCATTCAGTTGTAGTGGACGCATGTATGATTACATTTGCATACAGTTGAGATGTCGAGTAACTCGGCATCTCGGCATCTCACCAGGTTCAAAACTGTTTGACACTCTGATCGTGTTCATCTGAAATGAAAATGGAGAAACATGTTTTAGCAATAAAAATAGGCATTGATTCTTGTTCATGAAATAATTTCTGGACAGAATGGATTGATAACTCGCTCAATGCGAAGCATGAACCATTTTATGAGAAATGTCACAGGAGGGTTTTATTCGTTACAGTGTTGATAATGCAAATATGCAGTGTGCACTCGCTGTGGCAGTATCCCATTAAAGAAATTCATGATAAACTGATTCGCGCTAAAAGACACAACTCGCGGCTCGAAACGTTAATTAGTCTCCCCGCCGCTCCAGTCGTTTGCAATTTCCTTGCAGAGCTCTTCAGCCCATATCTCTTCATCATTCCCAGCTCAGTACAAACCTTTCACATTACAACTAGCGATATAGCAAGTCAACCAATCAAAACGCTCAATTTGAGAATACGGGCATACGATTGGATAATTTCTGCACAGGCTGTTATCGATTGTAACGCACACCGTTGCCTTCGGGCTGTAATCATGTTTGGAAGAGAGATTAGGTTTCGTCGACGTTAGGCCGGCTTTTATGTTCGGCTCTGACAAGGAGGTTTTCTGCCTTTGAAATGTCACGACATGTGCGCGATGAATTAAATCGGTAGATGATTATTCAGCGCTACGGAGGTTCGGGGGTAGGGAAAGATTTAGCATTTTATAACTTTAACGAACTGGTTTCAAGGGATTAATTTCGCCTCAGATAATTGCTCGTGGAGTTTTGCTGGTGGAAAATGGCACAAAGAAAGTATTTGGTAAAGGGTTGAAAGAGAACAGAGACGAATAGGAGAGGGGGTTTAAGGAGAACAGATCAAGGATTGAAGTGGCTGGCAAGCAAATACTGCATTGAAATGACAATATGCGAGACATAAACCGAACATAGGCCAGGGTGTATTTTAGGGCATTACTTTAAATATATCGAAGTGTATGCCTTGCGCGATAATCGTACTTTATTACTGTTCAAAACGAGTTTACGACTATGTGTCTCACTCCTTACATCTCGTTCTCACAGTGAACCAGCAAATAACATGTGCTGAATCTGTGTAAACGCTTTGTTAGACATAAAGTAAACATTAAATACACGATTTCCCCCAACGGCGCCTCCTTGAGATCTCGTTGATCGGCGGTGTCGGAGTAAGGCATTGTGTTACAGAGTAATTCATTTAATCACTGTTATTTATATGCAATCAATGGAGAATGGACTGATTAATTTATGTTTTTGATCTGCGTCACTCAGACGTGACAAATGGCGTATTACCGTAGCTCTCCGACAAAAATATGGTTGTTTCGATTTGGTAAAATATGAATGCTCCTGTTGATGAAAGAGTGTGATAAAAGGGACATTAAAGAAGATTGGTTTTGTGCCACTGTAGCGAGGCTTGATAAAGAGCTTGAGTATGAGATTAAAGCAAAACACACTTGTTTTAAGTGAGGAGGAAAGGGGTAGAAAAGCATATCTGAGCGGAATATCTTTTTGGAAAATAATTGAAACAGTATACGGGAAACTGGGTGATTCGCATGTTGAACTAACCAAGCAGAGCTAACCAAGCAGAACTAACCAAGCAGGCCTTGCGATGCTATTGATTCGCGTGTTGAGCTAACCAAGCAGACCTTGCGACGTTATTGATTCGCGTGTTGAGCTAACCAAGCAGACCTTGCGACGTTATTGATTCGCGTGTTGAGCTAACCAAGCAGACCTTGCGATGTTATTGATTCGCGTGTTGAGCTAACCAAGCAGACCTTGCAATGTTATTGATTCGCGTGTTGAGCTAACCAAGCAGGCATTGCGATGTTATTGATTCGCGTGTTGAGCTAACCAAGCAGGCCTTGCGATATTATTTACTTTATTCGTGACCTTTAACATGCATTGTATGTAAATGTGCAGTCTTCTTTTTCACAGTACAAAGTGATTTCCCTTTCTTTAGTCTATGCATAGTGATGCAATCTGAGTATACAACAGTTAACCCTTTCCTTCATATATATGCCTTTTCATGCATATGCCAACAGATTAGACCCAGATCAGATGGCTCTTGTAGGAACCGTCTGACCAGGGTCTGCTTTGTTTGCTTATGACATGATATAGATCTAATTCTACAGCTTTTGACAAAGCAAAATACTCCCTTGAAAAGTTTACATTATAAAAATTCATCTAATAGATATTCACGACTGTCATTATGTCTTACATGGATATTAAACAACAGGGACAAATTAAAGGCCATCCTTTTGGAATGTTAAAACTTTACTTCTGGAATATTGATGTACGAAATGATGGCATCATTAATATTAATTACAGTAAATTCAATTCAACGCGACTGCCATGAAGAGATCTAATCATGGGTCTTACAGGCATGTGGTAGCCTAATGCAGGGCGAAGGTGATGCATAAAGCTCCGGAGCTTTGGGCGTTTCTTTTATCATGCATTAGTAACCACGGCATCTATATTTATTTAAGAAAATGGTTGCTTTACAGGAGTTTTAATGTAAATGAGTGAGTGAGTTGGATTTTACGGTTCAATGTAAATGAGTGAGTTGGGTTTTACGGTTTAATGTAAATGAGTCAGTGAGTTGGGTTTTACGGTTTAATGTAAATGAGTGAGTTGAGTGAGTGAGTTGGGTTTTACGGTTTAATGTAAATGAGTGAGTTGAGTGAGTGAGTTGGGTTTTACGGTTTAATGTAAATGAGTGAGTGAGTTGGGTTTTACGGTTTAATGTAAATGAATTTTTGCAATGGCATATGAAGGCATGAATGGATGTTTGGTCATGGGAAATATGGTAGAATTGGACCCATACTATTAATATAATTATATAAGCAAACTGATGGCTCCTACAGGCCTCACCTGCTCCTTTTGCAAAGGAGTAAGAAGGTATATATGGAGAAAATGATTAGTCCCCTGGATAGCATGCTGCACACTCTGTTGTAATAGCCTGAATATACCAGCAGACAGTTCAATAAAATCCTGGACAGTTAGCACGGTGTATAAACCTGTACCGGTCATTTGAGCTCTGTACCGGCTACTTTGAGCGTCGAAGCGAGAAATGTCACAATGGCGGACGTGTGCGAATGATCACGGGTGAGTAAATTACACTCTGCAGACCTCCAGCACTGTTTTCAATGTAACACATATGGCATGCTCATTTAGGAATGTTCCGAGTGTTTAAATTGTAACCTAGTGAATAGGTTTGGTGGAATAATCGTGTTGAATATTCTCGGATGTTAACGAAGGCTCACCTTCTTTTCGATAGCATTGTCATAACGATCCTGTGCTTTTACCTTCTAAATGATAGTTTCTTCGTCTCAAACTGCACATATTATTCCGAAAATATATTTTGTGATTGCAGATAAGATTCTAAATATGAATTCCTGTTTTATATGATCAGACAGATGCAAACAATTTACCGAAACCCGTACGGTCAGCTCAAGACAAAATGTACGGTCAGCTGTGCGAGCGAATGAAATTGTCTGTACGGTCAACTAATAATTTCAAGAGCTTTTATTTCTTTCTTTTGCAGTGAAAACACGTATATAGGTGCTATTACTGCGATCAAGTATTTTACATATTCACCGAAGTAGTCAAGCACAGTGCCAAGAACCATAAAACCGAAACTCTTAAAGTCATAATACAGCACCTGTTCAACATAACAAGAGCAAACAGTACACACAAAACTTCTCGATTTCCCGTCTGAATTAGAGAAAAAACAAAATGGTGATTCCAAACAACCAAACATTAACAGTAAAAGTTTCTAGAAGACCAACAATATATCCAAGCCCACTAATTCCAAGAAAAGGATAAAGCTCTACTCAACTCTCAAAATACTAGAATTCAAATCTACAGAAGAAAATAACGACAACGATGATGCTGAAGAAGAGGACGATTTGCATACATCATTTGCAAACATTTCGTTGCATGTTTCACTGGAAAAAACTACTCAGACTTGGTAAAATAATATCACGGAGAAGCAAAAGGGACAGCGATACGATTGAAAAACTAATAGATTTGTTGCCAATGGTTGTAGAGAATCTGACAGAGTGCGGACATTTAGAAAGCTTTATTAAATTTAACAAACTGGTTGCAGACGGCAAGTTGCCTTTGACAAATATTACATATTTACTTTTTCTTGTGGTACTCGCTGGAAGATACAAGAATGATACGGTATTCAGACAACATCAAGTGGTTCTGGAAAATCGGACTGAAACTGTTCAAAGGAAAATTGCTCCGGTTCATGCCAGGAATGAAAAATAAAGGACAGTGTGTTGAAAGCAATTTGAACCTGTATTGTCATCTATCAATTTTGAAGTACCTAACAGAACTTGTCTAAATATATCCCGTTATTGCGAATAAAAATGACTGACACAGCTGAAGGAGGAAAACGCTTCCTCTAATTGTGAAGGTTGTGGCACATTCTTTTTTCATTCATCCTACACAACACAAAGCAAACGTGTTGATTGAATGTGTGGCGTAAGCAGACTGGGTGCTGCCGAGATGTTTGGGATTTAAATGCGCGGATCTAAAGATCGATGTGGTGACCGGTCCTCCCTTAGTGGATTGCCCCACTCCCTTTTAAAACTTCTTTGAATTTGACTTACATACAGAAAAAGTGCATGTCTACAAACTAAACAAAATAACACAAAACGTTTGGAACTGACGGACCACGGCTGCTTGACCAAACTCTTCAAACTCACCCACCCTTGAGAAACACGATTTGATCCGTGCATACAATTTGCGGAAACATTCTTGAATACATTTATGCTGAATAAACTACAGACCGTATTACCTTAACCCTTAGCGTGCTATGAAAATGATGGCTACTTGAACTCCGATTTGACACAGTTTTCACTAGCTTCCGATTCGTTCAAGCTTTTGCGATACTATTGACAGAGTGTCAAACAGCTGGGATCCTGATGAGACACCGAGTTGGTTGACGTCTCATCTGGATCCAAGCTGTTTGCAAATGCCAGTTACGTGGCACTTAGTAGGCAAAGGGTTGTCTAGCTGTTCTTAGTAGGCAAAGGGTTGTCTAGCTGTTCTTAGTAGGCAAAGGGTTGTCTAGTTGTTCTTAGTATGCAAAGGGTTGTCTAGCTGTTCTTAGTAGGCAAAGGGTTGTCTAGTTGTTCTTAGTAGGCAAAGGGTTGTCTAGCTGTTCTTAGTAGGCAAAGTGTTGTCTAGCTGTTCTTAGTAGGCAAAGGGTTGTCTGTTCTTAGTAGGCAAAGGGTTGTCTAGCTTTTCTTAGTAGGCAAAGGGTTGTCTAGCTGTTCTTAGTAGGCAAAGGGTTGTCTAGCTGTTCAGAATGACATGAAATGGAAATAGCTTATGAAACAGGTTCATTTTTATTAATATTAAAAGAACAACAACAATTAGGTTTCTTTACTTTATAAGGACATCATTAGCTCAATAAGCTCATTATATTCTAGAATATTTAACCAAAATCGATCAACCCATTTAAACCAAAGAACGTTTATGTACACGGTTTTTGCTGTTTTTGATTTGTCGTTCCTTTATGCGTCCTGTAAGACAACATGTTTTGGGAACCTGATGAGACGCAGAGCTACTCGGGGTATCATATGGTTCCAAACTATTTGCTAATGAAAGCAAACATGCGCCTCTAGGACATAATGAGTTAAGGGACCTGTTTTCAACTATGAACACACACATAAGTTCTTAGTTTGAGCTGACATGCTAGAAGCTGATGGCACAGTGTAAGCCGTGTACTGAAACAGCTGACTGTACAGAACAGCATCTATTTTGCCGATTTAAAATAATACTTCCGACAATCACAATAATGTTATCACATCATACCAACTGATGATGCTCCGAAAAGCATATTTTAATCGATAAAGTAACATAAAAGTGTGTAGAAGGCGTATAAAATGCGAAACTTTGGTGATAGCCGGGTGAATTTCGAGTGAGCCACAAGCTCATTTGGGTCTCGATTTAGATGTGTAGAGGAGTAAATTGAACCGAATGCAGTCGTGCTTGGTTTACTAGTATCTCAAGTATTTGTAAAAGTTGGCATACCGACTTAGCATTTAAGAGAAGAAAATCAAAATAATAAACTCATGGCACATACCTGTTCCTTGTTTTGGTCGCACCGCTTCGATGCTCAATAACGACCAGTACAGTGCTCATATAGTCGGTACAGAGCTCAAATAACCGGTACAGGTTTATACACCGAGGTTAGTAGCTTCTGTGGAGAATTTTATAAAACAAATGGGAAATTGGTTAATACTGGTTTTATATATATTGAATACTAACTGCACATCTATGCTTGCCCATACAAACAATGCCGTTATATTTTAGATGTCAACTTAATTGGTACCTCATCTGCATCCAAACGGTTTGATACCAAACTGTACTGTTTTGACGAGAAGTGGGAGAAAAAAATGCTGTAAGAACTGTAACAGACAATTTAATGTTTGCACACAGTTATTACCTTGGCGCGGAAAGAGGTAATGAGACATTCGCTTAACCCTTTCCCTGTTGAATATTCATATGAGAAATAATATGGCAACATGAATAATTATTAACTGAATTCTTATAATGGCATATGTACACAGGAAGGTAAAGGAATTGGTAGAAACTGTACATAGAGTCTGATCAATTATAGTGTTACAAGCAAACAGACAGACCCTGATCTCACGGCTCTGTAGATCAGGGTCTACTCCATTTGCACAGTCGTGGACATGCGTTTATATGAAGGAAATGGTTCAAGAAGCGTCTCATCTATAGATGAAAACGGTTAAATATCCCAATAATACCTGATACAAACAACAGTTCGTGCATAATGCACAGTAAACATGTCACGAGCAGTGTACTTATATCTCTATCTCGCGATGAGAGCACTCAGCTACGTAATTAACACTTAACATGTTCAGCGATACCTCATATTTGCAGGCAAATAGGATCCATTTGAGCTGCTGAGTAACTGTCTCATCTGAACCCAAGCTGTTGGACTATCGGTTAATAGTCTCTTAAAACTTGAATGAATCGGAAGTTACCAGTAAATAAGAATGGCTACTGATCCGTTGACCAGACGTTAGGTTTGACAAAATTACAGCGTTTAATATGCATGAAATACGCCACGTTGGTAGTTTTGGTACACTTTCTTTACACTCTCGACTCGTCAGAATATATAGCACATACGTGCCCAGGTTGCTAACATAGTGTCTACTGGTTGTATCGCTCAGCAATCTCTACCGTATTATTCCTAGTCAGTGCGCGTTTTTGCGGTCAGACAGGATGAGACACCGCAAGAGGTCACGGGTTTCCTTCACGTGGCGGAGCAATAAACAAGACAAAAATTATCATGTTTGTTTATTTTCACCGGATATAAAACAAATCCTGTTAAGACTTCTTTTCACACAAAACAAACTAGACGTAGATCTGGTTGTATTCAGTCAATCGTTTATATGTAAAGGACGCAATATGAACCCAATAGTAGGGGAAGGTAAGGGATTGGGACTTCAACCTCATCTTTATGTTGTTGGTGACTGAAGTATACTGCCGCTGAATATCTTGCTGTCATAATACATCATGCCAGGGGTTCTCAATTCACAACGCTCATGTGAAAATGAATGAAAATAGCACAATCAATGTATCAGAGTTGCATGACTATAGGGTTAATCAATAGATAGTTTAGGGAGCTTGGAGTTATTACCGTAGCTCTCCGACAAAAATATGGTTCCATTATTTTATTTTCATTCTTTTTCATAACATAACATAACATAACAGATATTTTATTTGGCATTAATTTGCATAAAGCACATATATAGCCAATATCGAATTCGTGAAAAGTGTGAAGTACATGTTAATTATACATATATGTCTGTGATACATGGTTTTCAGAGAAAGAAGATTGGAAACTCTCCTTATACTTGCCCTTGATGTTGAGCAAATTGCATCATCCATTTTCATTTTTTGATCTTAATTTAAATGCAGAATATAGGAATTTAGATAAGCTGTTGATTTCAGATTTGGAGTCTGATGACATGAGGTTAGAGAATATATTGACAGTTGACCAGTGGCAGAAAATTGGTTTAAAGTACTTTTGTCTGAGTTCTCAGTATTTTGGACATACTAATAGGAAATGATATTCGTCTTCAATAGCGTTCATGCTGCATTTCGTGCACTTTCGATCTTCTCTTGCTACGTTTGTGTTTCTTCTTGCTTCCATTTCTAAATCATGTGATGATAATCGAAATCTTGTTAGCGAAATTCTAAACTTATTTGTTTTGATACAGCTAAGATATTTTTCTGATTTGAATTCATGTTTATAAATACAGTATGATGAGAGACGTCTTGAATTGTTGATATTTCCATACCAAGATTGCGTATATATGTCAAGAATCCTTTGTTTGATATATATGAAATTTAGATCAGTGTTCAAGTTATCCTGATTTTGCCAAAGGTTAGCCATATCAATTTCAGTGAGTAATATATTTTTTTTTATTTGATAAGCCCAATTCATCCCTTATGTAATGTTATTTTCTGTATCATGTTTAAGCTGTGTGTATATCATTTTCAAGATTGAATTATTTGAGTGTAGAATCTTTAGCCAATACTTCACCAAAATCAGTTTTCTCTGCATTTTTAGTGGATGTCTTCCCCACTCTCCATATAGACCATCTAAATGTGTTGACCTTTTGACGCATAACGCTTTTCGCAAAAATTTACAGTGTATCAATTCTATATCTTTACTCTCATGCACTATAGTTAAGAATAGATCCCACCAAACTATCAAACAGTCTGCATTTGTCAGTTGTAAGTAATTATATCTGGTTAAAAACTGTAAATAATTTATGCAGCGCATGTTTTGAATGTTCTTTCTACTCGATCTTAATCACAATTGCACAACACAAACTAATTTATCGACACACACAATATTGTTTGAAGACACACGCGATCATAAACTCACGAAAAACCATTGTTTGATATTTATTTGTATTAGCAGTAGACCTGTGTTTCTTGACAGGCGGGCATGTCACATTAATATTCGATATGTATGTAGTGTGCTACCCCAACCCACCCATCTGCTACCCCCCCCCCCCCCCCCCCCCCCGAGCAACCTCACAGCAAGATATTGGTCAAAATAATCAGATGTTTTTAGTTCACTTTTAAATGTTATGTTATGGTATTTTGACAATGTTTTGACATTTTTTAGATTATTTTGACCAATATCTTTCTGCGATGTTGCAGAGGGGAGGACAAATGACTGGGTAGTGGGGTAGCACACGACAAACACCTAGGTCTTCCACAATGTGATAAACCACTATGCACTTGTGTGTGGGGGTCGTGTGTGTGTGTGTGTGGGGGGGGGGTTACCCCATATCACGTTGTGATAAATATTCGAACAATATTATGAGAAACTATTGACCGAGTATCCAACACCATGGACCTTGATGAGATGCCAAGTTGATGTCATCTGGATCCCATGTGTTTGCAAGTACGAGCCATGTCACGTACAGTGGGACAGGGGTTATATGTAGCAAACAGTGTAGACTCGGGTCAGAGAGTTCGTATAACAGTTAAGAAACGCTTGATCATGGTGCATGTTTTAGGATGGCCATGCAAAACAATCGCTTCCTACATAATCTGTCCTGCCTGCTGAAAACTCATTTGGACAATACCACTGTATATGACCCTATGATCGGTTGCCTTGGCAATACAATTTATACATGGACGAGGCGCAATTACTGGACACCGTGTCCAGATTCAGTTCAAACTGAATATCATTCTGTACAAATTATGGTACACTTAGAGAATAGAAAATGTTTTCTTTCAGAATTTAGTCTAATTGCCGTAAGAATTCGGACAGACAGATTTGGGCAAACAGTGCAGACCAAGATCAAACTGTTCCTGAAGGAGTTTGATGACTATCTGTATTATTTGCTACTATGTAAGTGTAATTTAAAGTTATCAGTCTGGTGCCAACAGGAATTATTCAGCTTTACAAATCAAAGAAAAGGGACTCGGAGATTTGGTGTCCGAATACTTAAGGTGGGTGTAGGGCAAAACCCCACTAGGACGTAACCCCACTAGGACGTAACCCCACAGGACAATTCCCCACTAGGACCAAACCCCAGCAGGACAATACCCCACATGGACAAAACCCCACTTTAATAAAAATTATGTATTTAATTAAGGATTTATATTTACAAATGGCACTTCATAGCAATAGAAAGGGAGAATAAAACATACAAGAAAAGAAATAAGTATAAATATTTAATTTCAATTTGAATAAAAGTAATAAATAACTATGTTGTTAAGCATATGGTAATATGGTAATAACCTGATGTTCACTAAAAGCATAAGTTGTATTATCACAAGGAGGATATTTTTATATCTTTTTACAAACAGAATAGATCCAGATCATACAGATTCTAAAACAAAGCCATCTGATCAGGTTCTAATCTATTTGCTCACTGACAAATAATGAATATTTATTAGGTGAACCACATTCTATACAAAAAAGGCATACATGGTATAACCAAAATTAACCAATTCCTTTTCTTAACTAACAAACAGGGTAGGCCCAAATCATTTTCACAATTTTATGATCTGGCTCAACCATGTTTGCATTTGTACACTTAATATAGATTCAATAGATGTGGATAATGTAATATTAGCACATATTGCATATAAACTATTATAATATAACCAAAATTAACCAATTCCTTTTCTTAACTAATAAACAGGGTAGACCCTATTCATTTTCACAATTTTACGATCTGGCTCAACCATGTTTGCAGTGGTACACTTAATATAGATTCAATAGATGTGGATAGTGTAATATTAGCACATATTGCATATAAACTATTATAATATAACCACAATTAACTGATTCCTTTTCTTAACTTACAAACATTTTAAATATGCTTTAACTTCTATTTTTATTTGCAGATTGTAACTTTAAATTTGAAAATGTAAAGATCTTGCTTTGAATTTATATTCTGATTGAGTGTTTCTTCTTCAAATTATCTAAAAGTTGATTTATAACCCAATTTAGTAAACTAAAGCTCATTTAACTATGAATGCATTCTTTATTTATTCATAATTTTGACCTAATCTTAAATATGCTTTAACTTCTATTTTTATTTGCAGATTGTAACTTTAAATTTGAAAATGTAAAGATCTTGTTTTGAATTTATATTCTGATTGAGTGTTTCTTCTTCAAATTATCTAAAAATTGATTTATAACCCAATTATGTTAACATGTGGGGTTTTGTCCGCCTTGACACATTTGGCAGTGGGTTTGTGTCCTATGGGGTTTTGTCCTGTGGGGTTACGTCCTAGTGGGGTTACGTCCTGGTGGGGTTTTGTCCGTACCCCACTTAAGGTATGCCACCTGAGTGTGGTTGTCGGGTAGTTGTAACTGCAATTTTTGAAAACGGAAAGTGATAAGTAATCTCAGAGCAATGAGTGCACCGGGTGTATGTGATTGCAAATAGAGTTTTATATACATGTAGTTTCATGTGAACGCACTGGTTCAGTATACCACATTGTCCTAATTATATTGACAGACAAACTTAGGCAAAACTAAGGAACAGACCCATATTAAACGGCTCCTCTGATGAAACGTTTGATATGGGTCTTCACTATTTGCTACTATCTCAACCTAATTTAAAGTTACCAAACGGTGCCAAACTCACGTATTCAGCTGTATAAACTGGTAAAGAGGGAGAGGGGTGGAGTGTGCGTCCGAGTACTGAATTAGGAGAATAGTAAGACAATAGCGAGGGGTTCCTTCCCAGTAAAAGTATTTCTTTTCACAGACAGACATCTTATAATAATATATTAATGAGAAAACATTTTCATTACCTAATATCTCAAGAGAATATATGCGTGTTTCTAATTACGAGCCAGAGGGCGCCTTTAGTTCGTTAGCAGTAATACACCAGCTATTTAGTACAGTTCTAATGGGACGGATGATTGTTATCTCCGTAAAACAATCCAGTCGAGCTTAGCGCTAATGAGCACCGTTTCATTTATACATAGCTTATCTGGAACATGTTATTATCGCATGGTCAATGGAGCATTTTATTTGAATTGAATCGTTCAGAGCTGTAAATCAGAAGCGCATTATAAAATCTTATGAAATCAATTAAAATATCATCTTTTTATATTAATATTCCTCCGCGAAGCCCTACCTTGGTGCCATTTCGATGCGGTTCTAAGAGTTGCAGCAAGGTAGGGTTTTAATGAGAAAAATAACGTTTTCCTTCATATAAACATGTTTTCATGCATTTGCAAACAGAGTAGACTCATATCAGACGGCTCCTATATAGGATCTTTCTTAATTAAATTTGAAATATATGTTTCTTTACTTTTTAAAATGGCTACAATGTTCAACCTTCCCAAATTTCATTACATGTATAACATTTTTTCCACGAAATTTGGAATAACTATAGAACGGGGGAGATGGTTAGTAAGAGATTATTATAGACCAGTAAGCACCTTATCTACAGCTTTCTTGCTGACTTTCATTTTAATGACATGTCTTTAAGCTATTCGGCAGAATCGTACGCCTTTGAATCAAAAGAAGATGAATTAATTATATAGTCAGGTCATACCAGACATTAAAGGTAGTACATGTATCAACCCAATGTTATTATTGTTCTCTTAACATTGTTATTCCATCGACAAGGATTGAATGTTCACCGTCCGCTCATATACCTCACAATTATTGTCTTTATCTCTCTCTCTCTCTCTCTCTCTCTCTCTCTCTATCTATCTATCTATCTATCTATCTATCTCCTTCTCTCACACGTGTACCACACCTCCATTTCCTTCTCCAAAGCTCTATTCTGTTTGTTTCCAAAGGACAGTTGTCGTGGTGATTTGTTCCCAGTAAGAAGATATTTCACGCCAAAAGTGTCTGTTTGTGTTTGGATATGCTGCTTTCGAGTACTTGTTTCCGTTTGTGATATATCATACAAACATTATTCTTGCCTACTTCACTTCCCTATCACCCAGGTTTTCCTCTAATCCCTCACTATTTCGACCTTAGCTGCTGTATTACCAAATCGTTTCATATCTACTCTTAGTTTCTCATACCGAATCGGAGAGCTGTCGCAATAAAAAGATTTCGCGGCTAGTGTTTACTCAAGGACACAATCTTTATCGGATTTCAATCTCTAATCCCGGTCTTCTGTACTCGACCCTGTTGGGGTTTTGTATAATTACAATGTATACGCCAATTTCAGCGTTGCCCTCTGTCTGAGCCTTTGCCCCGCTGTGAAAAGATAATGTCCGCTTAAATTTGAATCCCCTGCAATTTGGACTACGTCTGATTCGAACCAGCTTTTCAGAAACTATAGATCGATGGTCAAACAGTTTGTATCTTGATGAGACGCCGTGTTACTCGGTGTCTCATCTGGATCCAAACTGTTTGCAGATGCGAATCAGGTCCCGAATAGCAGGATAAAGAGGGGAGACGTTGACTACCTCAAAATGCAACAACTAGTCCACCCCAACTAGTCCTTCCCAACTTTAGCCAAATAAGGTAAAAATCAGCCACAGGGTGGTTAGAAAGCAAACAAACTTCGCTGCTAAATCCTGGCCACATCGGGCTTTCACGTTACACAAAAGGCTTTTTGCTTGGATAAGAAATTAGGAAATTATTTGATATCGAGATACGCCTGGTCTTAAAGTATAAATGAATGCGTGTAAATGATTTGCCGTATGTAAATATTAGGTAGACCCATGTTTTGAAGAAGACTTTGAATTATGCTTGTGGCAAAATAGTGTTAATGAGTAATGTGATTCAATTTTTAGCTCATTCTGTATTATAGTGACACTGTTGTCATGTTCGTGAATTTATTTTCTCTAACAATCTGTGAAAACAGATCACTTTACCTCATGAATATTCATGTAAGAAATAATGATATCATGATTATTAATTTGATTTATTGTTATAATAGCACGTGGACACGGTATTTTAGCCAATCATATACATACATGTATAAAAGCAAACAGAGCAGATCCTGATCTGGGTCTACTCTGTTTGCATAGGCGTAGAAAGGCGTATTTATGTAGTAAAGGGTTAATATTTATGTATACGATTGCTTTGATTACAATTTTTTTTTTTGAAAGTCATCTCAGCAGATGTCTAAATGAAATTAACCCTTAACCCCTAACTCTTACCCTAACCCTTACCCTTACCCTTACCCTAACCCTAAATATGTTGAATATTTAATTAACCCTAAATATGTTGAATATTTAATTAACCCTTAATATGGTGAATATTTATGTAACCCTTAATATGTTGAATATTTAATTAACCCTTAATATGTTGAATATTTATGTTACCCTTAATATGTTGAATATTTATGTAACCCTTAATATGTTGAATATTTATGTAACCCTTAATATGTTGAATATTTAATTAACCCTTAATATGTTGAATATTTATGTAAAAAATAACGACATCATGCATATTAATAAGCTTAGGATTTATTATGGAATACGTACATACTACATAGTTGTTTATTTTTGCCATGGCAGAAACTGGAATCCTATCTATATATGTAGTTCCATAAGCAAGCATAGTAGAGCCTGGTCACCCGGCTCTTATAGGAGACGTCTGGTCTGGTTCTACTCTGCAAGGGCGTGAACATGAGTTTCCATCAGGTCAAAGTTATACAGTGAAACTTTTCCAAACCGAAGTATTTAGATACTTATAGACAGGTGGCTGCTTAATGCAGGGTGAAAATCATGAAGAATGCTCAAAGAGGAGCTTTCTGCATGACTTTCACCCTGTATTAAGATACCACCTGTCTCCAAGACCGACTTTTAAACTAAATGGAACGTCAGGATTAGAGGGGTTATACAGTAATATTGTTTCTCTATCGGGTAAAGGGTTAGAAGAAATTTTGTCTACCAGGTAAAGGGTTATAAGACTATTTCTCTACCAGGTAAATGGTTATAAGACTATTTCTCTACCAGGTAAAGGGTTATAAGACTATTTCTCTACCAGGTAAAGGGTTATAAGATTATTTCTCTACCAGGTAAATAAGACTATTTCTCTATCAGGTAAAGGGTTATAAGACTATTTCTCTACCAGGTAAATGGTTATAAGACTATTTCTCTATCAGGTAAATGGTTATAAGACTATTCTCTACCAGGTAAAGGGTTATAAGACTATTTCTCTATCAGGTAAATGGTTATAAGACTATTTCTCTACCAGGTAAAACTATTTCTCTATCAGGTAAAGGATGAACCTCTGCTTGTTATCAGCATTATACACGTGATGTAAACAAATTTAAATGTTCTGGAGAAAAATTAATACGTTTTTCATGTACAAATCAAATTTAGCAACAACACATAGACACAAGAATTCTCGTTTTATCAGTTTGAATGCAGGCAACAAGTAAAAATGGCATATGTAAACAGTGAAGACCTATATCAGATGACTCCTAAAGAAGCATTCTGATTTGTTTGTCATTAAAATTTAAACATTCTCTAGCAATATCAAGGGTTTCATACTGAATAGACGCAATAGTTCAACAGTGATTGGCAATTCCACTTTGAATATTAAAGGGTTAAATTGTTAACAAATTATATTTACTGGAGTATTTACAAATCCTTCTCAAAATACGTAAACATAGGCACGTTTCATATTACACCGAGGTTTTAATTTAGAAAGTGGATAAATGTACGGAGCAGAACAGAACAAACTGTTATTGTCTATTTAGTGAAACATTATACATGCATCCGTCTCCCAGATATGCCTTATTTGAAGTTATTTACCTTGATTATTTCTATGCTGAGTCGAGTGTTCTACTATTGTTTATTGATAGAGTCCATACAGCATGAAAGGGTAAACTTTGCGACAGGAGTTTGGATGACAAACAGTGCAAACCATGACCACGTTGCTCCACTGGGAGTCCTCTGGTCTGGGTCTACACTGTTTGCCATTGACAGTGCACTCGTTTTCTTCTGAGAGTCCTCTGATCTGGGTCTACACTGTTTACCAATGACAATGCACTCGTTGTCCGCATTCAACGGGTTAAACTATAACTCTTTCCTTCATATAAACGTGCATTCACGTACAGATGTATTTGAAAACAGATTAGACCCAGACCAGACTGCTCCTTTAGGAGCCGTCTGATGAACGTCTGCTCAGATTGCTTATAAAATTAAACAGATCTGGCTCTACAGTTTCTACCTATACCAAAACATCCTGTTTACATATGCTATTATAAAAACTCGGCTAATTATTATTCATACAGTCATTATTTCTTTCACGAATATTGAACAGGGGGGCGTTAACTCCATGACTATTCATGTCTGAAACAAGGACTGTATGAATAAGTTGGCTGAGTTTTAGCAATGGCACTAGGAACAAGCGTTAACTTGGCAGAAACTGTAGTTCACAAGTAAACAGATCAGCCCCTAATTAGACGACTCCTACAGAAGACTTCTGATCTGGGTCTACAATGTTTATATAGAGGTGCCAAAAGTCTCTGTGGTGTTGCGTGTTATAATCTCCCCATTGCTCTTGTTTGTAAAGCAAAATATACCATTTAGCACATTTTAAGAACTGTAACCCTTTACATGTCCAATATTCATGTAAGAAATAATGACATCGTGAATATTTATTAGCTGAACCTTTATAACGAAACCTTTTCAAGGAAAACTTTTCTTTGACAATCACTGCAGAATCTAGATCATATGTCATAAGCAAACAGAGCAGCCAAGGGCCGTCTGATCTGGGTCTACTCTGTTAACAAATACATTTATATAAGGGACATGGTTAAATTAGACTGACAGAGTAGTAAATAGCGTAAAGCCTGGCCGAACTGCTCTGGACCAGTTTGGTCAGGGTCTGTACAGTTTGCCTAAGTGTCTCTGTCCGAATAGTCCGGTTAACTAGAGTAGAGAGAACCTCACTATAACGGCCACTCAAAACACAACCACATGTACTTCTGTAAGAAATCATGACATGAATATCAATCTAGTTAATTTTTCGTAACGGCATATTGAACCAGGAAACCTTGGACCATGGCACACATTGCTGAATAGACACTTGTACATGATTTCATAAGCAAACAGGAGAAACTCTGATTCGGGTCTACTATGTTTGAAAATGTGTCTCCACCTGGTTAATTTATAATGGCATATGGACACATGACATTTTTGCTCAGGCTGGAACTGTAGAATCAGATCTATCTTATATCGCAAGCAAACCGATACGACCCTGATCAGACGTGTACGGTTCGTACAGGAGGCGTTTGATCTGTGTCTACTCTGTTTGCAAATGTATGTACAAAGTATATGTGTCTGGGTTAATAGATGTTTAGTATTGTCAGTGGTTCTGTATTCTTATTCAAAGATAGTACACAGATAGTTGTACCCATTCAATACAGCAACATCGGGTTTAATAATTAGAAACATGTCAAAACGTTTCTGATTACAATCACTTCATTTATAAACCTATCTGTTATACCGCGCTCTTGTTCTCAATACTCAACACTTATCTTTCTTCCTGAGGATACAATCAGATCGGTAATTACTATCGCTAGAAAAGCGCATTCTCGTCGCAATTGCATTATTGCAATAACTACGGTACAAATTAATGTAACTGTCTAAACCGTGCTACAAGAAAGGCGCAATTTGATTGGTTGAACGGCGAATGGCCCTCGGCGATCATTGGCCACAACTTTTCTGTGAAAATTGACCTGCTCTCGCTGTATAAACCGTCTCAGAACAAAGGAAAACGTATCGTTTGTGGTGTTTATTTGGATTTTTGGAGCCATATTAAGCACGAAATTGGATAACAGTAAAACATAGTGTATGTTTAAAGACCTGCAGATGTGTAGACGAAGTTATAGTGAGTGATGTTTTGCTTAAAGTTGAAATTTATCAAATTTTTCAGAGCTAGTTGTAACACGATGGTCGGAAGGGGTGTAAAGAGTGTGTAAGCTCAACTCGCAGCGAGTCGGCTCGTTTACGTGCAGGGCGGCTGTGAGCGATCGACGCTATTTCATAGTTGCAATGCATTTTTGCTCGGTTTCCGTGTTTTTGTTGTATTATGCTACTTTCTTACACATGATAGATATGGTGATATATTTAACGAATTTTTAACAATTGTAATTTAATCTTGTGGAAAGTGTAATCGACTTAATTGGTTTTTAATTGGAGTTTAATTGGATATATATTCGATACTCTCATATTGATTGCATTGTAAGTGTGATACGATCGGCTGTCATACGTGTGTGGATTAATTTGGTCTCTGTCTGGCAGTTAGTGTTTTATGTGTTTGTAAGTTGTTCAATTTGTTTTAAATATTTATTACTTTTTGTAATTTTCAGTCCATGATTTGGTATCTCATAATCTGTGAAGTTTACAAGGTGGAGTACAATAACAGTGTATTGGATGGTAACTCAGGTAACACTAATATTGATAAATAATGGAAATATTGTATATATGTGTTTGAGCAGTACAGTACCTATGGAGTAAAGTGAACTTTCTAAATGTAAATTCCATATTCAAATGTTGGAATTTACATTGCCAAATGTTTTACGCCAGTGTTTTCGTCCTTAACCATGAGTACAGTTGAACATCATGCGACTGTTGATAAGGGACTCAAAATGAAAATTAAACGCAAGAATGTTTGTGTAGACAAGATTGAAAAACCTAAAAAGGACCAAAGCAAAAGCGAATCCACTAAGACTGAAAACAAACAAGGAGAGTCGGTACAAAGTGCAAATGGAATGTTAGTAGATAAGGCTAGTAAATTATCGCTATTCAGTGAAAAACAGGATAAGTCTCCCAAATCCAAGTCCACTCTTGGTAAGAAGGATAAAGGGAAGGGACTTGGTAAAGGTGATAGTTGTATGAGTGGTGGAAATTCCGCAACTAACGGAATAGATAGTATGTTCAGTCAGTCGACCATGGAGCCCAAACTTGGTGAGATGGCTTCAGGTAAACGGGATTGTATGCCAGACCCATATGAGTTCAATGCTAAAGTGGAAGATGGATTTTCAATGCCGATGAAGAAACTGAAGCTGGAAAAAGATAAGGTAATATACTGACAAAAAAATCTCCAGATCTTTGGGATTCATACCAAGGACATTCAGTGATGTCATGTCATCTCTTTAAAACCCTTTAGTACCTCATGAATATTCATGTAAGAAATAGTCACATCATGTCTGATAATAACATTATTTTTATAATAGTTTATGAAGACAGAAATGTTAGGTACTGGCAGAAACTAGAATCAGATCTATATTGATTTGAATGATTTCATAAGCAAACGGAGCAGACCCTGATCCGACGGTTCCTACAGGAGCCCTCTGATATGGGTCTTCTCTGTTTGCAAAGGCTTCAGACTTTGCATATGGAACAATCTTATATATGTAAATCTTTCTGTATAATTTCTGCTGTGACCAAAATTTCTTGTGTTCTTGAGCCTTTCTAAAAACATTATATAATAATAGATTCATTCATAATGTCACTTCTTGCATGAATATTCATTGAGTAAAGGGTTGAGTACAAACTACTTTCACTAATTGCAAAATGAAATGAGTGTTAAAACGTTTTGGATCCACTTTAATAGCCAAGTTAATTTCCTGATTTCTTAAACAGGAGCAGTCTCATCTGGGTCTACTCTATTAGCAAAATATGTTTCTATTCATAATATAGTAACATTGGCAAACAGTTTGAACCATTTCCTTCATGAATCCAGGTTACAGATAAGGTTTTGATGCAATTGGGTATTTACTCCTTGATTTTTTATAGAATTGGGTATTTGCAATTTTTATTGGGTACTGGCAATTTTCGTAATTGGGTATTATTCATATTCTCATTAGGTATTCTAAATTTGTTTTGCTTTTTGCTATATTTATTTGCTTTGTGTTACTCTTTTCTTTGAAAAACAATTGCTTTTTCCACAATTTTAATTGGGTAAATACCCCAATACTCCCCTTATCTGTAACCCTGTGAATGTAAACTTATTTTCACACATTTGCAAACAGAATAGACCCAGATCAGATGGCTCTTATAGAGGATCCATCTGATTCTGATCAGGGTCTGGTCTGTTTGCTTTTGACATTTAATAAATCTGATTCTAAAGTTTTTGTCAAAGATAAAATTTCCTTGAAAAGTTTACATTATAAAACTATAAATATGCATGATGTTATAATGCCTTACAATACATGAATATTGAACAGGGAAAGGTTTAATCCAAATGAGATTCTGACCATGATCTAAACTGTAAGTGTTTGATAATATGATCATGGTTTTTTAATTTTAATGCCTTACCAAAGTAGACCCAGATCAGATGACCCTTTTTTTCCTCCTTCATATACTTGTGATTTTGACTTCAGCTCATGTCAAAGTCAGCTTGAGATTTCTCGTTTGACTGTCACTCGTGTTTTCGCTGATGAGGGCTTGTATTGATTCGCTTTGCTTATGAATATTTTACGCTGGCTTACCGCTGAGAATTATAGCCGTCAGAGTCTTAATGCATTCATTTGTATGGTATCAATTTACACAAAGTAGTGGTGTGTCAATAGAAAACACCGGAGGACAAACTATCTCAGAGTATCAGTATAGGAATTGATATGATACTCAGTCCTCATCAGATTATTGCCATTAATTAAGATCTTTGTTTTCATTGTTTATGGACATTGTCAAAAATATTTTTCTCCAGAAGCTATTTAACCCTTTCCCTGTTGAATATTCATGTAAGATATGACATCATGAATATTCAGTAGCTTTTTTTTAATGGCGTAATTATATACACCGGATGTTTTGGTAGTAGTGAAACTATAGAATCACATATAGAACTGTATAGTGTATACTGTTCCAAGACCATTCAAACAGAGCAGACTATGACCAGGTGGCTCCTACAGGAGGTGTCTGATCTGAATCTACTCTGTTTACTGTATTTAGATATTTATTTGAAGGAAAGGGTTAACCTTCAACCTTTTGATGCCTTTGCAAACAGAATGTGCCAAGATCCTTGGGGAGCTGTCTGGTCAGAGTCTGCTTTGTTTGCGTATGGAATAAAATGAACGTCTGTGTCTACAGTATCATTCATTCATGGCCAAAACTTTCTGTGTCCATGTGACATTGTAAAATATCACCAACTGCATATTGTCTTACCTTCATGATTGATATTCATGAGGTAAAGGGTTGAAAGGTGTTATGAAAGAAAACAGCTCTCCCAACATCATGAAAGAAAATGGCTGTCCAAACATCTGAAGAATAAACTTGAATTAAGAGTCAGTATGGCAAACATTCATATCAAAGCAAAGATTAACAGACACAGGTAGAAGAACACTGTCACTAAATAGCATGCCAGAGGCCCAGAGTCTAAAGAATGATCACAACATAGGGTTTGGTGGAGAAAAGACAATTTTAACATTTGAGTATGGGAACCCTTGAGTATGCCCATTTATAAATACATTGCTCTGATTCTTACTGTATTATAATATAGATATGTATTTTCCAAATTTGTGGTTTGCATCATTTCTTTGAAAAAATTATCTGCTTATAGATTTATTTCTTAAAGTTATATATACTGAGTTACTGAACACAGTGTCTTGGCTGACTAAAGTTTTGCAGGTTCTCCATTTCATTTAACCTTTGTAAGAAGCTAAAGAAGCTCTCATACTTATCAAAACATTTAACTCCTTGAATGTATGAAGACCTATATCAGAGGGCTCTTAGATCGGGTCTGCACTGTTGTCATTCAAAATCTTGTCAAATATTGTACCCTTTCATTCTGAATTGACTTCATTGTTGAACAATGATAGACCAGCGGACGTGGTCATGAGGCTAACACACTCGACTACAAATTACCAGGGTTCCCAGGTTCTATCCCCGGGTGAACCAAGTCCTTCATATGAAATGATAAACCAAGGTCTGATGTATCAGTGCTTTACACTGGCCATCTAAAAGAACCAGAGAAACCCTGTTGATAATAAGAGTAGGGCATTGCGCCTGGGTTTCTCTCTATCCTCTCCTCTGGGGCATCTAATTTGCCCATAGTGAGCAGAAACGAATGTTTATCAACACAAACAAACAAACACAATATGATTATATGATAGTGATAGACCATTTCTCTTCGGCATTTTAAAGAGTTGATTTTTAACTAATGTCTACAGAGGGCAAAACATACATGTTTGTAATCTGTAATCACTGTATTGATCCTGTCAGTTTTGCTGAGTGAAATATAAACCCCTGACTGTATAAAACCTGCCTCGCTGGCGCTCTGCCAACAGTATTTATTATACCCCCCATTATCAGGTTTATGACAAATATGTTACCCATTTACAGGCCTTTCTTACCCACCTATCGCGATTTACAGTCCGTCAGCGGTAAACTGAGCTATTGCACTGTAATTTACATTGACAAGATAATGTGTTTTAGCGTGATTAGGGAGCAGGTAAATTGAAATATTTCAGTGAATGTTACAAAAATGTGGCAACTAATAATGCCAGGTTGGCCTGTAATGGTATTGATGAGTGGGCTATTACTAGATTAATTATGGAATAATGCTTTTGGAATTAAGTATGCTTTTGGAATTAAGCTTGTTATATATTTTTAGATTTGAACAAGCTGACATGGGGGGGGGGGGGGTTATTTAGAGGATTATTATGATATTAAAGGTTTGATAGAAAGTTGGGCTGATAGTGTCAAACTACACTTACCTGAGGGGTATGAAGTTTATATTCTAACTCTTCACTCCATAGATATTGCTTTAAGCACATTTGTGAACAGAGTAGATCCAGATAAGGTGGCTCCTAAGGAGTTTGCTCTGTTTGATTCTACAGGTTCTGCCATAATTAAAACTTGCATGAATATTCATGTCATTATAAAATACCGGTACTGATCAGTTCATAGCATGTTCATGATAGCATTAATTTTGACATGGATATTGATGGAATAATGGGGTAAAACTTGACCTGTAGTAAGATGTTCAACCTGTAATAAGATGCTGCACTGTTTGTCATACAAACCCTCTTACAATTGTTTCTCTTTCATACTGAATGGACTCTATCATTAACCCTTTTCCTTATATACATTCTTTTTCATGCTTTTGCAAACAGTAGATCTATATCAGGGCCTGCTTTGTTTGCTTATGAAATTGTAATGGATCTGATTCTACAGTTCCCACTGCACCAATAACAAAAAATTCCCTTTGTACATACATGTATATATGTATGTCATTATAAAACTTCAGCCAATAAATATTCATGATGCCGTTTATCTTACATGAATATTGAACAATGGATCACTCTGCTTCGAAAATTCACTTTTCAAAAGGTTAACCTGTACAGATTTTTTTTAAAGACTACACCATCAGTCATTTAATGAAATTAATACAGAGGATCTAAACAATCCCACCCCCCCCTTTATCCTTTCCTCCTCCCTTTCTGTAATGCTTTAATGTAAACAGAACCTCAATCTGTTTGTGTAGCTGGAGGCAGACATGGTAAAGAGCCAGAAGTGTTTTCCTCACTGGAGTCTGTTTTCCTCCAACAGAATGTTAGGTAGAACAATGAACTATGATTTACACGAGGCAGGGCTGGAATGTTTATATAAATAATTGCTGTAAGTTTATAATGTATACCATTAGTTACTCTTATCTCCTTAAATACACCTTACTCTACACCTTTGAAAACAGTAGACAGCTCAATGAGCCTCATATAGGAGTCATCTGATCAGGGTCTGCTCTGTTTGCTTATGAAGTTATGATATAATATACATGTATGATTCTACAGTTTCTGCCATGGCCAAAGATTCATTTGTGCATGCATGGAGCCTGACCTGTGCCAAAAATCCAGATATGTAAACGTGCAATCGTAGACAATGAAATGAACTTTCCGACTGTAAAATGTCGACCGGAACCATACAAAACTAACTGTGCACTTGCATTTGCGCAGATGCATTCTCGGGGTTTACATAATTTTGTACTCATGTAAATTGTAAAAGCGAATGAGGAAAACATGGTAATGCCTTTCTTTTGACAAATGTTAACTCAATGTTTGAAAAATAAAACCATGACTTGTATAAATATCGTCGAGTTTCGAGCGTTAGCGAAGTTAAGTTGCACCGGTTCGAATGTGTTTTGGTCCGTTTCAAAACTACTTTCTCGGATGGAAAGTTGACAGTTACAAGTCTCGGTTTACAACTGTATGCAATTTTCTACTTCCATATAAGGTTAGTATTGCGGAGATCAACGATCTGAAATGGCACGCCCACATGTACCAAACTGCCGCCCAAACTTTGAGCGTGTTCAGCTGACTTACTAGGGTTAAATCGATTAACTAGAGTAGCAGGAAAAACGCTCATAGTTTTAATGTGTATTTTATCAAATATACCGTACGTCACAGAGACAAACCCAATATGTTTTATATATTTTTATTAACAATAAAACTATAAAGATATCCTCTACTTATCACTCTCCACATACATATAACTGTTAACACTCATACCGTGGTCTTACACCTAATAACCCTGCACATAACTGTAACACTGAACAAAGCAGAGAACGATATGTGACATCATCTAGTCGATGACGTCACAGACATGGCGTACACATGTGTTTGTCTCATGACTACTATGACGTTATATGAACTTTTAACCTGTCTCTAGTTCAACCCTGCCTCAGCGGTAGGTTGGTGGAGTCGAGCAACTTCAAGTGATTAATTTACATGTACAAAAGTAACAAAACCTATTTAGATGTAACTACATTTATTCCGTTTTATTACCATTATAAATACAGTAAAACTTGACCTAACGGTCACCTCGTCTTAACGGTCAGTTTGAAATCCTCCCGACGAAAATCAGTCTTTAATGCACCTGTTTAGGCGGTCACCTTCCTTCCGCGGCCAGCGGCCACCATATTTCATCCCAAACCCTATATTTCGACCCCATTAGACGGCCAGCAGACAGCCTGGCTGCCAGATTGAAATGTGTGAAAACCCAATACACAGCCAGCTGACACATCATGTGACATGTCAAAATGGAGGATGTGCATCGTAACTTTCCGACATTACGGAAATCGCCGATCGAAATATCGTGACCGCTTCGGAAACTTCCGTTATGTCGGGAAAGTGCATAGATTGGCCTCTTCGTTTTTTTTCGTTATGTCGGAAGTGAATGAAATAAACCAAGCGTTGACCTTGGCCTTAGGGCAAGATTATAATCAAGCATGATAATCCTTTCAACTCCTTTACCCGTTAAATGTGCAAATATGGGGGTGTTGAGAAGTTTGTCTGCACATTACTGAATCAAAAGAGATAACATGAAAACAAAATATTCACGCCTTTTCCAAACGTAAGTTCCTCACGTTAGAGAATCGAGTGAAGTGTAGACCTACATGTGTATTTCCGTATGTGTCGAATAATTCTCCCTGATGTTTTTTTTTCGTTTTGTGCATGTAATTTACAGTACACATTGTATTTTACCTGTATTTACAAGGATAAAATACATAATCTTTTGGATAAGGCATTAAAGTCACAGGGGTCTTGACCGTTTCATGGGGTCTACATGTACTATATTATATAGTACATATAGACCCCAATGAAGCGGTCCAGGCCCCTATGATTAAAGTACGTGTAGATATATTTTGCGTTTGTCTGTGACCAAACAGAAAAATCTCCCAAAATATCCACCCCTCGATTAAGTGGTCACCTCGCTTAAGCTGTCAATTCGGCCGCTTCCCTTGACTGGCCGCTTAACACAGGTTATACTGTACATGTAAGTAGATCTAATATAATACACACCAACGTTCTTTATAAACAGTTTAGACATTGCACATAACGCTACTTTTCACTCGTAACGGCACCTGTAGCTTGTAGTACCATCTTATCTGGGTTTTCTCAGTTTGCAAATGTGTGAAAAAATGTTTATAAATATGAGCGAAAGGGTTAATTTTTAGTGTTTCGGCTTTTGCCGAAATCCTTATAAAATGGATTGCGACTCAAACTATGGCGGAAAACCCTATTGCACGAGCCCTACCTAGCGGGAATCCCCCTAAGAGAATACGCGCATGTGCAGTGCTTGGCTTACAATCCGGTTCCGGAATCTTACAAAATATTTATAATGAAATATGGAAGGTGGATCCATTAGCAACAGAGCAGACCCTGAATCTATGGGAGCGAGCTGTCTGATCTGGGTCGAATCTATTTGAAGATGCATGAAAACAAGTTTATATGGGGAAATTAAGGGTTAAATAGACTTCTTCTGTTCTGTACGTTCTTTACAGTATAAAGGTTACAGCGCACTGGTGGTCAGTAGTGCAGGGCAACTGTTACATCATGCTAAAATCTCTAGAGGTCATAGGCTTAACTCTTTGCACGCTAGCGGCGAAACTGTGATTACCTATGCAAACAGTCTGGATCCAGATGAGAGGCCACATAATTCTGCGTCTCATCAGGATCCAAACTGTTTGTCATCTTGATCATATATTTGCATAAAATGAAAGAAAGTTTATTGAAGAATTGACGCAGACGTCAATTGTTGCAAACGAAACATCACTCAGCATTGTAAGGATTAAGCAAGCTGTAATCTAAAGTTGCACAAATGTTTCCAAGCTGACTTATTCAGCTGTACAAACTGGTAGAGATGCTAGAACACTAAACCTTTCCTTCATATAAATGTTTTTCACGCGTTTGTAAACAGAGTAGACCCAGATCTGATGACTCTTATAGGAGTCGTCTGATCAGGATATGCTCTGTTGGCTAATGGAATTTGAAAGATCTTTTTCTTTCCTTTCTTAAATGGCTACTCATTTCCACTTTTCATGTTTCATATAATGAAACATGAAAAGTGGAAATAAGTAACCATTATTTTGTTCATGAATATTCAGTAGGTATTGAAATTGGAATAAACATAGAACAGGAATCAAGTTTCTTACATGGATCCGTTCCATTTGCGCTCTGTGTCTATATACATGTACTTTTTTAAACTATTGTTTTTGTTGATTTAATTATTGTTCAAATTCTCAGGGAATTTTTTATAGTCAGTTTGAACTGTGCAGTAATTCCTTTTGAAACAAACTAAGTTTTCAAATATTATGCAGGTTATCGTGACCTAATTGCCAGTTGTACATTGTGTGTGTCGGTCTGTGATCAGGATCCTAGATGTTTGACAATTCTAAAATACAACTATGCAAAACATAGACTAATTGAATATAAATAGTTATATATGCAATAGACAAAATCATGAGCAGGTGACAATTTTAAATTGAACATGGTACTTTCGAATTCATAGTTGTCCTAGCACAAAGTCTGGATCCTGCCTCTAAGTTTCATCGAAATGCATACTATTGACACCAGGACTGTATGTTAATATAGCATAATGCTTTAAAAAGTCCATAACAGGTTTCAAGAGGCATGCTTATGTTTTCTAGTTTGTTTGCTTTAAAATGTATTTAGAGAAAAGAATATCAAAAAAGATAAAGAATAAAAAATATATTTTTTCTATTTGCATTTGGTTTTGACGGGATTCGAACCAAGGACCTAGAGATTCATAGACGCAGCTCTTTCCCCTCGGCCACCGCTTGGGTCCCAATATATAAGTGTTACATGGTTCTATTTAAACGCTACAAAGGTGTGAAAAGCAACAACGACTAGTGAACGTACATACTTAATATGCAAATTATACAGACCCATTTTTCATGAAATCTCCAAGTATAAAATGTATAGATTTTACCAATGACCTACTGTCAATCCAAACGCCTTTGTTCAAACAGCATGGTGTCTTTTTACAACAGAAGTCCGACATAAGGTCGTCGGATTTTGAAAGTTCCATACCCTTCCTGTGGTATTTACAAAAGTCCGATATATTGTTGTCGGATTCTGAGTTAAATGCCCCTTTTGCCTACACACTTAGGCTACTCTTTCTTTCTTTTTTTCTTTACTTTCTTAAATGGCTACTAATTGCCACTTTTCATATTTCATTGTAACTATTTTGTCCATAAATATTCAGTAGGTATTGAAATTCGGAATAAACATAGAACAGGGAAAGGGTTAAGGAAATTAGGGTTTTTATAAATCAGACATTTCTTGCATATGTTTGGTACTGACCAAGTAATGGTCAGAATCATCCGGGGTCCAGTCTAGACCTACAGTGTTCTCATCCAACGATAATGGTGAAATCGTTAATTGTATTATGCTAAGCACGACATGTACCCATACATGTACCAATCTCAAGAAGTAACAAATACAATAATTCCTTCCATAATTTATTTGTTGTGCGTGAAAGTTTACATGAAGGCAAGAGTTAAGCAGATTTTCATTGGATGACATGGAACAAAGCTTCTTCAGTATATAAAGTATATGATTTTATGTGGGTCTCATTCTATTCCCATTTTGCCAAGTGGCTATAGAGGGCAATCAAATTACAGTATTACCTAATCAAGCCAATCAGAGACCCATTATCAGGTACTGTAAAAAACCCTAATGTTCAATTTAGTATAAATATCATCATGGAACAGGTGGCAGCTTATTGCAGGGTGAAAGTCATGCAGAAAGCTCCTAGAGGAGCTTAGTTTATGACTTTCACCCTGCATTATGCGACCAAGTATCTAAATTCTTCTCTACTAGAATTCCAGTTTAAAGGGTTTTTACTGTACACTGTATACAGTGGGTGTTTGTGATAACTGAGCTCTATAGGTGTGAAATATATCTGCCCTCAGGAGTAATTGGCAAGGGCAGGCAGGATTGTATGCCCTTAGCCTGCACCAAAACCTGGTCTGGTTGAGGAGTTTTGCCAGTACTACATTATTATTAATTTATTGGAAATGTGGATTTGGCAAGTATATTTGGTTTTAATGGGCTCAAAATGATTAGATGTTCTGAACTGAATTCCTTAACATTAAGGTTGTGTTTCACCCTGAGAGGATTAAAGGTCCAATGGTTCTGTTTGTGTCAAAAGGTCTATCCAAATCCACTGACTGGACTGTTTGCTTTCCACCTGACCATTAATTTGTTGCTTGCTGTAAAATGCTGTCTGCTTAATTTCTGATCTGTTACAATTTTCAGTTACTTCTGAATCGTTTGAACTTTGGACAAACTGACTGAGAGAGTATCAAAGAGTTTGGATCCTGATGAAATGCTTAGTTACTTGCTGTCAAATCTGGGTGCAAGCTGTTTGCAAATGCTAACTGGATCACAATCAGCAGATAAATGGTTAACTGTGAAAAATATACAGGCATGTTTGGATAGGCGAGTGTTAAGTGGGCTACCCAAATCTATTTGAAATGCAGTACTAAAGTTCTAGTGCAGTTTTTCACTTACTGACATATGTGCGAAACATTTGAACCATTGAAACATTTGAACCATTGTAAGAGTAACCTAATGAATCGTAAAAAGCGAGACAGAAAGGTAATTGATTTTGTCATTGTGCTTTTGCTTATCTGGAGTGCTAAATGTCATGTAACTGTTAAGGGGTTCTTCAAATACATTCTCTTTTCCTTTTACCCATTACCTCATGTGCTATTTTTAGAGCCAACCCCTTTGAAGGCTTTGAATAAAACTGAAAATGAGCATTTACTAGAAAAAAGGAAAATTTCAGAGTACATCCAGATCAGACAGTCCCCATAGGAGCCATCTGATCAGGGTCAGCTCTATTTGCTAGCGAAATGATATAGTTCTGATTCTACAATTTCTGTCATGGCCAAAATCCCTTTTTCAGATGTCATTATAAAAGAAACCATGATGTTGTTCTAATCTTACATAAATATTCATGAGGTGAAAAGGTTAACCCTTTACTCCATGAATATTCAGGTACGAAATAATGACATCATGAATATAAATTGGTTTTTAAATTGATTTTTATAATGCCACATGGACACAAAAGTTTTAGCAAGAGTAGAAACTAGAATTTCATAAAAAACAGCACATATGACATGATGGCTGAGCCTGCAGGAGCTTATTGGTCTGGGTCTACTATATTTGCAAAAGTGATAAAAGGAGTAATGATGGAGTAAATGGTTAATGGAGTAAATGGTTAATGGAGTAAATGGTTAACCCTTTACACTTTACTCCATAAATAGGCCTTCCTTCCTCTGCTTCTGCTCTGTCAAAATTGCTTTCGATATAATACAGATAGGATTCTACAGTTTCTGCGATTTACAAAATTTCCTGTGTCAATGTGCCATTATAACAAATTAATTTAATAATATTCATGAGGTCATTATTTCTTACAGGAAAATTTATGGAGTAAAGGGTAAAGCAGGCATCAGTTTGACTTAGTACAGGCTAAAGGTTAATGCAGTGAGTTTGGTTATACTGATAAGTCCAATATACTCTACATGTAACAGGTCTAATCTTGACTCTACTTTTCTATCAGTAACACCACTGAGCCAGGTTTCAGCAGAATAGCTAATGTGCTAGTTATGTGCGGAATGTTAACGCCACAGGAGTCGTATTCAGCGGAGAGTTGTATTTGGCCAGTCAGGCTTACCTTTGCCAACAAGCAGTCAATTCATGATGACCTTTACAAATAGTTTGTATCCAAATGAGATCCTGACTAACTTTTTTTGTCTCATCAATATCCAAACTGTTTGACATTCTGATTATATACTGGTTGGAAAACATTAAACTGTTACTTCATGAATACTCATATAAAAAATAATGACGGTATGAATATTAATTGGCTGAATTTTTATAATAGCATCATGAACAAGGGAATCTTTTACCAATGACACACACTGTAGAATCGGATCTCTGTTATTTTACCAATGACACGCACTGTAGTATCAGATCTCTACTATTTCAAAGGTAAACAGATCAGCCCTAATGAGACAGCTCCTACAGGATCGGATCTGTGTCTACTCTGTTTGCAAAAGGCTATGTGAAGTCAAAGGTTAAGCAGGGAACATGTTTTCATTCTACAAGTACTAATAAGCTAGAACATGAAGTAGTCCACCCTCGGGGTATTTGTGGATATTCGAACTCATTGCACTTCGTTCTTTGCTCGCTAAGGGCGAAAATGTGTTTACCTATGCAAACAGTTTGGATCCAGATGAGACGCCGCATAATGCGCCGTCTCATCAGGATCCAAACTGTTTGTCATCTTGACCATATTTTTGCCAAAAAAATGAGAGAAAGTTTATTTTAAGAATTGAAGCATATGACAATTGTTGCAGACAAAAAATTACTTAGCATGCAAAGAGTTAAGATTACTGTGGGTTTTTTTTTCAGTTATAGGGAAATGGTGGCAAGGCCCTTTGATCTATAGGGGAAATATAATTATGCAGGCCTTTTCCCAGCAGTTTTGGGGAAAATACATTTTATAACTGTGAATTAAATTCAATGATTTGGGAATGCATCTCTCCAGGCCCATTGTAACTTATTTTGCATTTTTAGTACTTGATCAAAATTTGGTCTCTATTGGGATTTTGTTTCACCATAATTCGGTAGAAGATACCTATACATTAGGAGTTGGTCCTTTTATCAAGAATAATGACATCATGAATATTATCAGCTGAATTTTTATAATGACCTGTGTCCACAGGAATTTCTGGTACATGTATCAGAAGGATCTATTATAATTTTATTAGCAAACAGAGCAGACCCTGATTAGATGGCTCCTACAGAGGCCGTCTACTCTATTTGCAAAGGCATTAAAAAGTGCATATATATGAGGGAAAGGGTTAACCCGTTACTTGATAGAGACAGTTTTTGCTGTGGCCAGAAATTCCTGTGTTCATAAGTATGCAATTTTAAACATTCAGCTAGTATTCATGATGTCATTATTTCTTGCATGAATATTGATGAGGTGAAGTGTTAATATATTTAAGAGTTAATATTGATTGAAATACATGTATATCAACATGAAGATTGTTATTTCTAGAAGTACTAGTACATAAGATATAATGCAAAAAGTCATGGATAACTTATACATGTGTAACTTGTGTGTAATCCATGACTTTTTGTATAACATGCATGTAGTAAATCAGTGTCAAGATCCAAGCTGTTTTTCATTCAACCACAGTGTAATAGCCAAGACCTTGAGCAGACAATAATTTGTTTAGCAGGAGAAGGATCAGAATCATTTACTCTGTGAATGTTCTAGAGTCAGTACTAGATGTGTGCCAAGGTGTACAAGACACTTGTAGGAGGGGAAGGGTTTATTTTAGAGGTCATCATTGTTGTTAAATAGTTTTATTTGGGTGTTCAGATTATAAATAATTTTCACTGTAATGTTAACTCTTTGCTGTTGCTACTTGCCGTACTTGGCTGTTTTATCACGATCCAAACTGTTTGTATAGGTAATCATGGTTCCATGCTTGTGTAAATATCTATGTGGATTAATTAAGATATATAGTCAAACATAAAGGTTTGGTCTTGATTAAGATTTTGTTGAGTACTATTGTCTTATCTTGCTAATTATTAATTAATTGAGCAATCCCCAGTGACAAAGAGCTACCACCAGTCTCCAAGACCCAGAATTAGCCCTGGTGGTGGTTTTGTAGAGGGTTTACTTTCTACAACAATTTAAGCAGACATCCATTTCGGCATTCCTCAGGGTGCTAAGAGTTAAAACGTCTCTCACTGGCTAAGCCTTGCTGTTATTCACAAAATATCGATTGTTGTTGCAATGCCTTTCTCATTTTATTGAAAGTAGAGACGGGTTTAATAAAAGCCGTCTTCACTTAAGTTTTGAATAGCTCTTAAAACAGAGTAATTCCCAATCCTTTTATAGCCGTACTGAATCGAAAAGAATGACAACACGACTAACCATCTGCCAACAAATTTAATACAGCGATAAAATAAACTGATAACGCCTGATTGTTTTGATTCGGTTTTAATCTCAGTCGATTGTATTCAACAATTTCAAGATTGCCTAGGCAGTACAACATGGGGAAGATTGAATTGATTACCCGAGTGGGGAAAAACATAGACTATGTCAACTGATAATATTAACTCTTTTCATGCTGAAAAACCTAGACTATGTCAACTGATAATATTAACTCTTTTAGACTATGTCAACTGATAATATTAACTCTTTTCATGCTGAAAAAAAAGCATGTCTGCCAAAATACCGATCTGCTGTAATTTTACTAACTTAAGATTTTAAGAAATTACTGTCTGAGTGACAAATAGCTTGGATCCAGATGAGACGCTGAGTAACTTGGTGTCTCACCAGTGGGGATAAGTGAGTCGGTCAGGCATAGTATGATAAGGGGTAATGAACAAAGCTGTAGACCAGGCCTGCTGTAGACTATCGGAAAACTAGAAACAATTGATTGAGCTTTATTGTAGTAGCGACAAGCATCACAATCTAAACATAATACATCAATAGTCATACGCTTGAATAGGAAGTTAACACTTTACTCTATAAATACTCTTTTCTACACTTTTGTAAACAGAGTAGACCCAGATCAGATGGCTCCTGTAGGAGCCGTCTGACCAGGGTCTACTCTGTTTGCTTATGAGATAATACAGATTTGATACAACTTCAGCAATAGCCAAAGATTGCTGTATTCATGTGCTAGTATAAAAGTTAATCTTATTAGTATTCATGATGTTATCATTTCTGATATGAATATTCATGGAGTAAAGGGTTAAATAATGACTGTCCACAATTAGTCTTCTTTATAGTGGTTGGTAGGTTTACTATGTAGGATTACATTTGTTTTGTAGGCTGATATGCCTTCTAGTTCCATGTCATCCATGTCAGCAATGACCCAACAACAGTCACACACATCACAAGACGTTTCCACAGATACAAATGATGTTGCTGTAGCAACAGAACCAGACTGCCTTGGTCCTTGTGAGCCTGGAACCCAAGTGACACTGGAAGGAATCGTCTGGCATGAATCTGATAATGGTAAACATTTAATCATTTACTTTAAAGAGACACCTTTTACTCTGAGAGTATATCCAGATCAGATTGTGCCCTAGAGTAATTTAGAAGCACTTCTACACTGTTTGAATGCCACTTGATATACCTTCCCCTATCAGGCTGGACAACAATTTACAAGTGGACATATTTGTCATGTCAAGTGATACTGTGTTTCACCCCGTGTTTATGTTCAGTCTTTTTATCACGGCCTAATGTGTGTGTTAACCTTTGAAAACCACAAACTTATTTCCGTTTGCAAGATAATTGTTCTCTGTCAGCAAATCTCAACATATTTTTTCTTCCACTTTTTTTTTCTAAACGATAATGAGGATGTGAAACAGTTCGATCATTAATGGAGACCACATTGCTTGATGGCTAATCTGGATCCTAACTACTTGCAAAGGTGAAGAAGTGACAGTGTACTGAAGTTCATATACCTGCTGGGGGTCGGTTTGCTTTATTATCTCAGGTTCACAGAACCATTTGACAGCCTTTAACCCTTTCCTTCATATAAACGCTTAAACAGACTATATCCAGATCAGATGGCTCGGCCTGTAGGAGTCTTCTGATCAGAGTGCGCTCTGTTTGCTTATAACATGATATAGATCTGATTCTACAGTTTGTGTCGAAACAAACCATCTCTTTACAGTATAAAAAATTAAAAATTCAGCTAATAAATATTCATGATGTCATTATTTCTGACATGAATATTCAACAGGGAATGGTAGTCGGCTTTCAAGGTTTTGATACTATCAGATACTATCTTTGGTCGTCGGCTTTCAACGTTTTGATACTATCAGATACTATCTTTGGTAGTCGGCTTTCAAGGTTTTGTCTGCAAATGAAATCTTACAGTTTCTCCCCCAATTCATTTGTACAGGATGCAGTTTTTGTAAGTATGTGTCTAAATCAGATACAATAATATTAAAGGTCATTCAAGTGCCTGGTGTAAATCAAAACTGTTTTCAATGTTTAATCTGTCAGATCAGACAGTGTATAATGTGGGAAAACAAAATCATGTAAGAAACAATGACATCATGAATATTAATTATTATCATATCATATGGCTACAGGAAGTTTTGACCATGACTGAAACTGTAGACTCGTATCTATTATACCATGAGCAAGCAGAGCAGACCCTGATCAGATGGCTCCTTCAGGGTCTGACTCTGGGTTTACTGGTTGTGAAAGGCGTATACATGTAGGAAGGAAAAGGTTCAGCAGTCTCAACCTTGTTTGATGAATATTCAAGTAAGATATCATGACATCATGAATATTTATAAGCTGAATTTTTATATTGTTATAATTATGAACTAGGGATGTTTTGGCTGAACTGTAGAATCACATCTATATAATTCTGTAAGCAAACAGGGCAGATAATGATCAGGGGAACGAAGTAAGGGGATAATAAGAGTAATAAATTAACCCCTACAACACATAATAAATTAACCCCTACAACACATAATAAATTAACCCCTACAACACATAATAAATTAACCCCTACAACGCAGAATTATCAGAGTGGAATAGTCCATCTGGGTTAACCCTCCTCATATTGACAACTCTGTAAAAGTTACTTTATGAAACCATTGTTATAAATAGAGCATTTGGTCCTATGCTCTATTTATCACAATGGTTTCAAACTTCATAATTCTAAGATTTTCCTTTTTAACTCACCAGAGCACAAAGTGCTCGGGGTGAGCTTTTGTGATTGCCTGATGTCCGTCGTGCGTCGGCATGCGTCGTCAGTCGTCAACAATTTGAACCTTTAAAAATCTTCTCCTCTGAATCTACAGGGTTCTCAGCTTTCATATTTGATACATAGCATCATCTTTAGGTCCTCTACAAAAGTTATATGAATTATGCCCCTGGGGTCAAAATTGGCCCTGCCCCAGGGGTGCCTTGTTTTCAATAGAAACAAATAGTAAAACTTTGAAAATCTTCTCCTCTGAAACCAGAAGGTTCTCAGCTTTCATATTTAGCACATAGCATCATGTTCAGGTCCTCTACAAAAGTTATATAAATTATAGCCCTGGGGTCAAAATTGGCCCCACCCCAGGGGTGGCCAGTTTTCAATAGAAACAAACAGTGAAATCTTTGAAAATCTTCTTCTCTGTAACTGGAAGGCTCTCAGCTTTCATATTTGGCACATAGCATCATGTTCAGGTCCTCTACAAAAGTTGTATAAATTATGGCCCTGGGGTCAAAATTGGCCCCGCCCCAGGGGTGGGCAGTTTTCAATAGAAACAAATAGTGAAAACTTTGAAAATCTTCTCTGAAACTGGAAGGTTCTCAGCTTCCATATTTGGCTCACAGCATCTAGTTCAGGTCCTCTACAAAAGCTTTATAAATTATTCCCCTGTGGTCAGAATTGGCCCCGCCCCAGGGCCGGCTTGTTTTCTATAGAAACATATAGTGAAAACTTTGAAAATCTTCTCCTCTGATTGTCTGGTGAGCGCTTCAGGACCATTCTGGCCCTCTTGTCTCTAGTTAATGCTCCTTTTCGGTAGATTTATTCAAAGAGGTT
Source organism: Azorinus chamasolen (assembly GCA_963576725.1). Taxonomy (NCBI): domain Eukaryota; kingdom Metazoa; phylum Mollusca; class Bivalvia; order Cardiida; family Solecurtidae; genus Azorinus; species Azorinus chamasolen. Next base: position 75,675,525 of record OY755239.1, read on the forward strand.
GTATCTAAAAATAGCCTATGAGGTAATGTGTTAAACTATATAGTCCACTGAGTAGGAAAGGCTGAAATGTGCTAGACGATTTTGAATGACAATTCAAATTGGGCTCTTTGACCCCTCTGGTCTGGGTCTACACTGTTTGCCAATGACTGTGCATGGTGAAAGGTTTAATATTATATAAGGGATTGAATGTTTATCTTTGAAATGCTTGTGGCAATGTTATATAAGGTCTAATTATTTATTGAAGGGAATTGTTGATTATGCAGTCAAGTCTGATAGTACGTTTTGATAGGACATTTGTTTGCCCAAGTCAGCTGAGCAGATTAGTCTGATATGGTACCCTTAGCCCCACAGAAAATAGAAGGTAATATAGACACTGAAATAGCAGGCATTATAAACGATACATCAGTGTTCTCAACAATAGTCGGTTTGAATTACAATCTAATGACATTTAGATTGATATTTATGGACTAACCGCTGAAGGAAAGTTCTTTATAAGGCAGTTCTACCAGTAACATTCACGTTTGACATTTGAGATGGTGTTTATCATTCTGATAAAGCAGCCCTACTGTTAAACCCTTTACCATTATAGAGACCCTTTTTTGCGGCTTTGCTAACAGAGTAGATCCAGCTCAGATGGCTCCTATCAGAGCCGTCTGATCAGGGTCTGCTCTGTTTGCTTATGGAATAATATAGGTCTAGTATTGTGGTTAAAACATCCTGTCTTTATTACTTCTTATATGAATATTCATGGAGCATAGGGTTAAGCAAACACACAGGTGATCTATTCAAATCAAGTTGTCCAATATCAGCTGATACAAGTGTACACCAGATTATGTCACTAGGGTATTGGAATCTTGTCTACTCTTTCAGTGTTTAGGCTAGGCCGCGCCCCTGCGCCATTGACGCAGAATAATTAAAAATGGCGCATGAAAAAAAGTTCCATGGGTCATTTTGGCGCATCGTATTCCGTCCCGAAAAATTGCCGAAATCCATCTCTCGGTCCGTGTTTTAGCCTATTATTCACTGCCCGCATCTTTTCCTGTACCCCAGATGCATGATTTATAGCGTTCTCTCTTACAATACAGCGCCTGTATGATTAACGAATCGGATTATGTTATGCAGTGAATCGAAACTAGATTTTCTACTCTGAACCGTCGTAACTTGAAAATGTCTGCTGAAAAACAGCAAAAGTCTTTTCTGTCCTTTTTCCTTACTGGCAAATCGGCAGCCAAGAAACAGAAAAAGATGCGCCGTCATCGTCAACCGGCGAGAATACCAGAAAGTTCCAACCAAAATGACTCTCGACCTACGCATCGTGGCTTACTCACGAAGTTATGATGGTGAAAAAATAGAATGTTTTGTAAGTTGTGCATAAACACAAAGAAATCTAATGCATTTTCAATTGGAACAGACAATTTTCGTACAAGTTAGTACGATCACTAGACACATAGCGAGCAATGACCATAAGCTGTCTATCAGTTCAGTTGAGCAGACTGGCAATCTTCAGTGCTGCACACACTGATTGTTAGGGCCTATTTTATTAAGTCACTGTATTGATATGTAGATTGGCCCACTGATTTAGAAAATGACCCTCTGTTTTGAGTGATAATGGGTCAAAATGACCCATAGAGTTAGGATTCTAGCCTAAACACTGCTCTTTGTTGCCTTATGAAATGTTTCGTACTTCAATAAATGGACCTTGCAGCAAAAATCAAATCAACAGATTGACAACTAGTCTGCTTTTTATTCCTTTATTTTTTAATCCTTTCCCTGTTGAATATTTATGTAAGAAATAATGACCATTATTGTTTACTGAATTTTATAATGGCATACATGTAAAATGTATGTACACAGGAAGTTTTGGTATTGGCAGGAACTGTAGAATCAGATCTTCATTATTCCGTAAGCAAACAGAGCAGACCCTGATCAGGCAGGTCCTACAGGAGCCATCTGATCTGGGTCTACTCTGTATGCAAAGGTGTATACATGAAGTAAAGCGTTAATCTTCAAATGCTGAAGTTTCAAATTGGAATGGTCGGTCATTGTTTTAAGAAAATGGTCTATTCAGTATGATTTTTGAATGAGAAACAGTAGAAACCCTGATAAGAGTGCTCCTAGATGAGCCCTCTGATGTGGGTCAACACCGTTTTGTAAATGCCAGCAGACTTGTTTCCCGCATTTGAAGGGTTGAAACCTATTTACTACTTAGATGATCTAGATCCAAACTCTATAGCATCCCGCTAGCAGTTTAAAAATCTCAGTAATTGCTGTTTTTCTGAAGTTAAGTTTTCATTCATTTTAGTGGATCCGGTTGAGAACCAGGATTATTCGACTCATCTAGATGCAAACAGTTTACAAAAGTTCCATCCAACTTGTCCACAAGGTGCAAATTTGGTTTTTTGGTAAACTGTGTTAGGTTAGGAAAGCCACCATGAAATTGACATTTGGTATGTAATGGCGAAATTGACATTCAGGGCTGTAATAATACTGTCAAGTCACGGGATGTGTGTCACATGATAAATACCTGTGTCGGGACGAACGTTTTATTACTGATGTACCCTGTACACTCTCTATGTACATAAAAACATATTAACTAGTAGTGAAGGCAGTGAAGAACTACATAGGTTTACAGTTACAGTGTAAAACCATATTAACTCTTTCCCTGTTGAATATTCAATTTCATGTAAGAAAAATGACATCATCAATACGTATCAATAGCTAAATTTTTATAATGGCATTTAACAAGGAAATTTTGACCAGGACAGAAAGGACTAATCAGAAACTTTAATCTGATGCATGTAATTCCTTAAGCAAACTGCAGACCCAGATCAACCAGATCATCTAGGAGCCCTCTGGTCAGGGTCTGATCTATTTGCTTCATATAAACATATATATGCTTTATGTATGTCACAGTAGAAATTGAGATTCAGGACAATCGTCGATTCACCTGGGACAGATTGCGATCGCATTCTCTCCTAGGACAGACTCTGATCCTAATACATTGTAAGGACAATCGACAATTCTTTTAATCTACTAGTACAGATTTCAATCACAGTCTGTCCAAGGACAAACTGTAATTCTATCATGAAAATTTACAATTTAAATTATTAGTTTTAGATATGACACTTTAATTCTTCTAGGAATAGGTACAATTCTACTAGAAGAAGTTATTATTAGTGTTATAATTATATGACAAGAAAATCTACAATTCTACTGGAAGAATAGATTATTTTAACCCTTTCCCTCATATAAACGCGTTTTCACGCATCTGCAAACAGAGTAGACCCAGATCCTAGAGGAGCCGTCTGATCAGGGTCTGCTCTGTTTGCAAATAGAATTTGATAGATCTGTTTCTTTGAAACTGTCATTTAGAAACTGTCATTTTAGTTGATTTCTCATCGAAGTAGCTTTACTTATTAAGCGCGCCCCATATTTTAACGGTTGTCATAAGCGTACTGCCCTAATGTGAAAGTTGTCGGTTCTGTAGCATCTTAGTAATTTCCTCGGCTGTTATCGTTTATGATCTTTCTGTTGCCGTATTAAATTTTATTTTATTAGCCCTGACCTAAGGAGAAGCATTGGAGTAATAAGTTTCTAATATTTTCATTTCCGAAATGCAAACAATTCTACGCTGGAAAAAATCATATAAAAAAATCTATATAAAATCGTATTATTCTATACATAATGTTTTTATAATCATAAAGACAAATTACAATTCACTCAAAATTCTTGATAAATCAGCCCTCATACCAGTGAAATCCATCGCCAGCGTTTCATATAACGCCCCCATTATGTTTTACATGAATGTTCAATAGGGAAAGGGTTTTAAAATTGTATGAATTAGATGTCTGAATTAGGAAAAGATGACTGTTGCAGTATCTGTTTGTTTTCTTGTTTCAGGAGTTTTGGTGGTGAATGTAACATGGAGGGGAAAGACATATGTTGGCACATTGTTAGACGCCACACGACACGACTGGGCGCCACCAAGGTGAGTCTGAAGAGAGGATAAAATTCTGTTGTAAATATTCTGGAATGCAAAGTTCAATTTAGTTTTCAAATGGCAAAGAAATCTCTCAATTCAGTAAAAACTATGGTTAGAAGTAGTTTATTTTTGAGAATTTGAATTATGTTGTTCTAGTAAATCTCCACCCAGAGAAATGTATTGCTTCACCCAGTGCTTGACATGTGTATTATCATTTTGTAGTTTGATAAAAAAAAATTCTCCCCTTTACCTGATGAATATGCAAACAAAAGAATAATTATTTATTGTATGGAATCTATGAATGTTAATTGACTAGACTTTTGTAATGGCATAATATAACGAGGCATTTTTTCTGTGGCAGAAACTGAAGAATCAGATTTATATTATCCTTTAAGCAAACAGAATAGACCCAGATTTGATAGCTCAAAAAGGAGCTGTCTGATCTGGGTCTTCTCTGTTTACCCAAAGCCTTGACAGGTGTTCCTATCTGGGGAAAGGGTTCAACAGTTTGTGTATTATATCACAACTCAGCAGGATTTTATCAGTGCCAATAAATTATATCCAAACATATGTTCTGTTTCTTCCACAAGTCTTATCATAGTTTCATAAATATCAGGCTATGTTCGGTTTTGTGAAAATATGTTTTTTGGCTGATAAAATGCATCTTTTAGTGATTATTTTACGAGGGAATTCTAAGGCAAGTTAAGCCATTATTATTAGTGGGAAATATTGTTTGGCATTTGGGAAACATGTGGGGCAAAAAACCATATGAGATATTGTGTAAGGCTTAGGTTGATCAGTATATATTGAGCCTTTAACTCATTATTCATGAATAATTACATAATGAGTATTGATTAGATGAAGTTTTGTATTGGCCTATGAACACAGAATCCTTTGGCCATGGTAGAATCAGATCTACGTATTCCATTAGTATAGTAGCATACAGACCCTACTCTGATCAGAAAGTTCTCACAGGAGGACTAGTCAGTATCACAGGTGTCAGGAGGCATTGTTGTCAGGTAAAAAGGTGTGTCTCATTTTATAATATTCATGTTAGAAGTAATAACATCATGAATATAAATGTCTGATTTTTTACAATGGCACAATGAAGAAGGTATTTTTTGTTTATCTTGACAGAAACTGTACAATGAGATCAATATTATTTCAAAAGCAAACCTAGTGGCCCTGGGTCTGCTCTATTTGTTTGTAGGCGTTAAAAAGTGTATAAAGGGAGTAAAGCGCACTAGCCTTTAAATATGTATAATAATTATACATGTGTGAACCAATGGGTCATTTTCATTCTCTCAATGAGACTTTTGGGAAAAAACAATATGCAGAGTTCCAGATAAGATGCGTAAATTAATAATTTTTAGGAATGACTTCTCTTTATTTCTCCACCAAACCCTATACTCTGACCACTTGCTAGAATTGTCTCGTTGAAATGATTCTAAAGAGTGGTCATAGTATAGGGTTTGGTTGAGATATGACAATTTTAGTATCTGTAGCTTTGAATCAAATTGTGTAGACCCAGATGAGAGGGCTCATGAAGAATCCACTGGTCTGTGAGTTCACTGTTTATCAATGTGTGTTGTTCAAAACAGTAGCATAATGGAGATTAGATAGATAAATCTTATAATCCAAACTGTTTGCAAATATAATTTTTGACTTGCCTATAGCTTAACCCTTTCCTCCATAAATACACCTTTCTGTGCCTTTGAGTAGACCCAGAACAGATGGCTCCTGTAGGATCCATCTGAGTAGGGTCTGCTCTGTTTGCTGATGTCATGATATAGATATGATTCTACACTTTCTGATATAACAGAAACTTCCAATGTTCATGTATCATTTTAAAAAACAAACTGATTAATATTCATGATGCCATTATTTCTTACATTAATATTCATGGAGTAAATGGATAAGAAGGATTTAACAGGTGTATGTGAACCATTGCTAAATCAAAACAAAAACTTGGTGGGAAATTTATTATCAAAAGTGAGGCAATAAATGCCAGTGTTTATCTTTTGTATCTCCATTTCTAACCACTCAAGATAGTTGAGTAAACAGGGAAACTGTATATAATGAAACACTTACATAGACGTTTTTGTAGGTTTGTGATTTGGACTTTGCATATCCCTAATTACCACTTTACTCTTCGAATATTCATATAAATATTAATGTCTGAATGAATATTGTTTAATTAGATGATTTGTTTTGATAATTGATATGAATCTCAATATTGTGATCTCAGTTGTCGAAGCTTGGGTTAGTGTGTGTGTGTGTGTGTGGGGGGGGGGGGGGGGGGGGGGGGGGGGAAGGAAGGGGTTGCAGACTGTAAGGGGTTGTAGACTGTAGATAAGTTTATTTTAGAAAAAAAAAATCCTTTACTCATAAATAAGCCTTTGTACATATTTGCAAACAGAGTCGACCCAAATCAGATGGCACCTCAGGTTATGAAATGATATAGGTCTGATTCTACAGCTTCTGCAATGGTCAAACATTGCTGTGTTTATATGCATAATCATGTAGGGCTGCAAATCATGAGAATCACCGTTCACTGATATATTTGCTTTTGCTATCTGATCTGGGTCTGCCCTGTTTGCTTTAACCCGTTACTCTACAGTCTCTACCAGTACCCAAACAATCCTGTGTACATGTACCAGTATACTAATTCAACTAATAAATATTCATGATGCCATAATTTCTGATATGAATATTCATCAGCTGTAAAGAGTTAACCCATTTATTCCATAAATATGCCTTTCTACACCTTTGCAAACAGAGTAGACCCAGATTAGATGACTCCTGTAGGAGCCATCTGACCAGGGTCTGCTTTGTTTGCTTATGCTATAATATAGATATAATATAGATATGAGTCTACAGTTTCTGCGTATGTGCTATTATAACAAATTAATCTAATTAATATTCATGATTTCATTAATTTTTACATGAATATTCATTGAGTAAAGGGTTAAAGCATATGACAGTAAGACTTTATTGTTTGACCTATTTTGGATAAATTTCTCAGTCTGACAAGATAATATCGTGACACAGTGTGTAAATTTTGTATCTGTTAAAAATGATTAATTACACGCTTTGCCCTCATGTGTCTGTCAGTGAGTTTCAATTATCTAGTAACAACAACTTGTTTGATATCTTCCAAGAATAGGATGATTGTCTACCTGCCCTATTACACAACAATTAGCCCTTTCCCTCGTATAAACACTTTTTCAAGCCTTTGCAAACAGAGTAGACCCAGATCAGGCAGATCCTTTAAGAACCTGATCAAGGTCTGCTCTGTCTGCTTATGAAATCATAATAGATCTGATGTGACAGTTTGTACCAATACAAAAAATTCCTATGGACATATGCCATAAAAATTCAGCTAATATATGTGCATGATGTCATTATTTCATTCATGAAAATTCAGCAGGTAAATGGTTTACCCTTTTAATGCCCTTTTTCAATTAATTTGTCTTTATTGTTTAAATTTAGGATCAGAATGAGACAATTTGCAGGGCTAGCATGAATCGAAACATGCATGCACTCACATATCCACAACGACACACATACAAACACATATCCCCCCCCTCCCCCTCCCACGCACGAGAGAGAAGTGTGTGTGTGTGTGTGTGTGTGTGGGGGGGTTATAATGACTTGAACACAAATATTTGGCCATGACAGAAACTGTATCATTCCATTAACAAACAGAGCAGACCAGATCTAATGCTTCTACAGGAGTTGTCTGATCTGGGTCTACTCTGTTTGCAAACAAATCAAAGGGTGCCTCTGTCACTGTTCTATGTTTATTCTAAATTTCAAAACCTACTGAATATTCATGGACATTTGGAAACAGAGCAGACCCTGATCTGGGTCTAGTCTGTTTGCAAAGGCATGAAAACACGTGTATATGAGGGAAAGGGTTAACTGATTCAGTGACTATGACACTTAAATTCAACAAAGATGTGAGACACAGTGTCTGTATTGGTCATTCAGAAGTGTCCACTAATAATATCAAACAAATCAGTGGGCAGAACTTAGCCTGCCCTGCAGTCAGATTCTGTTCTCACCTCTGTCCTCTTACCATGTGACTGTCAGCTTTCTGTTGATGGTCAAGTTTTCTATCAGTGGTCAGAGAAATTAATCACACAATGCAGTGGCCCTTGTTCAGTGGTTGAACAAAATGGATTCCAGGCTGGCTGATCCAATGCTGAATGACAACAGGCTTTCCCCGTGATTGATTTTTCCTAGCCAGAACTCTGTTAAATTACTTTATATCACCAAGATGTGTGGCACGGCTTGTTCAATCAAGACAGTTTTGATATTGCTGTTCAGGCAATGGAATCAGATAGGCAAACTATATGAATCCTGTTGAGAATATACAATAAAACCTTTTTTAACCCTTCGCTTGCTAATCGCGTCAATATACCTACCTGTAAATAGTGAAGACCCAGATGAGACAGCTCCTGCAGGAGCTGTCTCATCAGGGTCTGCACTATTTACAAGTTGATTGTGCAACCAGTGCACTCCACAGCAGTGACTGCACAGCGAAATACGCGTACACAGTGAAGATATATGTAATTATACAACAGGGCATGGGTAAAGAAGGGGAAATGTATTTTAAAATTCAGCAAGCGAAGGGTTAATCCTTAATTGAAAGACACCCTTCCAGGCCTTTGCAAACAGTAGACCCAGATCAGATGACACTTGTAGGAGCCGTCTAATCATGGTCTGTTCTGTTTGCATATGAATTTGTAATAGATCTGACTACAGTTTCTACCAATACCAAAAGTTCCTGTGTACATATGCCATTATGATTATAAAATTCAGCTTACAAAATTAATATTCTGAATGATGTCGTTATTTCTTTCATGAACATTCCACATGTAAATGGTTAAAAAAAAACGGGTTCACAGTAAACCGTCTTTGTACCTTAACACCCTGTGTTCATATGCCACTAAAAGTATTCACCTTATAAATATTCATGATGATGATGTCATTATTATTCTTTAACCCATTACCTCATAGGCTATTTTTAGATACAACCTCTTTGAATAAATATGCCGAAAAGGAGCATTAATATACCAAAAAGGAGCATTAACTAGAGAAAAGGAAAATTTTCGAATTTTGTAATTTAAAACCATTGTGATAAATAGAGCATTTGCTCCTATAGGAGCAAATGCTCTATTTATCACAATGGTTTCACAAAATGACTTCTACAGAGTCGTCAATATGAGGGAATGGGTTATTCAACTTAATGAATATTGATTCAATAGGGAAGGGGTTTATTAGTCCCCCACCGGTTACCGGTTGGGGGACTATAGGTTTGCTCGATTCCGTCTGTCCGTCTGTCCGTCCGTCCGTCCGTCTGTCCGTCCGTCTGTCCGTCCGTCTGTCACGCTTCTTGTCCGGGCCATATCTCCTACAAAGTTAAGCCAAATTAATTATAACTTCACACATTGAAGAAGCATGATGAGGGCTAGTGTCATGCACAAGGGTCATAACTCTAGCATCAATATTTTTGGAGTTATTCCCCTTTTACATATTTTTTTGTCCGGACAATAACTCTTTATCTATTGGTTCAATTGATTTGAAACTTCACATATGGAACAATCATGATGAGGGGTAGTGTCATACACAAGGGCCATAACTCTAGCATCAATATTTTTGGAGTTATTCCCCTTTTTCATATTTTCTTGTCAGTCCGTCTGTCACACTTCGTGTCCGGGCAATATCTCCTACAAAGTTAGGCCAAATTCATTATAACTTCACACATTGAAGAAGCATGATCAGGAGTAGTGTCATGCACAAGGGCCATAATTATAGCATCAATATTTTTGGAGTTATTCCCCTTTTTCATATTTTTTTGTCCGGACAATAACTCTTTCTCTACTGGTTCAATTGATTTGAAACTTCACATATGGAACACGCATGATGAGGGATAGTGTCATGCACAAGGGCCATAACTCTAGCATCTATATTGTTGGAGTTATTCCCCTTTTCATATTTTCTTGTCCAGTTAGTAACTCTTTATGTACTGGTTCAATTGATTTGAAACTTCTCATATGGAACAAGCGTGATGAGATGTAGTGTCATGCACAAGGGCAATAACTCTAGCATCAATATTTTTGGAGTTACTCCCCTTTTTCATATTTTCTTGTCGGGACAATAACTTTTTATTTACTGATTCAATGTATGAAAGTAGGTACTAATACCATTCAGATGGTCATGTATATATACCATGGTCAACCACACCATGGGTGGGTGGGGTGGGGAGAGTGGAGGTTTTTTTCAGTCCGGTGGGGGACTCATGTCTTGCATAGCAATACAACATGCCCTTGTTATTGTCGACTTCGCAAACCCAGACATGATGACTCATGTAGAAGCCATCTGATCAAGGCCTACTCCATTTATTTATGGAATTATATAGATTTGATTATAAAATTTGTGCCATTGCCATAAAATGCCTACATTCATATGCTATTACAGTCATGATGGCATCGTTTATTACATGAATAATCATCAGTAAAGGGTAGAGATTAAGGAGATGCCTTGTGAATCCAATTAAAAAGAACTGTGAAATATTCTTTGGAACTAAGTTAACATAAAATTTCAATGCAGTATAATTTACATGGTATTTGCATATTGTTAGATATATTTGATGGAACATTTGCTTTACCAATAAAATTTGATGTTGCATTTTATATACATGTATATGTATATATTTTACTGTATGTAAAAAACATGGAAATCTCTTCAGTTCAGTGAAACCTGTCTGAAATGATCATCAAAAAGAATTCTAGATTGCTGAACCAGCTGGTAGATTAATGCATGTTGGAAGTAGTGCAGGAAGCTCCTATATTGGAGGCCCAGAACAGACGGCTCCTGTAAGATCTGTCTGATCAGGGCATGCTCTGTTTGCTTATGGAAATTGATTGATCTGATTCTCTTTCCCCCCCCCCCCCGTTCCATTTTATTGATTCTATCCATGAGTTTTCATGAGATAAAGAAATCTGGAATAAATATATAACTGGGAAAGGGTTAATGAGTACCACTAGATACAGTCTTGTGGTGAAATGAAGAAAATATTTTATCCAGACTTTCCAATTACATCTTATATTTAGAGTTCTTGAATAGATGTTTGCAAGAGATTTAAATTTGTAGCATGTCAGATATTCAAATATGATATTCAGCATATTACATTTTACTCAGCGTTTGACATGTACTGCCAATCTTTGATGCTGTTTATACATCTTTTCCCACACAAATGATGGAATGAATATTTCAGTAATAAATCATGCAAAAACAAATTAGTGCTCACAGATTCAATGTATCAAGTGATCGCCTTTGAAGCGGCCGTTTTTGTGCTTCGAAGCAGTGCTGCAGAGCTTCGATCACAATGATATTGAGTGGAAAAATTTGCATTGTAAATCTTGAATCCATAGGGTAATTTCCATATTTGCCCACGAGCTTTATCAATAACTGGGATTTCTTTCATTTCTTTGTTCAATTGAATATGCAAGAAAATTTGTCTGAAATTTGTTTCAGTTGAAATTTGTGTACTGAAAATAGGAATTTTAAAGAGGAAAGAATCCTGTGGCTTTATAAAACAACATGTGTGCATAATACTATATTATTTTCTGTAAAAACGTTTACCCGCTGCAATTTTAAGCCATTACTATTAATACGCTTTTCTGTGCCTTTGCAAACGGGGTAGACCCAGATCAGACGGCTCCTATAGAAGTTGTCTGATCAGGGCCTACTTTGTTTGCTTATAAATGATATAATATATGTTTCTACAGTTTCTGCCATGGTGAAACGTTCCTGTATCCATGTGCTATAGTTAATCTAAATAATATTTATGATGTCATGATTTCCTACGTGAATATTCATGGAGTAAAGGGTTAAATGATGCTATTCCTTTCTTCTTTAATTTCTCTACCAAAATGTAGTTAGAATGTTAAACAGTTTGGATCCTAATGTGTTGCTTAGATACTCCTTTTTTCGTCTGATCCAAACTGTTTACATATGAAGCTTTACTGGCCTGCAAAGACTGTATAGTATTAGTTGTTCATTTAACCCTTTACTTCATAAGGTACACCTCTCTATGCCTTTGCAAACAGAGTAGACTGAGATCAGATGGCTCTATAGGAGCCGTCTGATCAGGGTCTGCTCTGTTTGCTTATGATTATCCTTTGATTATCCTTTTACCCATGGCTGTAGAAAAATGCCTACTGGGCTATTAGAATCTCCTTTTTTACAATCCAAACCTCATCTTGCTGCAACACTAAGATATGCCTCAGAGAGGTGATTGTACTCAGTTGCTGCAAGATAGGATTTTGTGAAGAAATACCAAAATTATTTTAATTAGATTTCTTTACTAGGCTTCTTATCTACTGCTCTGCTTTACTTCATGAATATTTATGAAGAAATAATGACATCATCACTGTTGATTAGATGATTTTTTATAATGGCTAATGAACATTGTAATTTTAAGCCATGGAAGAATCTGCAGAATGGGATCCATATTATTTCCTAAGCAGACAGAGAAGACCCTGATCTTACAGGACCCATCTGATCTGGGTCTACTCTATTAAATTTTGTAAAGCCATTAAAAGTTGTCACTTTGGAATAAAGGGTTATACATTGATATTGCACTTCATAAAATTTTGTAAGATGATCATAGTGCTTTGTCAATTGTGTTTGTCAATTGTGCACTCTGTCGGAGAGAGAGATTGGCTGAAGATTGGGATTGTAGTCTCTCTCGTAATGAAGGCAATTGGTTAAAACCAGCTGCCGTGATCATGGTAATTGATATTCATACAAGTGAGTGAGTCAGCCCCGCACTGAGCCGCCAGCCATTATGGAGGGCTTTTATACCATCTCGCTGAAAGTAAATTGGCGAAAATTGAACTTTGGATCACTGTCTTTTCATTGCTATTTTTAGTTTTTCATGTTGAAAACATCATGCCAATGCAAATTTGTACAGCAACCGTCCAATTGATCAGAACTTCAGTGTTTGTATTGTTGATTGGCATTTCGTTTGTATCCAAACTATTATCTTTAATTTCAATGCTAGAAATAATGACATTATGACTATTAATTAGGTCTGTATTTATGATGTCATTAGCAACATGAAATTCTGGCCATGGTAGAAACTAGAATCAAATCTGTTATGCCATAAGAGAATCTCTTAGTCTTTCATATGGTATAGAGGTATAGTGACTACCACATGACTATCTCTTTAATGCTTTTGCAAACAGCAGGCTAGACACAGATCAGATGGCTCCTGTAGGATCCATCTGATCAGGGTCTGCTGTGCTTGCGTTAGTAATAATATACATCTAGTTTTGCAGTTTCTGTCAGGGCTAAAACATTGTGTGTACATAATAGCATGTCATTATTATTTACACGAATATTCAGAAAGTTTGGTTTGCATTGGTTTATATCAGATTTTACATCGTTTTAACAGTATTTCAGTCATATCACCAAGTCCAATTAATTACAAGTGGAGGAAGATCCCAAAGGTTCCTCTGTGCACAGAACACATTGCATTGTTTCGTGCACAGAAGAACACACGGGTGGAACCACCGACCTACCGCAAGCCAGCTGGAAGGCTTCCTCGCATGAAAAATCCAAATGCCCAGACCGGGATACGAACCCACAGTGGTGAGGGGCTATTTAGCGATTGTCAGTCGAAGGCCACGGATGCCCCTATTCAGAAAGTGGTCGATTATTAGGGAACTATGCTGCACTAATGAGTTAAGATCCCAAGTTGCTAATGTTCTGATCTAGCTCCAAACTGATTTCAAAGATTTTTATCCAATTCATCAATTGTAGGCTTAAAGTTAAATCAGAAAATTTAATCTCCAAGGAACAGAGATATTCAAAACATGTGAGGTAGTTCAAAAGAAGCTAATTACCTTGCGAGGAATTCCATCAGGAATATAATCATGCAAACGAGGACTGTGCATGAAAGAAATCATCTTAAACCCCATTGCTATGTCTTTTTAAATCTTTTTTATTACACCCAGGTGGATTAGAATTGATTTACCTGCTAAATATCCCATTTCACTGGTACTTTCAAATCATTTACAGGGTTTAACACTTTGAGTGCTGAATTTTTAAAATGGGATACCCCATCAGTATTTATCTGTTGAATTTCATTCAGTATGAATTTAATGTGAAGGATTTTGAGTGGCGAAAAGTACAGACCCTGAACAGGAGGCTCCTCCATGTCAGCCTTCTGATCTGGGTCTATCCTGTTTGCAAATACCAGTTAATTCATTCCTGCAATTAAATGGTTATAGCTGAATTTTCAATTTGGAATCTTCCATTGGGGAATGATTTCTTAACCGCTTACCTCATGAAAAATCATGTAAGAAATAATTGCTGTATCAATATTATATTAATTAATATAACTGATTTTTAATAACAGTGAAAACTGGATTTTTATGTGGTGGCAGACGTTGTAGAATTAGATCTATGTTATTCTATAAGCAATAAGAGCAGACCCTGATCAGGCATCTGATCTGGGTCTACTCTTGTTTGCTACAGGCATGTAAATATTTTCTATCATGTCTCTACCATTGTGAATATTAAGTAATTAAATTCTTCCACTAAAAATACACTGTAAGGAAATTTATTGCTGTAGTTAACCCTTGCCCCTTTTGAATATTCATGAATATTTATTAGATGAATTTTATAATGGCTTGGGTACATAGGATATTTATGCCCCTAAAGGGAGGCATATAGAAATGACATTGTCCATCCCATCTGTCTGTCTGTCAGTCAGTCTGTTAGTCCAGCATCTTTTCCGCTCTGTAACTCCTACATGAGTGAATTTCAAAATAAAATGTTCACCACCTTGAGACAATGTGCAAAAAAGAACCAGGTTACTATCTCAAAGGTCAAGGTCACAGTTGGGGGTCAAAGTTCAAAACTGGGGTTATTTTGTTATGTCTGCTCTGTAACTTCTACATACATGAGTGGATTTAAAAATAACCTGGTACAAATGTTTACCACCTTCAGATGATGTGTCGTGAAAAACGAACCAGTTCCTATCTCAAAGGACAAGGTCACAATGGAAGGTCAATGTTAAAAAATGGGTTTGCCCTGTTTGCCTAAGTTTCTTAGATTAATAAGAGCAATTATGATCTGCAAGACGTCATCTGCATGATTTTAACCCTTTTCCTCATGTAAACGCTGTTTCACTCAATGCAAACAGAGGAGACCAAGATCAGATGGCTCCTATAGGAACCATCTGATCAGAGTTTTTACTGTTTGCTTATGAAATTACATACCGTATTTGATAGATCTGACTCCATAGTTTCTAGCAAGACCATACAAGCCTGTGCACATATGCCATTATTCAGCGAATAAATATTCATGATGTCTTTATTTCTGACTTAAATATTCAATAGGGAAAGGGTGAAACACATTTTGAAAGTGTCAAACAGTTTGGTTCCTGGGACAAAACACCCAGTTGGCATTACCTTTCATCTGAACCCATACGGATTACCAGCATCCTCACCAATTTTTATTTTTAGCTCACCAGAGCACTTTTGTGCTCAGGGTGAGATTTTGTGATCGTGATGTCCGTCGTCCGTCGGTGTGCGTCGTCGGGCGTCAACAATTTCAACCTTTAAAAAACTTCATCTCTGAATCTACAGGGTTCTCAGCTTTCATCTTTGGTACATAGCATCATCTGTAGGTCCTCTACAAAAGTTAAATAAATTATGCCCCTGGGGTCAGAATTGGCCCCGCCCCAGGGGTTTTCAGTTTTCAATAGAGACATATAGTGAAAACTTTGAACATCTCCTCTGAAACTAGAAGGTTCTCAGCTTTCATATTTGGCACATAGCTCAACTTCAGGACGTCTACAAAAGTTATATAAATTATGCCCCTAGGGTCAAAATTGGTTCCACCCCAGGGATTGCCAGTTTTTTGTAGCTGACTGCTTAAACAGCCCATGGGATCACTAGTTATGCATAGGAAAAACTTAACAATCTTCTTGTCAGAAACTACATGTCCCAGAGCTTAGATATTTGGTGTATAGATTTACTTAGCATACCTTTATGCGTTTTATAAGTATCATAGTTCTGGGGTTAAAATTGACCCTGCCCTGTGTGTATAGACTTCTTCACATCAGAAACTACAGTCTAAAGGTTTGAGACCAGCCATTGTGAGTGCTGATGTAATTACCCTTAGCCTGATCAGTAGAGTAGAAATTGTGTTTAGACAACTAACACACACTCATTTTAGATTGAGAAAACTACATGGATAATTCTCAAACATACCTATGCCCTGCATTAAGCAGCCAGCTATCAATATAGAGCCTATCAGTGTATCTGTTGTGAAGTTCAGCTTAACTCTTTGCATGCTGGGTAATTTTGTCATCTGCTAAATTGTTGTCTGCAGCATATTCATAAGTTATCATAACTACAAACTTTCTTTCTAATTTTTTCGGAAGTTCAGTCTCATTGACAAACAGTTTGGATATCAGATCCGGCCCCACATTATGTGGGGTGGTCAGTTTTCAATAGAAACATATAGTGAAAACTTTGAAAATCTTCTCCTGATTGTCTGGTGAGCGATGTCAGGGCCATTCTGGCCCTCTTGTTACATTTGTAGTGTGCTAAGGTATAGATTTAAGCGGCTTATCTTGGTATTTAGACCTTGGCATGACTGACGATGTGTCAAGCATGTGTTTATTATGAGAGAAAACTTTGAATGTCAGATCAGAATTCAGTTAAAATTTATCAGATGAAAATAATTGTATGTTAAAATTGCTGTTTGCTTCGTCTCGAGGTAAATAAATTATGTGCTTTAAAGTATGCTAAACATTGCTGTTTGGACAAGAAAGAGCCAATAGAGACATTGAGCTTCTTGGCATATCCAACACTTTGCAAGATAGCAGGGATATTGTGATAACCGTGTTGATCAACAGGATCCAAAGTGTGTCACACTCACAAATGGAAGAAAAAGTTGACTGAAAATTGTAGCAAATGATGACAATTACCTGTGTCCAGGTAATTTAACCCTTTACGCCATGAATGTTCATGTGAGTATTAATTCTTATAATAGCACATGGACTCAGGAAGTTTTGGCCATCATGATTGGCAGAAACTGCAGAATCTGATATCTATATTGTATCTTAAGAAAACAGCAGACCTTGATCTGACGACTCCTACAGCAGCTGTCTGATCTGGGTCTACTCTGTTTGCGAAGACGTAAAAAGGGGTATTTGTGGAGTAAAGGGTTAAATGGTATCACAAATTCCAGGTCACCTCTAGCAGCAACAGGGTGGAGGGTGGTTTACAGTAACCCTTTACTGTATGAATATTTATTGTAGAAATAATGACATCATGAGAATTTTAGAATGGTGTAACAACAAATGAATTCCACTTCCGTAATAAGTATTCATGATGTCATTATTTCTTCATGAATATTTATGAAATAATTCAAAAACTTCACTGGGAATATTATTCAGTGTAAATGATTTCTCTTTTTCTTGGAAAGTATAAATGTAGATGATGCCCTTAGGATGTTGCCTTGAAACACACAGTCATGTGAAAAATGGATTAACAAAAAATCATTTTCTCCAAGTATTGTCATGGGAAACCGTTCTGTTGTAGATGCTGATGTATGCTAATAGCTGATGTATATTTCATGAACTCGAGGACTTTACGCCATAGATACACATTTTAATGCCTTTGCAAACAGAGTACACCAGATCAGAGGGATATTGTAAGAGCCGACGTCTGTTCTGGGTGATGGATCTTGTAAGAGCCGACGTCTGTTCTGGGTCTGTTGTGATTGTCACATGAGCACAGAAAGTTTTGACCATAGTACAAACTGTAAAATCATGTACATCTGACATCTGTATTATTTCGTTAGCAAACCTGCAAGCACACATTGATCAGATAGCAGGAGCTATGTGATCTGCATCTTAACTCTGTTTGCAAAGGCGTTAACTGAATTTTTAGCTCACCAGAGCACAAAGTGCTCAGGGTGAGCTTTTGTGATCGCCTGATGTCCGTCGTCTGTCGGCGTTTGTTGTGCGTCGTCAACAATTTGAACCTTTAAAAGTCTTCTCCTCTGAATCTACAGGGTTCTCAGCTTTCATCTTTGGCACATAGCATCACCTATAGGTCCTCTAAAAAAGTTATATAAATTATGTCCCTGGAGTCAAAATTGGCCCCGCCCTGGGGGTTTCAAGTTTTCAAAAGAAATATATAGTGAAGATTTTGAAAATCTTCTCTGAAACTGTAATGTTCTCAACTTTCATATTTGGCACATAGCATCTTATTATACTGCAAAGTAAAATCCTCACTTCTGATTGGTTAATAAGCTGTGTACATGAGTCCATGTACCCTGTGAGCTGACATGGCAGGCCCCACATATTATGGTCAGAAACCAAGACGGACTTCTCGACTCGGCTAAACAATAGCAAAATTCATAATAGACAACTATTGATACGTAAAGAAAAAAATGCAGAAATGAATTAAAAAACATCATTGTTTGAAATGACCAATAAAACACTTTTTAGAGGAGTTATTATATCGTCCAGCCATCTATAATAACACGAACGCCGATGAAATACAATACAATACACACCACTTCGGATACCTTCGGGTAGAATCAATGTATTGGGGCGCTTTTAGGGGAATTCGCGTGTTTAGTGATTCAACATGCCAAAATGGATTTATATAACTGTAAAACTTTGCAGTATAATAAATTTGTTATACAGTTCTTTCCCAGGGTACATGACGATTTATTCCCGGCTGGTAAAATCATGTAACCCTCGCCTAACGGCTCGGGCAACATGATTTTCCTCAGCCGGGAATAAATCGTCATGTACCCTGGGAAAGAACTGTATAACTAATAATGTTCAGGTCCTCTACAAAAGTTATATAAATTTTGCCCCTGGGGTCAAAATTGGCCACGTCCCAGGGGTGGCCAGTTTTCTCTAGCTGACTGTTGTTCTGTTTTCTGTACCAAGTAGCAGAATGCTGGGTTCACTTAGGTTAGGCATGGGGAAAACTTTAAAAATCTGCTTGTCGAAAACTACATGTCCCAGACCTTAGATATTTGGTGTATAGATTTACTGAGTATACCTTAATGAAATTTGTTAATATCATAGTACTGAGGTTAAAATTGGCCCTGCCCTGTTGGTTGTACTTTAAAATAGACTTTTACAGTATAAAGGTTCACCTAAGCTAGACGGACTCCAGATACTCAGTCTGTGTTATGCAATCATTGGTGAGGTCAAGTTCCTGATCAAAACTCTATAAAGTTGTCTGCTTCAGAATTAGTGTCTGTTTGTTCACACTGTTTTTAACCCATTCCCTCATAGGCTATTTTCAGATCCAACCTCTTTGAATAAATCTACTGATAAGGAGCATTAATTAGAGAAAAGAAAAATTTCAGAATTGTGTAGATTTGAGACCATTGTGATAAATAGAGCATTTACTCCTATGGAGCAAATGCTCTATTTATCAGAAAGGTTTCATAAGTGACTATTACAGAGGCGTAGAAAGGCGTTTTTATGGAGGAAAGGGTTAATGCATATCAATCTTACAATTAACTCCTGTACAAACCACATATGAAGTTACATACTGGTATACGTCAGATCAGAATCCAAACTGTGTGCTAATTTCAGTCAAGTCATGCTAAGAAATGAAGCCCCACCCCAGGGTGGCCAGTTCTCTGTAGAACATAGTGAAAACTTTGAAAATCTTCTCCTCTGATTGTCTGGTGAGCGATATCAGGGCCATCATGCTCTTGTTATAATGTATATGAGCAGAGGAATTTTTGACCATGGAAGAAACTGTGGAATTAGATCTACTGGTATGTTAAGTTTAACAAAGTACATCCTGAGCAGACAGGTCCCATACTAGCCATCTGTCCTATACTAGCCATCTGTCCTATAAGTAGCCATCTGTCCTTTAAGTATCCATCTGATCTGGATCTACTCTGTAAAATTGTCAAATGACATCTCTATGAGATTATCTCTATGAGGTTATTATATAAGTTTTGTTTTTGAACAGTTGAATTGTGAACACTGAGAACTGATTAGTGTCAGACCATGAACAAGTTAAATGCTTTCTCCTTGAACAACTGTTAAACAGTTTTAATTCTATCTCTAAATACTCCACAGATATGGACTATGAAATATGACAGGGGTCAATTTATCAATGTCATGACACTTGAAACCAAGGATATCTCTTTATATGGCATAGGGAGAGGTAATATTTGGCGACATTTTATCATTCGGCTTTTTATTATGAGCAAATAAAGTTACAAAAGGTGAACTTGTGGATCTTGATGACCCTTGTCAACATTATACTTAGATCTAAAGTCTTCATAAAACATTCAGATGGTGCATTCTGTATTGAACTCATGGCTTTAAATGCGTATTGATAAACAGTTTACTCGATAGATTTGCCATTAAACACCTATGCAAACAGAATAGACCTAGATGAGACATCTCCTGTAGGAGCAGTCGGATCAGAGTCCGCTCTGTTTACTTATGAAATGTATGTCCCGCATTCAAAGTGTTAACCCATTCCCTCATTTTGACGCCTCTATAAAAGTACTATTTGAAACCATTGTGATAAATAGAGCATTAAATTTTACTCCATAGGAGCATATGCTCTATTCATCTGAATGGTTTCACAACTACACAATTCTTAAAGTTTCCTTTTTGCTAGTAAAATACTCCTTCTCATGATCAGTAATTTTATTCAAAGAGGTTGAGTCTAAAAATAGCCGACGAGGGAAAGGGTTAACATTCAGTGTGTAATTAATGCAGTTGTGAACTGAGTTAAATTTACATGGGCTTTACCGTACCTACCTAAAATTTCTAAAACCCTATCTCTCCTCTGCAATGACTATTTATTATATGTAACAGCTGAATTAGCCAAATGGCACTATTTTGATATCTTTCAGTTAGGTTGACATAGTATTTATTAGTGTAAATCTTGAGTAAGCTACTCCTTCAGGGGCAGTTTGATCTGGTCTGCCTTACTCGCCTAAGTTTGTCTTTCTCAATACTTGGAGTAATTAGAGTATGATTACATGTTATTTGATCTTGGTTCAACAAGCACTCCCAATTGTATCTCTCTTGGTTTGCAGGCTGATAAAATGTAACAAAGAGATTTGATAATATCATGGTTTGGCCTTTGAAATATTTTTTTTTTTGGTTGGGCATGATGGATATAAATAACTGTGGGTCAATGGCATGTTTGGGTACGGCTCGGTCTGTCTCCTATTCAGTAGAATTGTTTATGAATCTTTCTTAATCTGATGGTGATTATGTGATATTAGGATGTAGTATTGGGAAACTGCATGTTTGCTCCAGGGATTTGATTTTTACCTCATGAATATTGTTGTAAGAACTGATGGCATCATAAATATTTATTAGCTGAATTTTTCTGATGGTATATTACCAGATATGTTGGCCATGGCAGAAGCTCTAGAATAAGATCTATATTATTTCACAAGCAAACAGAGCAGACATTCTACAGGAGTCATGTGATCTACAGGAGTCATGTGATCTACAGGAGTCATGTGATCTGGGTCAATTCTGTTTGCAAAGGAATGAAAATGCATTTAATATCAGTTCTGGTACATACACCAGAGTTAATTCAGTGTCATATTTGCAATAACCTTATTTTAACCCTTTCCTCCATAAATACGCCTTTCTACGCCTCTGTAAATATCACCCATTGAAACCATTGTGATAAATAGAGCATTTGCTCCTATAGATAATTCCTTTTCTCTAATTAATGCTCCTTTTCGGTACATTTATTCAAAGAGGTTGGATCTAAAAATAGCCTATGAGGGAATGGGTTAAGAGCCGTATAATCAGGGTCTGCCCTGTTTGCTAATGAAATTATACAGATCAGGTTCTGCCATGGCTAAAACTTCACCTGTTCATGTACCATTGTAAAAAGCTAATCAATCAATATTCATACCAGTATTATCACTTAAATGAATATTCATGTAATTCTGGATTAAGCAGATGACAGTACTAGCAGACTTTGATTACCAAACGTCCGGCAAACGTGCAACATGTTAGAGCCCTTTGAAAATGGCAAACACGTGTACTGGCATTTGCAAATCCATATCATAGTCTCCTCCATACTGAATGGACTGTAACATGAAACCATTTCATGCAACATGCACTTTGAAAATGGGTTAAGCGTTAAATTCTGAAGACAAAGCAGTGTGAACAAATACAGGGGTATATTTGCAATACTTTACTCCATAATTATGCGTTTTTACGCTTTTGCAAATGGAGTAAGAGACTATTGAGCTAGATGAGATGGCACCTACGCTACAGGCTCTGTTTGCTTATGAGATAATATTGACATGATTCTACTATTATACTACACCTGTGGTTAATGCATGTACCATAATAAAAATTAATTCAATTAATATTCATGATGTCATTATTTCTTGCATGAATATTCATGGGGTAAAGGGTTAAAACGGTATCCATGATGCAGAATGAAAGTAATAGATGGATTTGGAAATGGAATGCTATTATGGTGGATTACTATGAGCGTTAACACCCCCAGTACCTGTTAATTATACCAGTTTCCCCATATTGCAGGCAATTCGTATTTCCTCACATGTTATTTATTACCGACAAAACAATTCTGGAGATGATAATTAATTCTCCTTGCCTGGCCGAGAGGAATAGAGAGGTAGCGAGTGTTATTGATTTCTCGCGATGCCTTGTGCCAAGCTGAAGTGCGGATTTTGTTTTTTCAACAAATTGTGCAACCAATGCATCGTACATCCTTTTGACAGATAGAGGAACACCTGCCTTACCAACCATTATAAGACCATAATAAGGTTTTGCACACTTAGGGTGAATCTGTGATAACCTTTACAAAGAGTCTTGATCCAGATGATATGTGGAGTAAGGCATATATCCAAACTGTTTGACACTGAGTAAATCTGCATCTCGGGCATATCCAAACTGTTTGACACTGAGTAAATCTGCATCTCGCGCATATCCAAACTGTTTGACACTCTGAGTAAATCTGCATCTTGGGCATATCCAAACTGTTTGACACTGAGTAAATCTGCATCTCGGGCATATCCAAACTGTTTGACACTCTGAGTAAATCTGCATCTCTGGCATATCCAAACTGTTTGACACTCTGAGTAAATCTGCATCTTGGGCATATCCAAACTGTTTGACACTCTGAGTAAATCTGCATCTCGGGCATATCCAAACTGTTTGACACTCTGAGTAAATCTGCATCTTGGGCATATCCAAACTGTTTGACACTCTGAGTAAATCTGCATCTCGGGCATATCCAAACTGTTTGACACTCTATGTTTTTGAGATTAAAATGTAAGATTTTTACTCATCACAGTTACTTTATATGAAACGATATTCCTTCCACTACTGAAGTGTTCCCAACTAGATTTTCAACTTCCAACTTATTTGCCACTTTTATATTGTTTGGCAAAATAATGGAAATGAAAATCCTGTCAGACAGTTGTTTTCAGCACGAGGCATGCTTATGAAGCCTACAGAGCAGCAGATAGTGGTGCATACCTAAATTTCTCCACCAAACCCTATACTGTGACCTGACTCTTTACAATCTCAAAGAGACAGTTCTTAAAGAGTGGTCACAGTATAGGGTTTGGTGGAGAAATAAAGGAGCTATATATACTTGAAAGTGTTTAAATTTACGCATCTTATCTGGACCTCCGCTCTAGATTTAAACAGTTGCTAAGTTCATCGCAAATATGCACAGAGACAGCTGAAGTTGCATACCGCCTGCTCTAAATGGCAGAAGCATGCCAGCAATGATACCTTGTGAAGTTGTGAGTGCCTTTCGAGACAACAAAGAATAACATGAAAGCCAGCACTCAAAAAGTCTTTATCTTAACCCTTTGTTTGTGGAAAATGAGTGTATGGGCATTTAGTGTAGTTCAGAACCAGATCAGATGGTTTCTAGAGGAACATTCTGATCAGATCTGCACTATGTGTCATTCAGAAGCCTTTTTAGCTCACCAGAGCACAAAGTGCTCAGGGTGAGCTTTTGTGATCGCCTGATGTCTGTCGTCGTGCGGTGTCCGTCGTCCCGCGTCAACAATTTGAACCTTTAAAAATCTTCTCCTCTGAATCTATAGGGTTCTCAGCTTTCATATTTGGCACATAGCATCATGTGTAGGTCCTCTACAAAAGTTATATAAATTATGCCCCTGTGGTCAAAATTGGCCCCGTCCCAGGGGTGCATTGTTTTCTATAGAAACATATAGTGAAATCTTTGAAAATCTCCTCCTGAAACTGGAAAGTTCTCAGCTTTCATATTTAGCACATAGCATCATGTTCAGGTCCTATACAAAAGTTATATAAATTATGCACCTTGAGTCAAAATTGGCCTCGCCCCAGAGGTGGCCAGTTTCTTAGAGCAGGCTGCTGTTTCAGCTCATTCAAACTGATGATTATTGGATGGGAGACTACTAGTACACTCCAGATTTACACTCCAGAAAAATGCAGCTGCAATATTTTTCACTGGGCTCAATCAGCCTCACTGATGCCCAAGACCTCTTTGCTGTTTGATGTGTTGTAAACATCATGCAGGTTATTATGGAGGTAATTTGCTGTCCATGGGTTTTTTCTAAAGATTATGGGGAAGGGGCCTGGCCTTTCTGGAGGGGGAAAAAATAAGCGCGAAAAGCATGTTTTAGGGGAAAATATAAGCACGAAATAAATGTTTATGGGGAAGATTATGAAATATAAACTTTAACATTATAATGATGAACAGGGGACATTGCAAATGAACGGAGTACTAAATGCAGCTCTGATAGTTTAATATGATTATTGAAACTACATTACAACTGAATAGCCTTTGGTTTTCAGCCTTGAACAGGTCAACTATGATCTCAGTCTTGGTCTGTGAGAGCATAGTTGCCTGTGTGTATGTCCATACATGTGATAACTACCGGATTGTGCGGGAGACTACCGGATTTGAGCCCAACTCCCGCAAGTCCCGGCCGGGAGACGAAATCTCCCGATTTCTGAATAAAAATGATTTTTATTTTTTCCCACCCCATTTTCTATCATTTTTTGACATAAGCGCTTGCCAGACGCCTCAAAGAACCAGTGTTGTTGACTTATTTACTGCCCTGTTTATCATGGCAGGCACAGCGCCGTGTCCCTTTTGTAGTACGTCGCCATATGTTACCCCTTATCAAAGACCACCGCAGCATGCTCTAAATACCATGCTGAGTAATTGTGACCCCCAGTAAAAGGGATTAAATGGTCAGCATAGTGTGTTATTTACCTTGGCATGTGTGTATTCCGTAACAGAAACAATCGTGTATGAATATGTCTCTGGTGTATTACACAGTCGTCATTACATGTATGCTTTTTTCTTCACGGTCAGATTCTACTAAATTTCTGTTGAAGAAAATCTTATTTTCTCAAATTCTGAGACTAAACATCTAAATAGTTACTTTATTAAATTAATTTAGGTTATAAGTTTATTTATAAATGTCCACATAGCATAGCTGTAATCAAAATGTGCTTTTATCAGAAAAAATGGAACTCGAAATTGGTTGCCTCAAACCACGGATTTTTCAAACGGTGAAATATGTGTCATTTCATAGAGGCAAACACGAACATTGTTTTCCACAGACATTTGGTAATATATTCAAATAAAATTGTGTATGTATTGAGTATAGCATATAAGGATGTCAAATACACAAAATGAGAAGATGGGAAGCATTTTTCTAACAGAAAATGAAACTACAAAATGCAAAGACAGTGTACTAGTGTTTGGATAGTACCATATTTCGGACAGAAAGTGACAAATGTATTATGTTTATTTCAGAATATAAATTTCTGGATATATTGCATTACAAAAAGAAATGAAAATAATAAAAACAATAATGTCAATAAATTATAATAATATATAAGAATGAGAATAATATAAATAATGATAGTAAAAATAATAATAATAAACACAAGTCTATCCATTGGCCAGTAAAAAGAATAATTATTTAATAAAAAACACAAGTCTATCCATTTGCCAGAATGGAATGGAATAGAAAGAAATAGTAATTAGAAGAGAGTACACGTATATGGTAATATATACTAGCATAAAAAGATAGAATAGAAAGGAATAGTAATTAGAATAGATTATTATTTATATGGGCACAGAATAGATAATAGAATGGAATGAAACACAAAGGAACTAGAATAGATAAGAGGATGGGATGGAATGGATTAGAATGGAATGGGAAATATAGTAGATGTGGATGGATGTAGAACAGAGAATAGTACAGACTATAATAAGGAATAGGATATACAAATGTAAATAGAATTAATACAAACTAAATTACACAGTTGTAATGTGCTAGATAGGCAAAAAAGTTCCAATGCCCTAGTAAATAAGATGATTTGTCGCGCATAAAAGTGCCTTTATCATACCAGTCCCTTTCAACCAGGGGTAAAGGGGTGAGGGAGTGTTCTTTTCATGTTTGCCCATTCAGAGACATATAAATATAGGTTTCTGACCTATATTATACCAACAAATAACTCCAAAATTTTCCATCTGCATAAATCTCCCTCTTTGACACCCAATCTCCCTCATTTGAAAAGCTAATCTCCCTCTTTGCCTCGAAAAAATTATCACATGTATGTATGTCGCTTTGATCGATTACAGCCCCACCCACCCCAATGTCCTTAAACACCATCCGAATATCATAACTTCATTGAAATCATTTTCATAAACCAGCAAACGTTTCCAAAGTCATTTACTCTCCATTCGTTTTGTCCAGAAAACGCACATCCCTCTCCATTTTCATTACATTAATCCCACAATTTCCCACCGAATACTTGTTACGGGAATACTACTGCCATTTCAATACTTTCCAAATCACATGAAATATTCAACCTCAAACAGCCATCAACTGATTTTTCGAAGAGATCCGATTGCACAGTTTCGGTAAATCTATCACGGGTAAAACACAGCTTAAACCCGATGAACACACAGATTCCTGCAACTGTCATCTCAATTCTATAAAATGTCGTCACAATCCACGCTCAATGTCTCAATAAATCTTTTAAATGAAACGAAACGAACCTTTTACTGGGCGATATTTTGATTATGTCAAGCAGCTACCATTTTGGTTCTACGCGGGTGCACCAATAATTTTGTAACACGACGCCTCATTGGGTTACGGTGGAGGTGTGTCTCGGCCCGCTAACTCACGGGGCGTCGTATGTATAGAGAAATGTGGTCGGCGTTTTAGCCTATTAACCGGTGTCAATATAAAAACTGCCCTCTCTGTGCTCTCGGCGGAGAAGAAATTGATCTAGTTCTATCTCTTTATTACATTCTTTTCACACACTCTCATGGGGAATTTCGGGCATCGATTGAAAAACAGGTTTCTAGAGGGGATTTTTCTTCCCTGGGGGAAAATTAGACAAGCTAGGGGAAAAAATGTCCGAGGGGAAGACGCAGCTATTCAGCATCTGTTATATAGAGAAAAAATGCCCTGTGTCCAGCATAATTTTCTCCAATACCCTCTGCACTCTGAGCATTTACTGTCTGCAAATAATGTTATCTGCTGCAAAAGTTGTTTCCTTCCATATCTTTTCAAAAACAAATGTCAGAGTGAAAGACAGTTTGGACCCTGATGAGATGCCAAGTTACTTTGTATCTCATCTGGATCCAGACTTGATCCAGACTGTTTGCAAAGGTTATTATAAATGCAAAAAACCAAAGCAAGTAGCTGGTGTAATATTAGCAGGCTAAAGGTATAGGGCCTTTGAAGAGTGAGTGACCAGCCATAAGCAGGGATAGTTGCAGGTCACTTATGCATGTCACTTATGCATATGGATGGGTTTTCCTGGTTCACTAAACTAGTACAGTAAAACTCGGTTATAACGAATTTCAAGGGAATGAAGGATTTACTTTGCTATAAACATTATTCGCTATATTGATAGTACGAAGTTCGCTATAAATTATGACTGGCACACGACTGTTCAAAACTTTATTAAACCGTAATCGAGACAACCAAACGAATATGTGTAACGATCAAACTCCCAAAATGCACATCAAACATCGTACATCTTTCTCATTTGTGGAAGAAATCAGTCTTTTGCTTTTGAACACACGTTGATGCTAATTGACACTTGCCAAATAATTGTTTCATAGATTTCAACGTTTTTTAAAAAAAATCCTCAGGAGTACTTGCATTACTGTTGCTCCAATGCCCGGTGCAAATTGTATATAGCGGACAAAGACTCGTATGTGGGCACGGACAAATATTCTTTATATGTGTCGTCATTGGGGTCAACGGTATTTTAGCGGAAAATGCTGAAATAAACAGGGAGGGAATAACAATACCAAAACACTTCATGTATTTATTTTGAAAATAAAAAACGAGCATCAGATATTAACGATGTTTAACTATAACAAGTACTTTTAAGTTCATAGATCTATATGAAGAATACCATGAAGAATACACATGTTTATGGATCGCTTCACAGTTCGCCCCAACACTAGTGTGTGTTTTAACACCTATGCGACATGGTGTTAATCGTGCGAAATACACAGGTGATGAAGATAGTATCAAGGTGAAACTTCGCTTTAACGAAGGAATTTTAAAGTGTTTTGTGAATAAAGGTACTGGAAAATCAGTTCGCCATAAGCGAAAATTCGCTCTAACCAACTTCGTACTAAAAATTATATTCTGTATAGAATTAATGAAGAATTTAGTTCGCTATAAGCAGAAATTCGCTTTATCAGAGTTCGTTTTAAATAAGTTTTACTCTATATAACCAGGGCTAAATGCTAGCTAACCCAAACCGAAATCGCAAGCTCATTTTGGTTAGGATTAAGCTTGCAACAAGCTTGCAGTTGCAAGCCAATTAAGGGAGACCGGCTTGAGTCTGGGTTTTGAAGTGGAGTATGCAGCCAGATTCTCATATCTCTAGGTTTGAGAAATAAAGACATCGTGTGGAACAGTTGCTTATTTAAGAGGTCAAGTTGATCTCTTTAGTCAGAACTAATTGTATGTTCTTGCGTAATTAAAATTCCCTGGGTTCAAATGAGGCCTTCCCAAAGGGTGGCCAATTTTCTATAGAATTATACATTTTTTACCCCCCCCGGGCAAATAATGGCCCTGCCCAAGGGCTTATCAGTTTTTCATATGAAAATCTTTTAAAAATCTTCTTCTCTGAAACTGTAAGGCCTAGACCTTTGATATTTGGTATGTAGCATGGTCTAATGGTCCTCTACAAAAGTTGCTCAAATCATGACCCTCAGGCCAAAAATGGCCCCGCCCAAGGGCTTATCAGTTTTTCATAGGAAAATCTTTAAAAATCTTCTTCTCTGAAACTGTAAGGCCTAGACCTTTGATAGTTGGTATGTAGCATGGTCTAATGGTCCTCTACAAAGATTGTTCAAATTATGACCCCTGGGCCAAAAATGGCCCCGCCCAGGGGCTTATCAGTTTTTCATAAGAAAATCTTTAAAAATCTTCTTCTCTGAAACTGTAAGGCCTAGACCTTTGATATTTGGTATGTAGCATGGTCTAATGGTCCTTTACAAAAGTTGTTCAAATTATGAACCCTGGGCCAAAAATGGCCCCGCCCAAGGGCTTATCTGTTTTTCAAAGGAAAATCTTTAAAAATCTTCTTGTCTGAAACTGTTAGGCCTAGACCTTTGATATTTGGTATGTAGCATGATGTAATGGTTCTCTACAAATATTGTTCAAATTATGACCCCAGGCAAAAATGGCCCTGCCCTTGGGCTTATCAATTTTTCATAGGAAAATCTTTAAAAATCTTCTGAAACTGTAAGGCCTAGACCTTTGGTGTTTGGTATGTAACATGATCTAATGGTCCTCTACAAATATGTAGCTTGGCTTGTGGTCCTCTGCCAAGAATTTTCAACTTACGACCCTGACCTCTGGGCGAAACCTGGCCCTGCCGTGGGGCTTATCAGTTTTTCATGGGAAAAATATGAAATATTATTTTTCTCTGAAACTATAAGGCTTAGACCTTTAATTAATGGCATACTTCTTTGCCTTGTGGTTCTCTACCAAGGTTGTACAAATGATGACTTCTTGGTAAAAAATGGCCCTGCCCCTGGGGTTATCTCAGGTGAGCGCTTCAGGGCCTCATGGCCCTCTTGTTTAAAAGACTCGTTGATAAAATAGGCGACTAGAGGGCCAAGTCCACCAATGCCATTCTAATGAGATGCAGCGTCTGTGTAACTACCCATCACATCAGGTAGCACTGATTATCAACGCAGCTCGCTTGCTCTGCATAGATCTGCAACGGCCTTTGACGGGCCTTGGATATCAAAATCGCTCCGAAAACCTGAAGATTCTCTAACAGGCCGGCTAAAAACTATATATGTCATAGTGCATAACAATGTCGCGTTACACGTGTACCCTCATTAATTTGGTAAGAGAATCTTCAGTGAATTTCCTACTGCTTTATATGCCTTGTCTATTGCTATTTGAACAGAATGATTTGAACTTAGCAAACAATGTGGTACATTATACACTGTAGCTGAAACATTGGTAATTCTCATCCAAGGATTAATGTACTAATATCATGCATTAAACTACCACAATTCAAGATATTCTTGCAATTAAAAATAATAGACATGCTTCATTTAAGTTCAACTAGTTATTTAGGAAGGCTTGCTGAAAAATAAAAGAAATTTAAAACAATGGAAGTATATCTAGATCTAGCATTTTCAATATAAGATCTCGCATTTTTAATTGAAGAAAAAACTGGGACTCAACTGGGATTCAGTGGGACTCTAATTAAGGCTATCGCGAACACTGAATAACTATAAATACTAATAAGATTAAATGTTGTAATAGCTCATGGACACAGGAACTTTTGTCCATGGCAGAAGCTGTAGAATCATTATCTATATTTATATCATAAGCAAACAGAGCAGACCCTGATGAGACAGCTCCTACAGGAACCATCTGATCTGAGTCTACTCTGTTTGCAAATGCGTAGAATTTAGGCGTAGTTACGGAGTAAAGGGTCAAGTAGATTTATGCGAAGAGGTTGGGTCTAAAAAATAGCTTATGAGGGAAAGCAGAGCATTTTCAAGAATAACTCCCTTATTTCCCCACCAAACCCTATACTTCGAGACGATTCTAAAGAGTCCTTTACAAACAGAGTAGACCCAGATCAGACAGTTGGGATACATAGTATACATAGGCCATTATAAAAATTCAGCTAATAAATACTACTGATAGCCTTATAATGCCCTTATTTCTTGCATGAATATTCAACAGAGAAAGAGTTAACCCTTTCTCTGTAGAATATTCATGTAAGAAATTAGTGACATCAGGAATATTTATTATCTGAATTTTTATAATGGCGTATATATACGGGATATTTTGTTATTGGTAGAAAATCCAGAGTCCAACCTATTAAGATGTCATAAGCAAACAGAGCAGACCCTGATCCTACAGGAGCCATCTGGGTCTACTCTGTTTGCCAGTCTGTGAAAAGATGTTTATATGAGGGAAAGGGTTGGGGCGTTTCAATGAGGCAAAGAGTTCTAAACTAGAAAAGCTTCTGTTGATCCAGGGACTATTTATTGACAAAGTGTCCTTTCACCTGCGATGTGCAAGCAGGCTTTTGAACCTGGATTCAGTGCCAAATCACTTACATGTAGTCAGTAAGCAAACCTCATGCAGCTGTTGACTTTGCTTTAGACTTTGAAATGGTTTGTAACCCTTTAACAAATGAATATTCATGTAAGAAATAATGACATCCTGTATATTTATTAGCTGATTTATAATGGTGCATACTGGATATTTTGTCCATGACAAAAACTGTAGCATCAGATATTTTTTTATTCCATAATCATAAAGAGCAGAGCTTGATCAGAGGATTTACAGTCGTCAACTGATCTCGGTCTATTCTGTTTAACAAATTTAGTTGAAAGGCGTCTATAAGTAAAGGTGAGGAATATTTGGTTTATTGAAAGGGTTACTTAATCTTTTGGGATTTCCTGTTGTGGGCTGAACTTGTGATGGAAAAACACTTTTCAGCATTTTTCTGGTTAAAATACAAAACAGTTTAAATCCCGATCAAACACTTAGTGAACTGGGAACTAAGCTGAATGATGGCCAGATTTGTTTGTGAAACTAAAGAAAGGCAAGCCTGTCTGTTTGGTGTAAAACATGGGTCTGAAGATGAGAGGGAAAATGTTAGCTGAGGTAAAGATTAATTGCTGTGTGGGTTTGTTGTTGGGTTTTGGTTGTTTTTTTATTTGGGGGGGGGGGGGGGGGGGGGGGATCTGACACAGGAGTTTAGATAAAGGTGTATGTTTTAACAGAGATATGGGCTGGGAATGATATCAGGGTTGAACAGACAGTAAACACAACACTCGCATTATCCTCGGAGGATCTTGTTGTAAAATGCAAATGTCAAGCTTCTATTTTACCAACGTCTGTGCTCATCTGACAGGGACGACTTCAATATGATAATTTAATAGTTGTAATGACTGTACAAGTAGAAAAGTGCTGCGGACCGAGAAATTACTTTGGTATGGCTCTCCAGACCATTTAAGGTCGTGAAAGGAGAAACCCAATACAAAGAAAATGGGGATGGTTTAAGATAATCGCTTCAGGGGCTTGTCCAATCTGGCATTGGGTGTCATTTGAAATAGCCAGTGTTTTGAACATATTTGAGAAGATATTCAGGCCATGTTTTTGACTGGATCATTGACATAATTATGATGCCTTTAAAAAATTTTGCATTTAGGCCAAACCATTTAAAATGAAAATACTTACATGAACTTGAAAAATAATATTTCACTGTTATTGGCTTTTAGATATAAGTTTGCCTTAATGATGATATCAGTGATAATGTAGTGTCATCTTAAGGGTTATTGGCAAGAGTGACTTTTAGTAGTTACCTGAATGTGCAAGATGGCAGGTGGTTGGGAA
The DNA here is from genome assembly GCA_963576725.1 of Azorinus chamasolen. Classification (NCBI taxonomy): domain Eukaryota; kingdom Metazoa; phylum Mollusca; class Bivalvia; order Cardiida; family Solecurtidae; genus Azorinus; species Azorinus chamasolen. The sequence continues at coordinate 75,708,484 of OY755239.1, forward strand.
ATCTTCACCTGTGATAAAATTAACCCATTCCCTATTGAGTATTCATGTTTGAAAATAATGACATCATGAATATTTATTTGCTGAATTTTTTAATAATGGCATATTATGTAACACAGGATTTTGTGATATTGGTAGAAACTCGAGAGTCATCTATTATCATTAGCAAAGAAAGCAGACCTTGATCAAATGGCTCCTGTAGGAACCATCTGATTGGGTTCTATTCTGTTTGCAAAAGCATGAAAGGCGTTTTATAACGGTAAATATTAAAGTTAGCATCTTATCTTAGCTCTGGATAATGATTTTCAGTTGTAAACACTCTGGATGCTAAATGAGAGACAACAAGTAACTTAATACATGTACAGTGAAGCTCACTTATAACGAAGTCCTCGGGACCCTCTGATTTCTTTCGTTATATCCAAATTTCGTTATATCAGATCCATTTTACTATATGTAATCAGCAGGGCTCTAGAAATTTTCGAATCCCAACCGGTCCGGCCCCCTAAACGGACATTAGGCATATTTTGATGCTAGACATTAGCCCACTCGGACAGTAGACTCCCAAGATTTGCCCACCTTTGTCTGTAAGGCCAAAAGACTGCAAAAATATTATCTTCGACGTTAGATTGGGGCAGCATCTGACACAAATTTTTAAAGCAAAACAATGCAGACCGTCATATCAAAGAATGTGTTAAATTTTAAAGGTAATAATCGTACTCGGCGTAATTGGCTGAAACACTCGTAGTTTGTCATAATCCAATTAATTACATGCATGTGTTTGATAATCCAATTTGATGTGTATGCTACATGCTTTAACCTTTTATAAGTAATTAAAGGTAATTACCAGTTTGGATTGGGCTAAAAGTTTATACCTTGCCCAGCAACGGTAGTGAACATATTGAAAGCAGCGCTTGTGTTTCGTTCATAAAAATAAAATTGGGAAAACAAATAAAAGTCATTAAGTGGGTCATATTACAGAATCAATCTATGGTTTTCATGTTTATATTTTAACACTAACAATCAATGCAATTATCTATGATTTATCAAACAGTGAAATGAAACGTATAAACAAACATTACAATTAAACTAATTAGGGGCCAAACATCCTTGGTCTGAAAAAGGCTTGTTTTCTGTATCATAAAGATGCACGGAACCAGTAAGAAAAGCAGAATATTTGATAAATCGTGGGTAATTACATCGATTTTCACCTAACTGGGAGTGTGAATAAACATCAATTATAATCTCGAGTGGGCTAATGTCCGCCATCGACAAAATACCAAGGGGGCTAATGTCCGCCGAGCACAAATACACGGTGGGCTAATGTCTGCCCATACAGAAATCAGGGGAGAAAGTGCAAAAGGGGGGGGGGGGGGGGGGGGGGGCTACCGTCCGGGTGGGCTAATGTCTGTTTACCGTTTGACACTATGCTGTCAATACAGATCATGCTTTAACCCATTCCCTCATGGTTTCTGCTTAAGGTTCAGACAAACTGCTGGTTTAACCCTTTCCCTGTTCAATATTCGTGTAAGAAGTTCTGATCAGTTATCTTTGACACGGATCGATGGTAATTATGAGTGGGATCAAATTGAATATATAGGAGCCATCAGATCTGGATCTACTCTGTTTGCAAAGGCATAGAAGGGTGTATTTATGGAGTAAAGGGTTAATTTGCCCAGTCCCCACAAGGATTAAACCTGATTGACTGCAATACAAGTTAGTATCCAGGATTTCTCTGTATTCAAATCATTTGCAATATTGTCATCATAGGTTTGTAACACTCAAAATATATATTAATAACTATTTGCATGAGTAGTAGATGTCTGCCAAATTTGTCATCTGCTGCATAATTTTCAATAATAATTTCTTCAATTTTCTCCTGAGCCATATTTTGATGCTAGAATCCATAGAGGTAAATTTGTATTCAAGTTAAATATAAGCAGTAACACCATCTGTCATTGCATATTCTGCATTGCAAATTTATTCAAACTCACATTGAATTAACATAACGTCATGTATGATTCGGCTTTTCAAGTAAAAACATTCTTGTCAGTGTGGTTTCTTATAAGTAGACTGAATGTTCAGCTTGGTGTGTGATCTGAGTGTCCACTTACCCATTACCTCATACAGACCCCTTTAACACCTTATGCAAACAGAGTAGACCTGAATTTGTCAGTTGCTCAAGGATGCGTCCTCGGACCTTGCTTATTTCTTCTACATCATTGACATTGACGATAAGATCAACAGTGTGTCTATTCGCGTACGACTGTGTTCTCTACTGGCTTGGCCACTGACCAACATCTTCTTCAGCAAGACCGCGATAGACTTGTAGAGTGGAGTGAATCTTGGCAAATGAAATTCAATGTTACAAAGTGTGCCATTATGAACTTCTCTAACTCTAAGCAAAGTTTATTTAAATATACTATGAATGGTGAAACCCTTGAAATAGTCAAACATCACACCTACTTGGGGGTTGAGCTGAGCAATAATATGAAATTCAACAGACACATCAACAACATCACTAGTATAGCATCTCAGACATTGGGATTCAAACGCAACTTGAAGCCGTGCCCAAAACAAGTCAAAGAACGAGCTTACCAGTCACTAGTATGACCTAAATTGGAATATGCCTCTCCAATATGGAACCCTCAGCAACAAACCCAAATAAAGCATTAGAATATGCCTCTCCAATATGGAATCACCAGTCACTAGTACGACCGAAGTTAGAACATGCCTCTCCAATATGGAATCCTCAGCAACAAACCCAAATAAAGCATTAGAATATGCCTCTCCAATATGCAACAAACTCAAATAAAGCAAATTGAGCAGACACAACACAATGCTGCCAAATTCGTCACCAACAAGCCTTACAACCCACACCACCCAGACAGCGTTACATAGATCATCTCTTCACTCCAGTTGGCATCACTACAACAATGTCGACAACGATTTGACTTGGTCCTCCTCTACAGGGTTGTCCATGGTCTTGTTGCTGTACCAGCGTCATATATACCAACTCCTGCTACTATCCATTCAACCAGACGAAGCAACAGTCTAAAATTTCTTCAACCACACAGTCGATTAAATATCTACCAGCACTCTTTTTTCCCTTCAAGACAGCTGTCCATTCACTCCCAGATCGCCAGGCGTAGAACAGTGGAAGAATGTACATTATTATACTGCAAAGTAAAATCCTCGATTTTGATTGGTCAATTAGCCATGTATAAAAGCCGTGTATCCCTCTAAATTCTGATGTATATACGGAGTCATGAGCAACAATGGAATTTCCCCTGTCGAGGGCCTCTGTTCAGTGCTATATCAAACTAAAAATGGCCGACAAGCTTCACTTCGTCGATTCGATCCAAACAACGGCTCTCAAACGAAATAACAAGAGTTTGGGGCGGAAAAAGGTTATCCATTGAGAAACATTTTTGTTATAGTTGTTGTATAACAATGTAAAAGAACCCGATACGTGGCGAAGGTCTTATTCTGCTCTGATGCTGCAGATGTTGTCAAAGTGCTTGTGCATGTACCGATTAGCCCCCAAACCCCCGCTTTTACAAAACAAACCACACCTAATTCGATTCAGATTTTACTTATGCACATACACAGTACACGTACCTGTAAATTGCAGTATAACCGCTCCTTCCAACGCCAATTTGTTTGAATATTATAAAACCGTCATTTTGACGTCATCCAAATGACGTCGGAATTGCGCCAATTATGTTTAACCATTCTCATGCTAAAAAATAGTGTCTGCTTTAACGCTAAAAGTTTTACTAACGCCTGATTCTTTCAATCATTTGAGAAAATAATGCTCTTGGAAGATCCCTTTCTATCCACAATTGTAATGAGCTGGTTATTATACAGATATTACAAGCCCTTACCATACAGCATGAGGCCCCTGAGGGGAAGCAAAACGACGCCTACATTAACAACGCTAATTAACTGCTACAAATATTAAACTTTGCAGTATTAATAAAATCGTTATACAGATCATTGGCGGGATATCTGACTTTTTATTTCCTGCTGAGGAAAATACATGTAGCCCTCGCCTGACGGCTCGGGCAACATGAATTTCCTCAGCAGGAAACAAAAAGTCAGATACCCCGCCAATGATCTGTATAACTAATAGTGTATACATGTTTTGCAATTAGCTATTTTATCAGTCATGTTGGATACACTGCCCGCACGTTACCCTGCACTTTACCCGACATGCAGTTTTAAACCCTCTTCAGTAGTTGCCATGATCTGGCATTGAGGAGTATATCATTGAAGTTGAAGGAGTGACCCTAAAGAGTGGTCAAAAGAGATGATTCTAAAGAGTGGTCCAATGTAGGGATTGGTGGAGAAATAAAGGTTGATTGGTCGGTTGTGTTGATTAAAATCCCATTTTTTCCAACTATGGGCTAATTGGACGCCCCGTATTGACAGAATCGTTAGAATCAGATCTGTATTTTATCATAAGCAAATAGAGCAGATCCTGCAGGAGCATTCAGCAATATAAGTTATATCACAACATTTGAGTTATACGAGATCGAGATATCGAAGTTCAACTGTATATGTATTTAGCTCTGTCAAATTAAGGATACCAGTGTATTGGCATATTTGTGAACAGTGTAGATCCAGATCAGAGGGTTCCTAGTTGAATCTACTAAAACAGGGTCTGCACTGTTTTTTATTCACAATTTTCCTGTAAATTTTACCCTTTCATATAGTGAAAGAATTCTGTCAACCCTTTACTCCATAAATACAGTACGCCTTTCTACGCATTTGTAGACCCAGATCAGATGGCTCCAAAAGGGTCATTTGATTAGGATCTGTGCAGCTCTGTTTGCTTATGATATAATATAGATATGAGTCTCGAGTTTCTGCTATGGCCAAAACATCCTGTGTCCATGTACAATTATAACACTTAATTTAATTAAAATTCATGATGTCATTTTGTCTTACATGAATATTCATGGAGTAATTTGGGCCTTTCGACTTTAATTTGCCTTTCAGCATTCAAGGGTTACACTTAAACTTACAGATGTATTTGATCACTTGATCATGATTCGCTTCTTAATAGCTCTGCATAAACAGCTTAAATTAAATCGTGAATGGTTTTTTAGCTCACCTGAGCAAAGCTCAGGGTGAGCTTTTGGGATACTTGAATGTCCGGCGTCCGTCGTCCGTCGTCAACAATTTGCTTGTGAACACTCTAGTGGTCACAATTGTAGTCCAATCTTCATGAAACTTGGTCAGAATGAATGTCTTGATAAAATCTCGGACAAGTTCGAAAGTGGGTCAAGTTGGGTTAAAAACTAGGTCACTAGGTCAAATAGTAGGAAAACCTTGTGAACCCTCTACAGGTCACATTTTTAGCCCAATTTTCATGAAACTTGGTCAGAATGATTGTCTTGATAAAATCTTGGAGAAGTTTGAAAAATGGGTCATGTGGGGTAAAAAACTAGGTCACTAGGTCAAACAGTAGAAAAACCTTGTGAACACTCTAGTGGTCACAATTTTAGTCCAATCTTCATGAAACTTGGTCATAATGAACGTCTTGATAAAATCTTGGACGAGTTTGAAAGTGGGTCAAGTGGAGTTAAAAACTAGGTCACTAGGTCAAACAGTAGAAAAACCTTGTGAACACTCTAGTGGTCACAATTTTAGTCCAATCTTCATGAAACTTGGTCAGAATGAATGTCTTGATAAAATCTTGGGACGAGTTTGAAAGTGGGTCAAGTGGAGTTAAAAACTAGGTCACTAGGTCAAACAGTAGAAAAAACCTTGTGAACACTCTAGTGGTCACATTTTTTGTTCAATCTTCATGAAACTTAGTCATAATGATTGTCTTGATAAAATCTTGGACGAATTTGAAAGTGGGTTATGTGGGGTTAAAAACTAGGTCACTAGGTCAAATAGTAGGAAAACCTTGTGAACACTCTAGAGGTTACATTTATAGCCAAATCTTCATGAAAATTGGTCAGAATGATTGTCCTTATAAAATCTTGGACAAGTTTGAAAGTGGGTTATGTGAGGTCAAAAAGTAGGTCAGTGGGTCATATCTTAGAGAAATCTAGTTTACACTTCAGTGGCCACATTTTTAGCCCAGTCTTCCTCAAACTTTCTCAGAGTGTTTGTCTTGGTGATATCAAGGTTGAGTGTGATCATGGGTTGGGTGGGAATAAAAAGTAGGTCACTAGGTTAAATCTTTGAAAAAATACTATAGAGAGCACATTTTAGCCCAATCTTCATTGGTCAGAATCATTGTCTTGATCAAATCAATAGACTAAATTTTTGAAACTCTTGTTCTGCAGAACCACTGCTGATGATTCACTGCTCATGATCCACTATCAACATTGTTCATATATTGCCCCTAAGGTCAATATTGACCCTAACCATCGGCTACCCAGCATAAATCTTAAATCTATGGTAATCAGGTGAGCGATTAAGGGCCATCTTGGCCCTCTTGTAATTCATTATATATGATAATGACCTCATTAAACATGAAAAATCTTCAAGAAAATTATTGCTACATATTTGAGAGATTTAGAATAATGCACAAACAATCCCCGATTTATGAGTCCCTACTATTAATGTTTAGCATGCTTACGGTGAATCTGTAATTACATTTTGCTAACAGTTTATTTGGATCCAGATCAGATTCCAGATGATACTTGGCATCCTTTCTGGGCCCAGAGTGTTTCATGCTCTGATCCTTTGTATAAGAAATAAAATGGACAAAAAAACTTTTAGAAATGATGTTGTTAGACATTTTGCTCAATAAGCTAAATGTTCAAGCTGTCATTAATGACATACAAATATAGTGCTTTATGATCACTGTCATTATCTCATACCCTATAGGTAAATATTTCAATGTATTGACCCTTACAATGCTGCATTTTCAATGTGGAATGGTCCATCATTGTTTAATGGTAGAGTCTATACAGTATGAAAGGGTAAACATTTTGCAAGAGGATTTCAAATGACAAATAGTGTAGAGTGAGATCAGAGGGCTGCTCTTGGAGCCCTCTGATCTGGGTCTACACTGTTTGCAATTTGCCAGTGCACACATGACCCAGATATAAGAGGTTAAACCCAGCATTGTGAGATTGCATTATAAAAGTTTATAGGTTTTTTACAGCCAATTAAAACAAGCATATCATAAATGCACTCTCGATATGCCAGTACATGACAGTATGCTTTGATCATTACTTTGGTATGAACTTGAAATAAAATTGGATCCAGATGATGCATGTAACTTAGTCTGCCCATGTGTCATTTTCAGGAACTAGAAGGTTACCTTATGAATATTAATTAACAGAATTATTATAATGAACAGGGGGTCATGACAAACTGTAGAATCTGATCTATATTACTTTCCTTAGCACATAAAGCAGACCCTGATCAGATGGAGACATTTGATCTGGATCAACACAATATGCAAATGTGTCAAAAGGCATCTCCTAACCCATTCCCTCAAAGGTTATTTTTAGATCCAACCTCTATGAATAAATCTACCGAAAATGAGCATTTACTAGAAAAAGGGCAACTTTTAGAATCATAGTTTTGAAAGCATAATTGATAAATAGAACATTAAATTTGTTCCTATGGAGTAATTATTTCTGCTTCCATTCCTTTTCAAGTTACTTGATCACAGTCTAATCTTGATCCAAACTGTTTTGCAAAGTAATCATGAAGGACACACAGATTCATGTTCTTCTCTTGAACTACTTTGTTGTACTCAGAGGGAAAAACCACAAAATATTGATGACCTGCAGCCTGCAGGGCAATACTGATCTTATCATCAGCCATAGTTGAGCTATCTCGGGCGACCATCTACACAGCAAATGAGAGAGTAAAATCTATCATGGCATTAGCAGTAAGACCCAGGACAAAAGGTCTTAAAACTTTTAAAGCTGAGTCAATGGCTTTACCTTATAGAGACACGTTTTGAGTCATTTGCAGAGTACACATGTAGAAGCTGTCTCACCATAATTATGCTCTGATTCTACAGTTTCTGTCATGGCCGAAACTTCCTGTGTTCACATGCCATTATTAAAATGTGCCTTATTAATATTCATACAGTCGTAATGTTTGACACGAATATTCATTTGAGAAAGGGTTAAAGTGTCGAAAATGATTGTACAACTGAAATTATCATAAGATCATACATTACAATGATCGCAACTGAAAGTTGGGGTCATTGTTAAAATATACAATGCAATGATTGCAACTGATATTTGGGATCATTGTAAGAATTTATAATCATTTCTGTGGTACATTTGAAGTCAATCCTAATTGTTGCACACTAGAATGTGGATACTTTCTGCTATGTGATTGTGGTGAATTAGGACTATAAAGATAATTTTCAGAGCAACTGATCTAGATAAAGTTGCGTATTCAAATACCAGTACTAAAATCGTCATTTCTCCACCAAACCTTGTACATGTGTTGTGACCACTCAGTCGAATCATTTCTTTGAGATGATTCTAAGGAGTTGTCAATACATAGGGTTTGGTGGAGAAAATTTAATAAAGGAGTTATAATTCTTGAAAATGTTTATTTAAAGACATTACCCAGGTCCATTCAATGATTCCCCCCCCCATTGTTCTCAATAGGCGTGAAAGTAACAGTAAAAGCATGATACAAGTGTGCAAAATATGGCAAGCCGTCTCATTCTGTCTAGAGAGGCCCTGACATAATAAAAAATAAAAACATATACTGCATTAGTGACAATCTAATCATTTCCAAATCATCAAATGTAAGAGACGGGCCTCACATGGAACGCTCCAGTGGTTCTTGACAGGCAGACTGCTATAGCTGTTACCATGTGCCGCATGCTTTTTCACAGGTTAGCTGTAAAGACCCAAGCCGGCCAAGGGAATGTCTTTAAGTAATCTTATCTGGACCTATTACCTGGACCTATTCCGTTGTATAATCTATTGTACGACACTCAGTCTACAAACTAATGCATTGAAAATAAGGCTTTTGACCAGGGTTAACACTATGCAGTAAGAGATTTTCTCAAAACTTGTCAGCTAATGGGAAATCAAATTTTTTGACTGGTTTGCTTCAAATGAGAGGCTGAATTTAGATTAGACATGGGCAAAGTTAAATCTTTATTATGGCTATAGCTGTCAGAAAAACAGATAAAGGTGCATATTCAAATACTATTATAATCTCTCATCCACCAATACCTATCTTGTGACCACTCTGTAGATTTTTTTTTATCAAGACGACCCTAAAGAATGGTTAGAATTTAGGCTTTGGTGGAGAAACGATTCTTGAAACTGTTTTGATTTAAGCGTCTTAATATTATCTGTTGTTGGTAATAATGCTGTTACCTGAGACAAGGTCTCACCCTGTGAATTAATTATTTGTTTGAATATTATAAACTGTCATCAGTTTCAGTCCTGAATTTTTATCTTCTTGTTTCTGATCAGAAAACTGTCAAAATGTCAAACAGTTTGAAATCTGATGAGACACCAGCTTTAACTTAGAAACTAATCTGGATCCAAGCTACTTTTGAAACAAAAATCTACTAGGTTATGAAAAGATTTTTAAGTGGCAAATAATTGTACAGCGAAATGCGAGGGTCCAGATTGACAGTGATATAGTAGGCTGTTGCAGTTGACAGGACAATAAAAACTCACACACCTTGACGTACAGGTCAGTGATGGTGGGAAGCGGGCACATATATCCTGGTTACTCACAGTATTTGGACACTCAATCTCCCCTCTGCACCAGTTTGAAAAGCTGAATTTGGTACCATATTGATAACTTTAAATTAGTCTGATATGGTAGCAAACAATGCAGACCCTGATTAAAGGAGCAATTTGATCTGGGTCATCACAATTTGCCAAAGTGTGTCTTTCGGAATACTTTAAACTCATTACTCCTAATATGCCTTTTAATGCCTTTGCAAACAAAGTAGACCCAGAACAGAAAGCTCCTGTAGGAGCCGTGTGATCAGTGTCTACTCTCTTTGCTTATGGAATGAATTAATTATATAGATCTGATTCTACCGTTTTTGCCATGGCAAAAGTTTCTTTGTTAATATACAATTGTTAGCTTTGTCAGGTCAGGGGTTGCTCTGTATTGCTTATGGAATAATACAGGTCTGTTTCTACAATTTTAGTTTTGGCCAACATTTCAAGTGTTAATATGCCATTTTAAAAATGATTCTTATTAATATTCATGATGGAATCATTTCTTTCATGAATATGTATGGAAAAGGGGGCTGAACTCAGGTGGTAGCTTACACCTCCTACAGCATCTTTCTGCATTACTTTTCATCCTGCATTCAACAACCACCTGCTTTAAGTATACCAATGTCTATTAATAAAATAATCACTTTAGAGAGGTCCTATCTATCCTAAGCATGAAGATTTGTCACAAAACTGTGAAGTTTCACGACCAATGCTCAGTCTGCATCCCATTGGACATGAAGGGATCACGTGATAACTTCTTTACTATTCATGAAAATCTTATGAATCTTTACACACTTGTTCACAGCTTCACAAAAGCTACAATCAAATAGGTGAGCAGTCCCTGGCACCCACATGCAGTGCTTTTCTTAAAAATTCATATAGATGACATTAAAATTTTCTTACTTGAATATTCATGGAGTTATTTTTCTCTCACAGCATTAAAAAAAAGTGAAGTTTTGGCTATGGCAAAACCTGCACAAACAGTATACATTTATATAGAATTCCATAAGCAAACAGAGCAAACAGAGCACCTTACGTTTATGCGAGAAAGGGTCGACCCTGTACCTGATTGATATTTGTGTAAGAAATAATGACATCAGCAATATTTATTACAGTATCGATCTCGAGATTTTATTATGGCAGTGAACAAGAAAATATTTAGCCATGGCAGAAGTTGTAGAGTCAAATCTATATTATTTCACAAACAAGCTTAGCAGATCTTGATCAGACTCAGCTCCTACAGGAGCTGTCTGATCTAGGTCTAGATCTACTGTGTTTGCAAAGTTGTCAAAAAACATCTCTTTAAGTGTAGGGTTAATTTAACTTAATTATAAAACAATTCTTGTTAAATTTCACACATTTGGTTGTTGAGAGAAAAAAAAATGATGCAAAGATACAGCACAACGTGTAATTACAAAAAACACTGTACAAATAGAAAATGAATATTTATGTGGCAAAAACACTTGAAACATTGACATGATAATGAATAACATCATAACATTTTGACAAGTGAACTCAAGTACAGATTTTGCAGTTTAGATTGTGGCTCATTTGTTACAAAAAATTGTGATATAAACTGGTAAAAGTTTGTACTTCTAATTTATGCTTATGACGTAGTATTTTTTTCATACCATAATTACTTTTATTATTTGGACACCAAGTCTACCCTGTGTATCAATTTTTGAAACTGAACAACTCATTTTGGCATCATTTTGATATTTTTGAATTCGATTGATATAGTGGCAAATAGCGAAGACCTTGTTTAAACTGCTTCAGGAGCAGTTTGATTTGGATCTGCACAGTATTTGTGGCAGAATACTTAGGGTTGTTATTTTGCTTGTTGTATAATTGCCTAGTTAACTGATGGGCGTGTTGAGATGCTGTCAGACAGTAAATATTATTTGTGTTATTAACGTTGCATAAAGAGAATTGAGTTTAACAACTGTTACATAATTTAAAAGATAAATAAAACTTAATTAATGCAGGATTTGAAAAGTTGAACATGTATTTCTTGAGCATTTTTGGAAGGACATAATAAGCTGTAATATTATTGGTGTCTAGCTAAGTAAACATTGTAATTTGAGATTGTAGAAAAAGTTTTACTTTTTGGAAATGGACAATTAATGCTGTACACCATTAGTATTTATGTAAGAAATAATGACTGTATGAATAATGACTCTATGAATAATGACTCTATGAATGATAATGACTCTATGAATAATGACTGTATGAATAATGACTCTATGAATAATGACTCTATGAATAATAATGACTCTATGAATAATGACTCTATGAATAATGACTCTATGAATAATAATGACTCTATGAATAATGACTGTATGAATAATGACTGTATGAATCTCTAAATGACTGTATGAATAATGACTGTATGAATCTCTAACTGACTGTATGAATAATGACTGTATGAATCTCTAACTGACTGTATGAATAATGACTGTATGAATCTCTAACTGACTGTATGAATAGTTATCAGATAATAGGATCACAGGAATGCTTAGTCATGGCAGAAAATGTAGAATCAGATGTGCAGTAGAACCTGTCTTAAGTGGCCATTCATTTATTGAATGTAGGAGTCTTAAAAAGCAGCTGGTTGCTTAATGCAGGGCAAAAGTAGTGCAGATAGGAGATTTCTACATTACTTTTGCCCTGTATTAAGCTACCACCTGCCTTACAGACCCATAATGACTATTTTTGATGGCCGCATAAGACAGGTTCTACCAGTACATTATTTCATAAGTAAAACAGCAGGCCTGATTTGTTGGCTCCTACAGGAGCTGACTCTGATCTGGGTCTACTCTGTGTGCAAAGGCATTTATATGGAGGAAAGAGTTAAGCATAAGTTAGGTAGACAAATGTCAAATAAATAAGGACTAAAAGACACAAAAACTGCTGGTACATAATGGTGTCAATGTATAATAGAATCCCACTCCACTTCTAGAAAATGGCCCGCCCCGGGGCTTATCGGTGTTTTAGCTCACTAGAGCACACAGTGCTCAAGGTGAGCTATTGTGATACCCTGTGTCCGGCGTCCGTCTGTCTGTCCGTCAACAATTTCAAACGACTTCTCTGAAACCGACTGCCCAATTGTAACCAAACTTGGTCAGATACATACTGTGGGTGTGTGCTTCAAAAGTTGTTAAAAGATAGTGGGTGGGGCCATTGGTCTTGTTGCCATGGCAACTGTACACAATATCTAGAAAAATCTTCTTCTCCAGAATGACTTGTCCGATTTGAATATAGTTTTCACCAAAATGTTTCTCAGTTGATAGACTTTAAAAGTTGTTAAAAGAATTTTGATCCGGCAAAAAACAAGGCCCGCCAGAAGGCGTGGTCATTTTTTCCATATATGGTAATATGGAATTTTTCATAGGAAAATATTTAAAAAATCTTCTTCTCTGAAACTGTAAAGCCTAGACCTTTGATATTTGGTATGTAGCATGATCTTATGGTCCTCTACAAAGATTGTTCAAATTATGACTCCCGGGCCAAAAATGGCCCCGCCCAAGGGCTTATCAGTTTTTAGCTCACCAGAGCACAGGGTGAGCTTTTGTGATCACCTGATGTCCGTCGTCTGTTGGCGTGCGTCGTCCGACTCGTTCGTCGTCAACAATTTGAACCTTTAAAGTTCTTCTCCTCTGAATCTACAGGGGTCTCAGCTTTCATCTTTGGTGCATAGCATCATCTGTAGGTCCTCTACAAAATCTGTATAAATTATGCCCCTGGGGTCAAAATTGGCCCTGCCCCAGGGGTTTTCAGTTTTCAATAGAAACATATAGTGAAAACTTTGAACATCATATCCTCTTAAACTAGAAGGTCCCCAGCTTTCATATTTGGCACATAGCTTCAACTTCAGGGCTTCTACAAAAGTTATATAAATTATGCCCCTATGGGTCAAAATTGGTCCCACCCCAGGGATTGCCAGTTTTTTGTAGCTGACTGCTTAAACAGCCCATGGGATCACTAGTTATGCATAGGAAAAACTTTAAAAATATTCTTGTCAGAAACTACATGTCCCAGAGCTTAGATATTTGGTGTATAGATTTACTTAGCATAACTTTATGAGTTTTATAAGTATCATAGTTCTGGGGTTAAAATTGGCCCTGCCCTGTGTGTATAGACTTCTTTACATCAGAAACTACAGTCTAAAGTTTTCTCCTTAATATCATCAGCCTCAGCTGAGACCAGCCAGTGGGAGTTCTTATATAATCACCCTTAGCCTGATCAGTAGAGTAGAAATTGTGTTTAGACAAATAATACAAACTCATTTAAGATTGAGAAAACTGTGGATAATTCTGTTTATTTTAATTCTAATAATGTTTTTGTCTGCAGCATATTCATAAGTTATCCTAACTACACACTTTCTTTCTAAGTTTTTCAGAAGTTCAGTCTCATTGACAAACAGTTTGGATATCAGATCAGGCACCACATTATGTTGACCCTGATCTGGATCCAAACTGTTTGCATAGGTCATTAGTGGTGGGAGAATCCGCCTTTAGCATCCAAAGAATTAATACAAGTTCCAGTGGTCTATGCTCTATCCATTCTTTCACTACATTCTTTCAGCATCATGATCAGGTCCTCTACAAAAGTTATATAAATTGTGTCCCTGGGGTGAAAATTGGCACCGCCCCTTGGGTGTTAAGTTTTCAATAGAAACATATAGTGAAAACTATGAAAATCTTCTCCTCTGATTGTCTGGTGAGCGATGTCAGGGCCATTCTGGCCCTCTTGTTCATAGGAAAATCTTTAAAAATCTTCTTCTCTCAAACTGTAAGGCCTAGACCTTTGATATTTGGTATGTAGCATGATCTTATGGTCCTCAACAAAGATTGTTCAAATTATGACCCCGGGCCAAAAATGGCCCCGCCCAAGGGCTTATCAGTTTTTCATAGGAAAATATTTAAAAATCTTCTTCTCTCAAACTGTAAGGCCTAGTCCTTTGATATTTGGTATGTAGCATGATCGTATGGTCCTCTACAAAGATTGTTCAAATTATGACCCCAGGGCCTAAAATGGCCCCGCCCAAGAGCTTATCAGTTTTTCATAGGAAAATCTTTAAAAATCTTCTTCTCTCAAACTGTAAGGCCTAGACCTTTGATATTTGGTATGTAGCATGATCTTATGGTCCTTAACAAAGATTGTTCAAATTATGACCCCGGGCCAAAAATGGCTTCGTCCAAGGGCTTATCAGTTTTTCATAGGAAAATCTTTAAAAATCTTCTCCTCCAAAACTGTTAGGTCTAGACCTTTGATATTTGGTATGTAGCATCATATAATGGTTTTCTACCAAGATTGTTCAAATTATGACCAGGTGAGCGATTAAGGGTCATCATGGCTCTCTTGTTCCAGATTAATACTTTTTCAGGCCTTTGTAAACAGAGTAGACTCAGATCAGATGACTCCTATTGCTCCGGATGCCATCTGATCAGGGTCTGCTCTGTTTGCTTATAAATTACAATAGATCTGACTCGAAGGTTTCTTCCAATACCAAAAACTCATGTTTACTTATACCTCTATAAACTTCAGCTTATAAATATCCATTATGTTGTTATTTCTTACATGAATAATGAACGGAGAAAGGTTTAAAGCCGGACTGTCAGCTAAAAGGTTCATCACAAATTATCACATTGCATGGTAGAAGTTTGTATCAGCAAGGAGCACTAGTTATCTCTATACAATCTTTATGCCCTAATTAGTTGGACACCTAATCTCCCCTAAGCTGAAAATTAACTGTTACTCCATAAATACGCTTTTGCAAACAGAGTATACCCAGATCAGACGGCCCCTGGAACAGCCACCTGATCAGTGTCTGCTGAGACATCAATATTCATGGAGTAAAGGGATAAATCAGTTTGACACT
The DNA here is from genome assembly GCA_963576725.1 of Azorinus chamasolen. Taxonomy (NCBI): domain Eukaryota; kingdom Metazoa; phylum Mollusca; class Bivalvia; order Cardiida; family Solecurtidae; genus Azorinus; species Azorinus chamasolen. The sequence goes on from OY755239.1 coordinate 75,724,060, forward strand.
GTGATCTTTTGAGTTAGACTGACATAGTCACAAATGATGTAGATCCTGATCAAACTGCTCCCTCAGGAATAGGTGGATCTGAGTCTGCACAGTTTGCCTAAGGTTGTCTGTCAGAATTTTATGGGTACACGGCCGTACACGCACATACAAACAGAAGGTGTTGGCGAACAATGTCAAATACTATGTTTCTGGACAGTCTAAGAGCTAAATTATTTCATTTCAGTATGAAAGGATAGTGTAGACCCAGATCAGATCTCAGGCCATTGACTCTGTTGGAGCCTTCTTATTATAATTAGTCATCCTCTGTGTACCAGCATGGATTCTCTGCTGTTGCCACAGCAATAAATTCCTCGCTGATATTTTTAATGCAAGAATAAACAAAAAAGTTATCGTTTGCCGATGTGTGGCAAGTTATATCTGAGAGTCTTGCATGAATATTCACCAGGTGAAGGCAGGTTAAAGGTCTTGGCATCTATTACACTCCCTTTGCAGTTGCTTTGTCACCTGATATGTTTAATTTAATGACTGTCAGATAAAAGCTCAGTAAACTGTTGTGAAATGGATTTGTAAACTTGGTCTTTTATGAGTCACTTTGGTTGTTAGCTTGTTTTATCGGTTTATCAAGTCACATTACTGGCTTGATTGAGGGATACAAATATTTACCAAGTGAAATGTCAGTGTGAATGTTATGCTAGCTAGTGTAGGCATAAGTTGCAATAAAAATGATAACATGAACAGGCTGTTGGCTAGACTGAATATTAGTCTGCCAGAATACATTGCATTATTGCCAAAAAGTTAGATTAAGATAAAAAAAAAGAAAAAAAAAAGAAGATAAATGGCATTCACTATTTCCAAAGTATGGATTTTTAGCTCACCAGAGCACTTTTGTGCTCAGGGTGAGCTTTTGTGATCGCCTGATGTCAGTTGTGCGTCGTCGGGAGTCAACAATTTCAACCTTTAAAAATCTTCTCCTCTGAATCTACAAGGTTCTCAGCTTTCATCTTTGGTACATAACATCATCTGTAGGTCCTCTACAAAAGTTATATAAATTATGCCCCTGGGGTCAAAATTGGCCCTGCCCCAGGGATGTTTTCAATAGAAACATATAGTGAAAACTTTGAAATTCTTCTCCTGAAACTAGAAGGTTCTCAGCTTTCATATTTGGCACATAGCTTCAACTTCAGGTCTTCTACAAAGTTATATAAATTATGCCCCTAGGGTCAAAATTGGTCCCACCCCAGGGATTGCCAGTTTTTTTGTAGCTGACTGCTTAAACAGCCCATGGGATCACTAGTTATGCATAGGAAAAACTTTAAAAACCTTCTTGTCAAAAACTACATGTCCCCGAGTTTAGATATATTTGTTGTATATATTTACTTAGCATACCTTTATGAGTTTTGTTAATATCATAGTTCTGGGGTCATACATTACTTCAAACTTAGCATGCATGTGCAACTTAATTATTGAGGAAACATTTTTAGGGGCGACTTATTACGGTCAAGGTCATATATCAAGGCCAAATTACGGGTCAAATTATTGGCGATAATCAGGAGCATAAGCAAACAGAACAGACCCTGACCAGATGACTCCTGTATATCTTAACCCTTTCCTCCATAGGCTAATGAAGATTGACATCAGATAAAAGGTTGAATATCCATGGAAGAAATAATGACATTATGAATATCAATTAGCTGAAATTGTATAATGGCATAATTATGTGCACATACATTTTTGGTGGTTTATTCCCATTTCGTCTACTTCCCATTTCTTCCCATTTCGTCTACTGTAATTCGTTCCCATTTCGTCTACTCTAAAATTTTACCCTGTTCCCATTTCGTCTACTGTTATAATTAAGTTACATTTACTCAGTTATTTTATTAATTTCGTACAAGATTCAGATATTTTAGGACTTTTTAATGCGTTGTCATAATTTTTATACTTTCCTTTAATATTTAAGATGCTTTTTTGGGCAGCAGACTTAATCCACAGTAGTATTTTTAGCTCACCAGAGCACAAAGTGCTCAGGGTGAGCTTTTGTGATCGCCAGATGTCTGTCGTCCGTCGGCGTGCGTCGTGCGTCGTCCGTCGTCGGGCGTCAACAATTTGAACCTTTAAAAATCTTCTCCTCTGAATCTACAGGGTTCTCAGCTTTCATCTTTGGTACATAGCATCACCTATAGGTCCTCTACAAAAGTTATATAAATTATACCCCTGGGGTCAAAATTGGCCCTGCCCCAGGGGTTTTCAGTTTTCAATAGAAACATATAGTGAAAACTTTGAACATCATCTCCTCTAAAACTAGAAGGTCCTCAGCTTTCATATTTGGCACATAGCTTCAACTTCAGGGTTTCTACAAAAGTTATATAAATTATGCCCCTAGGATAAAAATTGGTCCCACCCCAGGGATTAACAGTTTTTTGTAGCCAGAAATTACATTCTAAAGGTTTCTCCTTAATATCACTCTTAGCTGACCTGACTGAGACCAGTCAGAGGGATTTCTTATATAATCACCCTTAGCCTGATCAGTAGAGTAGAAATTGTGTTTAGACAAATAACACACACTCATTTAAGATTGAGAAAACTGTGGATAATTCTCAAAATGCAGAATACTCTTAAAGCTTTTTTCCATACCTATGCCCTGCATTAAGCTACCAGCTATCAATATAGAGCATATCTGTTGTGAATTTCAGATTAACTCTTTGCATGCTGGGTAATTTTGTGATCTGCTAAATTGTTGTCTGCAGCATATTCACAAGTTATCCTAACTATACACTTTCTTTCTGAGTTTTTCAGAAGTAAACAATTTGGATATCAGATCAGGCACCACATTATGTTGGCCCTGATCTGGATCCAAACTGTTTGCATAGGTCATTAGTGGTGGGAGAATCCGCCTTTAGCATCCAAAGAATTAATACAAGTTCCAGTGGTCTATCCCACTACACACTTTCTTTCTAAGTTTTTCAGAAATTCAGTCTCATTTACAAACAATTTGGATATCAGATCAGGCCCCACATTATGTGGGGCCTGATCTGGATCCAAACTGTTTGCATAGGTCATTAAAGGTGGGAGAATCCGCCTCTAGCATCCAAAGAATACAAGTTCCAGTGGTCTAATGCTCTATCCATTCTTTCACTACATTCTTTTAGCATCATGTTCAGGTCCTCTACAAAAGTTATATAGATTGTGTCCCTGGGGTCAAAATTGGCACCGCCCCTGGGGTGTTAAGTTTTCAATAGAAACATATAGTGAAAACTTTGAAAATCTTCTCCTGATTGTCTGGTGAGCGATGTCAGGGCCATTCTGGCCCTCTTGTTTACACCTATCACTGTTAGGGGGCCATTGCATAATCATGTTTTCTTAAGAATTACCATGAATTATAGCAGTTGGGCCATTGCATAATCATGTTTTCACAGTTTTCTTAAGCATTACCATGAGTTACATCAGTTGGGTTTGGACCCAGATCAAAAGTTTAGATGATGATCATTTTCCTTGATTGGCTGAAGTGGTTTCTTGTTTTTTTTCTTGTTTTGGGTTTTGATCCAGATCAATAATATGGGTCAAGATCAACCAAAACATTATGTACAACTTGATATTAAAAAGTCCTCAAATGCATGAATTTTGCGTGCTGTGAAGATAATATAATATTGATCAAAGACATAAAAATATAAGTTCATGGCAGTAGACATGAAAAATATAAGCAGTAGACGAAATGGGAAAGGGTGTAAAATTAGGAGTAGACGAAATGGGAACAAAAGCCAAAATAGTAGACGAAATGGGAGGAAGTAGAAGTAGACGAAATGGGAAGTTACCATTTTTGGTATTGGTAGAAATTTAAGAGTCAAATTGATTATAATTTAATATGCAAACGAAGCAGATCCTGATCAAACAGTAATTTCTATAGGAGCCATCTGATCTGGGTCTACTGGGATTGCAAAGGCGTGAAAAAGCGTTGTTTTGAGGGAAAGGGTTAAGACAGATTTTACTGTAATAGATTTATCCAGGATTTGTATTAGTGTATTAGGGAGATAGGGGCTTAAACATAGTTAACCCTTTACCTGATGAATATTTATATCAGCAATAATGGCATCATCAATATGAAATGGCATCCTGAACAAGAGACATTTTAACAATTGCAGAAACTGAAGAGTCATAATTATCTAGATTATTCAATAAACAAATAGAACAGTCCTAATTAGGAGCCGATTGATCTGGGTCTACCCTGTTTGCAAAGGCGTGAAATGTGTCTTTGTCAGGTAAAGGGTTAACCGTTTACATTTCTCCTTTATGTGAAACCTCTCAACATTCCTGTCTATACACAAGTCTGCACTTATATACGGGTTTAATCTACTCTTTAATCATCATTCGTTGGCAGTCAGACTGAATGAGATATTTTTTGAGTTGTTTTATTTGGCTAAACACTTCATGCATCCAATACTGAATTACCTAACTAAACTACATTAATTTTATTAGCTGATAACACCACATAAATAAGCCCTCGGCCTTTAGTCCGCCATTCCTTGTATAGACAGGTATTACATTGATCATTTCAGATAAAAGGGGTAGACAGAGACAGACTGTTTTGTTGACTAGTATCATTCTGTATGATTAGTAATAGTTGGGGCCAGAAATCTTAGTAACCCCGGTCCCCACCCTGAAACAAATTAATTAAGACAACAATAAAATAAGCAGTTCAAGAGAATGAGACTGCCATAAGCATGCTAAGGGCTGGTATATGACTGCAGGGCAGGTGAACAGCTATGAAATGCTGTGTCAATTTGTTTGATGAATAGCTCGTTTGTTGTTAAAATCCTTTAACCTTTGTAATGCTGAAATTTCCATGTAGTATGTCATTGAATAGATGTAACAGTACAATTCATTCAGTATGAAATTATTGAATTTGTTTTTAATGACAAACTGGAGATTCTGATCAGAGAACTCCTGGTGCAGAGCTCTTTGGTCAGGGTTTACACTTTTTACACTTGCCAGTCCACTTGTTTATCTGCATACGAAGGGTACACCATTAATACTGTATGAGTGAAGTCATGATACACATTTGCAAATAACCCATAACTTCATGAATATTCATGTAAGAGATAAACCCATAACTTCATGAATATTCATGTAAGAGATAACCCATAACTTCAATAACCCATAACTTCATGAATATTCATGATTCTAGGACATTTGCCCCCCGGACCTTTGCCCCCCCGAACTTTGCCCCCCCATTTCGGCATGGGCGGACATTTGCCCCCCGTGTTTTAGCTAGGGCGGACATTTGCCCCCCCCCCCCCCCCCGGTGACTTGCCCCCTCCTTTTCCATGGGCGGACATTTGCCCCCCGGTGTTTCACTAGGGCGGACATTTGCCCCCCCCGGTGTTTCCACTAGGGCGGACATTTGCCCCCCCTAGATTTGCCCCCTCCCCGGGATCTACTGTCCCCTACCTCCTTATACATTACAAATGTCCCCTAGCTCCTTATACATTACAAATATCGTTATATTAACTTAACATTGTCCTCATATATATACGTGTTTACACGGACTTGCTAACCGAGTAAATCCAGATTAGAGGCTCCTATAAGAGCCGTTTGATCAGTGTTTGCTCTGTTTGCGAATTTAATCTGTTTTTCTAAAAACCGATAGGCATCGTTTTTTATTTATCGTGTGTACTTTCCATGATTTGTTTATTTGTCAATCACATCCAAGTGCTTAAGTGCTTTACGCATTCGTAAAGCGCTTACGTGATTCCACAAAAATGAATGGGAACATATTTACGTACGCACCGTTTAATAGCATAGAAATTGTCGATAAATTCAGAGTTAATCGAGTATGATGACCTTCAAGCTATCAGTAAGCAAACACAGAAAAGGCGAACCAGAAAGGGTTATTTTGTGATCTAGATCTATCTGTAAGCATTTGTCAGTAATAAGAGATAAGAATTTACTCCTTTCCATTGTCTTTTCACGCATTTCACACATTTGAAAACTAGTAGACCCAGATCAGTCGGCTCATACCGGTGCGATGGTACACTGGTTATTTTCGACATGATATGGATCTGAATTTATGGTCTTTAATGAAAAACATTATTTGATACGTTTTCATAATATAGAAATATTGACGTTAATCCTGTTTGCATGAATATGGACCAGGAAAAGGGTAAATAAATATTCTGCAATAAATCTAAATAAATGTCCGCCCTAGTGGAAACGCCGGGGGGGGGGGCAAATGTCCGCCCTAGTGGAAACACCGGGGGGCAAATATCCGCCCATGTAAAAGGAGGGGGGCAAGTCACGGGGGGGCAAATGTCCGCCCTAGCTGAAACACGGGGGGGGCAAATGTCCGCCCATGCCGAAATGGGGGGCAAAGATAGGGGGGGCAAATGTCCGGGGGGGGGGCAAATGTCCGTAAACCAATATTCATGTAAGAGATAATGACATGATGAATATCTATTAAATGAATTTTTATAATGGCTCTATGGACAAGGAACGTTAACTGGAAACAGATGTGTGTTATTTCAGTAGCACTTTCCCATTCGATCCTGATCAGATGGCTCTTACAGGAGTAGTCTGATCCAGCTGGGTCTACTCTTTTTGCAAAGGCATTCATGGAGTAAAGAGTTTAAGAAAAGACACAACTTAATCAGCAATTAGTCAGCAGAAAGTAAAAACAGCCTGCTTTTAACCATTTACTTGATAAATATTCATTTAAGAAATAATGACTCCATGAATATTGATTAGCGGATTTTTATACGCCCACCTAATAAAGGTGGTCGTATATTGTCGTGGCCCTGTCCGTCCGTCCGTCCGTTCGTTCGTTCGTTCGTTCGTTCGTTCGTTCGTTCGTCCGTCAACATTTTGTTAGTCCGCTGTTTTCTGGGAAAACTATTTGACAGATATTATTGAAACTTCACACAAATGTTAAATGCATCAAGATCTGAAGCTGAGTTGATTCTGAGGTTCATTTGATTTTTCATTTCAGAGTTATGGCCCTTGTCCTTAAAAAATATGCAAATAGTTGTCCGCTGTTTTCTGGGAAAACTATTTGAGATATATTAATGAAACTTCACACAAATATGTAATGCATCAAGATCTGAAGCTGAGTCGATTCTGAGGTTCATTTGATTTGTCGTTTTGGAGTTATGGCTCTTTTACTTAAAAAATAATGCAAATACATGCAAATAGTTTGTCCGCTGTTTTCTGGGAAAACTATTTGAGAGATATTAATGAAACTTCACACAAATGTTTAATGCATCAAGATCTGAAGCTGAGTTGATTCTGAGGTTCATTTGATTTTTCATTTCAGAGTTATGGCCCTTGTTCTTAAAAAATATGCAAATAGTTTGTCCGCTGTTTTCTGGGAAAACTATTAGAGAGATATTAATGAAACTTCACACAAATATTTAATGCATCAAGATCTGAAACTGAATCGATTCTGGGGATCATTTGATTTTTCGTTTCAGAGTTATGGCCCTTGTCCTTGAAAAATAATGCAAATAGTTTGTCCGCTGTTTTCTGGGAAAACTATTAGAGAGATATTAATGAAACTTCACACAAATGTTTAATGCATCAAGATCAGAGGCTGAGTTGATTCTGAGGTTCATTTGATTTTTTATTTCAGAGTTATGGCCCTTGTCCTTAAAAAATAATGCAAATAGTTTGTCTGCTGTTTTCTGGGAAAACTGTTTGAGAGATATTAATGAAACTTCACAAAAATGTTTAATGCATCAAGATCTGATGCTGAGTCGATTTTGAGATTTATTTGATTTTTCGTTTTGGAGTTATTGCCCTTTTACTTAATTTTTTTTTACAAATATATGCATATAGTTTGTCCGCTGTTTTCTGGCAAAACTGTTTGACAGATATTAATGAAACTTCATACACATGTTTAATGCATCAAGACCTGAAGCTAAGTCGATTCGGAGGATCATTTGATTTGTTGTTTCGGAGTTATGGCCCTTGCACTTAACTCTATTGCAAATCTATGCAAATATGAGGATGGCCATAACTTTTTCATTTGAAATGATATTTACTTCAATTTTTTTATATGGTTAAACCTTAATGTGAATTTTCACATGTATTGCGGGGGTTTTGATATGTTATTTTATTCTAAAGTTATGGTCCTTGAACTTCTTCTGTTCGTTGCTTTGTTAGTCGGTAAACTTTTAGTTTGTCTGTTGTTTTCTGGGAAAACTATTAAAATGATATAAATGAAACTTAACACAAATGTTTTAAGCAACAAAATTTGAAGCTTATTTTATTTTGAGGTTCATTCAGTTTGTCTTTACAGAGTTATGGCCGTTGCACTTTTCAAAATTCTGCAAAAATGAGGATTAGCTGTAACTTTTTTATTTAATAAGATATTCACTTCATTTTTTGAAAAAATAGTATAACCTTAATATGGAAATCAAGATCTGAAGCACAGATTAGAAAATGTCAACACTTATAAGGCATATTGAATCAGAGAAAGTTTGCAAGTGGGCGTATTATGTACCGTATGCGGTACTCTTGTTTATACAGGTATATGGACACGAGATATTTTGGTATTGGCAGAATGTGTAGTTTCACAAGCAAACAGAGCAGACCCAGATCTGATGACTTTTAACAGAAGCCATATGATTTGGGTCTCTTTTGCAAAGGCAGTGAAATGCATGAAAAAATGTTTGTAACTATGAGTTAACACTTTACTCCATAAAATATCGCCTTTTAGCTCAGCAAATTTAAGTCTCAGCTCTATTTGTTTATTGAATAATCTAGATAGGATTCTTCAGTTTCTGCCATGTTAAAATATCCCTTGTTTTCAGCTAATGAATATTCAAGATATCATTATTTTTTAAATGAATATTTAACAGGGAAAGAGTTAAAGGATTACCATGGATTAGTGGATTGCTTAGTGTGCTTAAGCCAACCTGTTAAATGAGGTGACTGGCATTAGCAAATAGTGTAGACCCTGATTAGAGGACTCCTAGAGGAATCATCGGATCTGGGTCTGCACTTTTTGGCTTTTGAAAGTCTTCTCAATAAAATTTATCCATTTAACCCCAAATTGACACTACTATAGAATAACAATGGATCATTCTAAATATCGCCACCTAAAGGAGAAAGACACAACATAAAGGGTAACTTAAGTGTATCAAACACAAAATTAATGAGATCCGAAGAGATTTTAAACTGATGCAGAGATTTACCCTATTTGTGTAAGAATAAAGACATCATGAATATTAATATACTATCTAATATGTCATTACCTCTTACATGAATATTCAACAAGCAAAGGGTTAAATCAGTATTGACCCAGTTCAGCTTCCACATTATGTGGTATCTGATCATAAGTAACAGTGCTAACATTGATCACAGTTAATTCAGTGGGTGGTCTAATTATATTTCTGTGAGAAACACTACGTTTGCTGGTACTCATTGGAATGGTCTCCCAGGTCAGTCTATGCCTTCTAATGAATACTGCAGCAAACTCTCCGAGGTCAGTCTATGCCTTCTAATGAATACTGCAGCAAACTCTCCGAGGTCAGTCTATGCCTTCTTATGAGTACTGCAGCAAACTCTCCCAGGTCAGTCTATGCCTTCTTATGAGTACTGCAGCAAACTCTCCCAGGTCAGTCTATGCCTTCTAATGAGTACTGCAGCAAACTCTCCCTGGTCACTCTATTTTTAGCTCACCAGAGCATTTTTGTGCTCAGGGTGAGCTTTTGTGATAGCCTGATGTGCGTCGGGCGTCAACAATTTCAACCTTTAAAAATCTTCTCCTCTGAATCTACAAGGTTCTCAGCTTTCATCTTTGGTACATAGCATCATCTGTAGGTCCTCTACAAAAGTTATATAAATTATGCCCCTGGGGTCAAAATTGGCCCCGCCCCAGGGGTGTTCAGTTTTCAATAGAAACATTTAGTGAAAACTTTGAAATTCTTCTCCTCTGATACTAGAAGGTTCTCAGCTTTCATAATTGGCACAAAGAATCATGTTTAGGTCCTCTTCAAAAGTTATATTATAATATATATTAGGCCCTGGGGTCAAAATTAGCCCCGCCCCAGGGGTTGGTAGTTCTCAATAGAAACATATACATGTAGTGAACTTTGAAAATCTTCTCCTTTTAATTAAACTGGATGGTTCATAGCTTTCATATTTGGCACAATTAGCATCATGTTCAGGTCTTCTACAAAAGTTATATAAATCATGCCCCTAGGGTCAAAATTGGCCACACCCCAGGGGTAGCAAGTTTTTCAAAGCTGACTTACAAGTGGCTATTTATAGACATGTACTGGTGTCTATTTTTAGCATACATTTAAAGGTAGGTTATCTCCCTTTGCCCTCTTTTTTAGCTCACCAGAGCACTTTTGTGCTCAGGGTGAGCTTTTGTGATCACCTGATGTCCGTCGTCGTCCGTCATCGGGCGTCAACAATTTCAACCTTTAAAAATCTCCTCTGAATCTACAGGGTTCTCAGCTTTCATCTTTGGTACATAGCATCATCTGTTACTAAGGTCCTCTACAAAAGTTATATAAATTATGCCCCTGGGGTCAAAATTGGCCCTGCCCCAGGGGTTTTCAGTTTTCAATAGAAACATATAGTGAAAACTTTGAAATTCTTCTCTCCTCAAACTAGAAGGTTCTCAGCTTTCATATTTGGCACATAGCTTCAACTTCAGGTCTTCTACAAAAGTTATATAAATTATGCCCCTAGGTTCAAAATTGGCCCCACCCCAGGGATTGACATTTTTTTTTAGCTGACTGCATAAACAGCCCATGGGATCACTATATATGCATAGGAAAAACTTTGAAACTCTTCTTGTCAAAACTACATGTCCCAGAGCTTAGATATTTGTTGTATAGATTAACTTAGCATGCCTTTATGAGTTTTGTTAATATCATAGTTCTGAGGTTAAAATTGGCCCTGCCCTGTGTATATACAATTTTTCACATCTACAGTCTAAAGGTTCTACAGGTTAAAGTTTTCCTAATCCAGTGCTCTGATAGGACTCGCTGGCCAGAGTGTATTGGTAATCACCCTTAGCCTGATCAGTAGAGTAGAAATTGTGTTTAGACAAATTACACACACTCATTTTAGATTGAGAGAACTTTGTGGATAATACTCAAAATGCAGAAAGCTCTTAAAGCTTTTTTCCATATCTATGCCCTGCATTAAGCTGCCAGCTATCAATATATATCCCATAACTGTATCTGCTGTGAAGTTCAGCTTAATACAAATTCAAGTGTTCTATTGCATCTTGGAGAGCAGTGTCTATTTTTAGCTGGCTATTTTAAGCATACATCTCCCTTTCACACTTTTTGATTACAACTGGATTGCCTCCCTTCTGGATAATGGCAGTTGCAAATTAGATCCGACCTGTAAATAGAACAATTAACCCTTTACTCCATAAATATGCATTTCTACACCTTTGCAAACAGAGTAGACCCAGATCAGATGGCTCATGTAGTAGCCATCTGATCAATCTGCTGTATTTGATTATGATATAATATAGTGCAAATTGCATTAAATTATTTTTATTTTGTGTACAATATACATGCGCTTATAATATGTTTACTTAAGCCTTTCCCTCATATAAATGACTTTTCATGCATTTGCAAACAGAACAGACCAAATCAGACGGCTCCTATAGCAGCTGTCTGATCAGGGTCTGATCTGTTTGTCAAATGGAATTTGAAATGTATTTCTTTACTTTCTAAAATGGCTATACTGTCCCACTTTCCATATTTCATTACAACTATTTTGTCCATGAATATTCACTAGGTATTGAAATTTTGAATAAACATAGAACAGGGGAAGGGTTAAAAGTACATCAATCTTAAGATAAGATATGAATAATAATATGAACTCATGAAGATGTAATGAAAATATCTGAAATTTTGAACATAAGTATAGATTAATTTATTCTTTCTGAATTAAAATTTGCCCCACCCCAGGGCCGGCTAGTTTACTATAGAAACATATAGTGAAATCTTTGAAAATCTTCTCTCCTGATCGTCTGGTGAGCGATGTCAGGGCCATTCTGGCCCTCTTGTTTGATAACTGGATTGCCTCCCTTGTTGGTAGTAAATCTGCAGTTATATTGCAGACCCAAACAAAGAAAATTTAACCCTTTACTCCTTAAATATGCCTTTCTACACCTTTGCAAACAGAGTAGAATCAGATCAGATGGCTCATGTTGTAGCCATCTGATCAATCTGCTGTTTGCTTATGATATAATATAGTGCAAATTGCATTACATTATTTTCATTTTGTGTACAATATACTTATAATATGTTTACTAACCCTTTCCCTCATGTTAACACCTTTTCACACATTTGCAAACAGAGCAGACCCAGATCAGATGGCTCCTATAGCAGCTGTCTGATCAGGGTCTGCTCTGTTTGTCAATGGAATTTGAAAGATGTTTCTTTACTTTCTAAAATGACTACTCTGTCCCACCTTCCATATCAATATAACTATTTTGTCCATGAATATTCAGTAGGTATTTAAATTTTGATTAAAAATAGAACAGGGGAAACGTTGAAAATAAATTAAGATATGAATAATAATAACTCATGAAGGTGTAATGAAAATATCTGAAATTTTGAATATAAGTACATGTATAGATTAATTTATTCTTTCTAAAATTCAACAAATTTGCCCAGGGAGAGGGTATACATACTTTTGTACATGCCCTTCTTTAGATTTGCATTGTTATATGTTTTCATTTACATTTTCTTAAAATTTCTTTACTTGAGGTCCTCTACAAAAGTTACATAAATTATGCCCCTTGGGTCAAAATTGACCCTCGCCAGGGCTGGCTATATTTTCTATAGAAACACATAGTGAAAACTTTGAAAATTTTCTCCTCTGATTGTCTGGTGAGCGATGTCAGGGCCTTTCAGGCCCTCTTGTTTCTAATGAATACTGCAGCAAACTCTCTGAGGTCACTCTATGCCTTCTTATGAGTACTGCAGCAAACCCTCCCAGGTCACTCTATGCCTTCTAATGAGTACTGCAGCAAACTCTCCCAGGTCACTCTATGCCTTCTTATGAGTACTGCAGCAAACTCTCCCAGGTCACTCTATGCCTTCTTATGAGTACTGCAGCAAACTCTCCCAGGTCACTCTATGCCTTCTTATGAGTACTGCAGCAAACTCTCCCAGGTCACTCTATGCCTTCTTATGAGTACTGCAGCAAACTCTCCCAGGTCACTCTATGCCTTCTTATGAGTACTGCAGCAAACTCTCCCAGGTCAGTCTATGCCTTCTTATGAGTACTGCAGCAAACTCTCCCAGGTCAGTCTATACTGCAGCAAACTCCCAGGTCAGTCTACTTCTAATGAGTACTGCAGCAAACTAGAGCTGTGAAGAGAGATAACAGATTTGGATTTAACAATACACCTTATCTACAGATATTCAGTATCAAGACTAGGCATAGCCAAAGAAGTTTCCTTGATAATGTTATCTGTAACCTTAACCCTCTCCTTCATGAGATACAAAAGCCTTTTCATGACTTTGCAAACAGGATAGACCCAGATCTGATGGCTCCTGTAAAGATTGTGCTAATAAATTACAATCATTGTAAAGATTGAGCTAATAAATTACAAGATGTCATTATTTCTTAAATGGATATTAAACAGGGAAAGGGTTAATTCCGCTGAGTCAAGAATTACGGCTACTTAATGAATTGGCTCAGACATCAAGCAAGGCAATTTAAGTGCTTTCAAAAGCAAGTCTATTGAATTCAAATGTTTTTGCAAATTCACACCTAGTTTGATGTTGTTTGAAAATGGGCTGTATACTTATGTTACAGTTGAACAACATTCCCTACAAAAAAACCTCGATATTCACACCTTCCGCTCTGATCAATGGCTCTCATTTGAAGGTTTTTATTCCGGTTTTACGACTAGGTCTGTTGTAAAGAGCTTCATCTAATTCATAGGTAGAAACTTATAAACTGGAGTAAAACGTGGATCCTCTTTATGGCACTTTAATGGCACTTCGGAGTGATTTAAAGAGCACTTGTTATGATCGATTTTTTTCTTCTATAAAGCTATGTGTCTGCAGTAAATTTACCCAGTGTGTTTCATAGATTGAGCTTAGTGTTGATGAATGAGGGACAAACAGCAGTTAGAATGTAAATCATTTGCGATAAAGAAAATATTTGCTAGTCATGTATGAAGGGCTAGGGCTAGATGATGGTAGATAATGTGACCGTGTGTGGTGTATGTGTATTGAATTACATTGTAGAGGTAATGATAACCCAATACCTGATACATTCTCTTGAACACCTTTGCAATCAGAGTAGACTCAGATCAGACGGATCTTGTCTCCTTTAGCCATTAATCCTTTCCTTGTTGATAATTCATGTGACAGATATTTATTGACTGAATTGTTATAAAGGTATACTGTATGTACACATGAGTTTTTGGTATTGGTAGAAACATTAGAGAGAGAGATATTATAATTTCATAAGCAGACCTATTCAGATGTCTCCTACAATAGATGTCTGATCTGGGTCTACTCTGTTGGAAGATGCGTTAAAATGCCTTTGTATGAGGGAAAGGGTTAACACTTTCCTCCATAAATAGATGTATGCCTTTGAAAACAGAGTGGACCCAGTAGAAACTCTTGTAGGAGCCGTCTGATCAGGGTCTGCTCTGTTTGCATATATGATATTATATATAGATTACACATGGAATTCTATAGTTTCTGCCATGGCCAAAAGTTCCTATGTTCATGTACCGTAATAAAATTAATTTAATTAATATTCATGATGTAATTATTTCTTGTATGAATATTCATGGATGAAATGGTTAGGAATGAACAACAGATTTGTGAGCAGTGACAGAAAATATGTTTATTTCAAAATAATACTTGAGGGTTAACTTTTTAGCTCACCTGAGCAAAGCTCAGGGTGAGCTTTTGGGAGACTTGAATGTCCGTCGTCCGTCGTGCGTCGTGTGTCGTCAACAATTTGCTTGTGAACACTCTAGTGGTCACAATTGTAGTCTAATCTTCATGAAACTTGGTCAGAATGAATGTCTTGATAAAATCTCGGACGAGTTCGAAAGTGGGTCAAGTTGGGTTAAAAACTAGGTCACTAGGTCAAATAGTAGGAAAACCTTGTGAACCCTCTACAGGTCACATTTTTAGCCCAATTTTCATGAAACTTGGTCAGAATGATTGTCTTGATAAAATCTTGGAGAAGTTTGAAAAATGGGTTATGTTGGGTAAAAAACTAGGTCACTAGGTCAAACAGTAGAAAAACCTTGTGAACACTCTAGTAGTCACAATTTTAGTCCAATCTTCATGAAACTAGGTCAGAATGAATGTCTTAATAAAATCTCGGACGAGTTCGAAAGTGGGTCAAGTGGAGTTAAAAACTAGGTCACTAGGTCAAACAGTAGAAAAACCTTTTGAACACTCTAGTGGTCACAATTTCAGTCCAATTTTCATGAAACTTGGTCAGAATGAATGTCTTGATAAAATCTCGGACTAGTTCGAAAGTAGGTCAAGTGGAGTTAAAAACTAGGTCACTAGGTCAAACAGTAGAAAAACCTTGTGAACACTAGTGGTCACAATTTTAGTCCAATCTTTATAAAACTTAGTCATAATGATTGTCTTGATAAAATCTCAAACGAGTTTGAAAGTGGGTTATGTTGGGTTAAAAACTAGGTCACTAGGTCAAATAGTACGAAAACCTTGTGAACACCCTAGATGTCACATTTATAGCCAAATCTTCATGAAAATTGGTCAGAATGATTGTCCTAATAAAATCTTGGACAAGTTTGAAAGTGGGTTATGTGAGGTCAAAAAGTAGGTCACTGGGTCATATCTTAGAGAAATCTAGTTTACACTACAGTGGCCACATTTTTAGCCCAGTCTTCCTCAAACTTGCACAGAGTGTTTGTCTTGGTGATATCAAGGTTGATTGTGATCATGGGTTGGGTGGGAATAGAAAGTAGGTCACTAGGTCAAGTCTTAGAAAAATACTTTGGAGAGCACATTTTTAGCCCAATCTTCATTGGTCAGAATCATTGTCTTGATAAAATCAATATACTAAATCTTTGAAAATCTTGTTATGCAGAACCACTGCTCATGATCCACTGCTCATGATCCACTATCAACATTGTTCATATATTGTCCCTAAGTTCAATATTGACCCTACCCATGGGCTACCCTGCAAAAATCTTAAATCTATGGTAATCAGGTGAGCGATTAAGGGCCATCTTGGCCCTCTTGTTTACTTTACTAGGCTTTTATTTCAGCTGTTTCATACTTTCATATTCACTGTATCAGTTTGATATTGGTGTTGTGGTGTACATAGCTACACCTTTGTAATAAAAAGTTTCGTGTTTCATTCATTTTTTTCTCCAAGTATTCATTATTCCTACTTAATCCATTACTCCATGAATATTCATGCAAGAAATAATGACATAATATATTATTGATTTAGATAAAATGTTATGATAGCACATGGACACAGGAAGTTATGGCTTTGGCAGAAACTGAAGAATCATATCTATATTATATCGTAGCAAACAGAACCGACCCTGATCAGACAGCTCCTATAGCAGCCATCTGATCTGGGTCTACTCTGCTTGCAAAGGTGTAGAAAGGCGTATTTATGGGGTAAAAGGGTTAAGCTGTTCATATAAGAAACAGCATTTGAACACAGGATAAAATGTAGAATCGGATATCCTTTAATAAGCAATGGAATAAAGGGCTAAAAGCAGGTTGTTGAATGAAAGTGCATGCAATTGTGTAGACTTATAATATGTAATTATATATATATCGTTCTGTTTTATGCTTTCAGGTTAAATTGTGATTCCCCTACCAGTGAGTTTGAGTCAAGAACCCCAAAAGGCAGAGGAAAGCGAAGAGGGGCATCAAACACACCTGTTAATGACACAAGAACCCTGCGTAAAGGTCGTAGGGGCAGCACTTTTACAGCCCCACCAAGCCCAGCAAAGTCAGACATTTCCTCTTGTGGGGTCAAAAGAAAGGGCCGTCCACAGGACATTGATCTCCCATCAGCAGAGCAGCGATCATCCAAACGCTCCAGATCAGGATCTCAGGTTACAACCCCAAACTCAGAAACCCCACCCACAGATGCCCAGGGGTATATTGAGTGTCCCGAGCCAAACTGCAATAAGAAATATCGCCATGCCAATGGACTTAAATACCACCAATCACATGCACATTCAAGTTCAACATGTAGTTCGTTTGAAGATGCTAAAGAAATGGACACAGAAGATATACCCCTTAGTATTGTTAAGAACTCTGTTAAGAAAGAGAGAGAAAATAAGGGAAAAGATGTTGGTACAATTAAGAAAGATACAAATGCCAAAGACATTCAGTCAGGTTCTGATAAAGTGAACAAAGTGGATAGTAACAGTGCTTCACCAAAGAAAGGTGACAAAGACGATAAAGAAGCAAGTCATGATTTAAAAGATACCAGTGGTAAAAGTGATACAAAATGTGATAATTTGAATATGAATCCTTCAAAGAGGAAGGACAGTTGTAGTGTTGGTGGAAACATGGCTGTACCACAGAGTATACCTCCACCTAGCAGTACTAACACCAAGCCAGCCCTCCTCCAAAGTGGTCTTTCTAAATCAAACTCTTCAAGTAGTCTAGCTGTGTCGGCTAATTCTAGTCAAGCAAACAGCTCAGTGACAGTGTCAACTAGTCAATCATTGCCATCACCCTCATCTTCATTAGCCACATCAGCAGCAACGTTATCACCAGTCTCATCATCAGTGTCTCATTTAGATGCTTTCAAATCGGATAACAAACTAGTAGACATTAAGCCTAAAATCAGTGCAGATGTAAGAAAACCCAACAGACCAATTATCCCGGCCCCTGCCCCTCAGGTTCTTGCTAATGTGCAGGTGACACATTCTAATCTGTCCCCTGTTATGTCTCATGCACAAATGTCGCCCCAACTGAAGCCCATTCAGCCTAAGCCCACCATAATGGGTGAGAGACAGAATATCAACCCAGCATTGGCAGATTTCAACAAGGACAGAAAGAAAGTGCAAAAGAAAAAGACAAAAGACGGTGTTCAAAATGGAAATGTTAATCATAATAATCCTAGAATAGAACAACCTACAATAAAGTTAGAAAGAACTGGGGTGATTAAAACAAATCCTATGCCAAACACAAAGCAACAGACAGACACTAACAAGAAAGAGAACAGTGGTGCTAAGGACAGTTCTAGACATTCTAATGACTCGCAAAGATCTCAAAACCTAGGTTCTCATTCTCATAAGAATGCTGAGTTACATTCCAGAGTGAATCAAAATCCAAACCTGTTAAAAGTAGGGTCCCCCCTTCAGGTGAACACCCCAGACAATCATAAGAACACAGTGAATGATGATGTGCAAAGTCCCGCGTATTCTGATATCTCGGATGCCAACGAGTCAGCATCACCAGCAGCTCCATCTGATGGCAGCCCACAAAAACAAAAGGAAGACACTTCTGCAAGGAAAGAAGAGAAACAAGCTGAGTCTAATCCCTCACCACAGTCAGAGGGTCCGATGCCTCACTATGGTATGTACCAGTACTACAACCAATCACCTTACAGCATGAATAACATGTCCCCAGGGCAGAAAAGTTCTAGTTCCTCAGGAAATCCTCCAACACCAGGTGGTAATCAAAATCAGAACAAACCAACTAAGCCTAATGCTTCAGAGGAAAAGAAAACTCACCAACAACAGCAAAGTGAGGCCACTAGAAATAGTGATAAAAAACCAGAAGAAAAAGATGGAAACAGACCCAAAATTCCTGGTCCCCATGGCCCTCCTGGGCATCCCCCAAGTAACTTGTCCCCACAGCAAATGCATGAGTACCAGATGCAGCAGAACTGGTACCAACAAAACATGATGTACATCCAATCACTGCCTCCACAAGTGCAGTATCAGTATATGGCCAATGGCTGGTACCCGCAGATGGACAGAGCCTTCATGCAGCAAATGATGGAGGAGCATCGCAGGGCACATGGAGAAGCAGCAAGGAGTGACAGAGAAGGGGGTTCTGGTGGCCCTGGCTCTTCAGAGGCAAATCAACAAGGAGGTCCAAGACCTGGAGACTCAAATAGGGGTCCAGATGGAAAAGGCATGCCTGGTGGTCCAAGGAAGGACGACAGTTTAATGGGTCATGGCCAAAGACAGTTAATGTCACCGGGACAAGGTGGCCATCCAGATAAAATGCCAGATGAAAAGAGTATAAAAGATTTAGCTCTGAGAGAAAAACAGAATGAGAACCATCAAATAATCAAGGAAAACATTGACTTGAAAAATGAAATGGATAAACGACAGGAAATAGAAAGAGCAAGACAAGAAGAAATACGTAGAGTGAAAATGTATCAAGAGCAGAAAATGATTGAGGAAAGGAAAAAAATGGAAATGGCTAGAAAAGGTGAGGGCAGACAAGAGAGTCTACCAAGTAAGGCCCCTGGTACAAAACCCATCATTGAACATGGGCCAAGGAATTTAGTGCCCACTTCAAGGCATTTGGAAGAAGCCTCAAGGGATATAACTGTGAAACGTGAAAGTGGTGTAATGGATTCTAAAATGAAGGATCCACGTGACATGCATTCTAGAGATAGTAGTGTAAATAAGTACCCTGACGGTATAAAATCAGGCGAAGAAAAGTCCAAGACACCAGGGCCTGACAAGCACATTAAAATTGAACCATCACATAGAAATTCAGAAACCCCCAAACATAGGCCTGGTGGAAGTAGTTCTAAATCAGGAAGCCCATCTTCGTCTGTAAGCTCTAGTATTCCAGGGTCTCCATCTTTCAGTGGCTCCCCATTTGTGAATAGTTACCCTGCATATATGCAAGCATCTCAGTATATGCCAATTGACCCTTACAGGGGTCATAGTGTGAACCCTGCATTGATAAGTAACTACCCAGGCAGCCCATACATACACCCATCTCAGATGGGATTTAGGCCAGGTGGGCCAGAAGAGGACAAGGAAAAATCTAGTGCTCAGAAATGTTCCCTTCCCCCAAGTTCTAGTGATAGTGACCCTAAAAAGGGGGATTTAGGAAACCGTGGACCGTATTATGGAAGTATGCATAAAATTCATGAATTGACTGAAAAAGCCAGGCCAAGATCACGAAACTCCTCGCCTGGTCCGGTTAAATCATCTGAGTCGAATTCATCAGGGAGTTTTGATAAACATCGGGAGTTTGCAAATTCCCCACCTACCCAACGTCATGTGCATACTCATCATCATACCCATGTTCTCCAACCGGGTCCAGGCATGCAACCTGCACCCGGGCTTCAACCACAGGGCTTCTTTGACCCTTATAGTGGTAAGTATTTGTAGAGGCTGTATTTGTGTATGGAAGAAGACTGATATGGAGTTAATCTATTGAAAATATGGAGTTAATCTATTGACATAGTAGTATACATGTATATTATATTAGTATTTGGAATGCAAAGACAATGAGATAAGTGATGTGTTATTGTTGCATCAATCACAAGTGTATAGATTTATTCTTTGCTGATTTTGGCTATAAACAATTTTTGTAGAAGTATTAGAATCATATAATCAGTTATGCACTATGCTTACCCTTTACTCCATGAATATTTATACCAGAGAGAATGAGTCATTGACGTTATGGATATTAATTGGATGAATTTGTATAATCACATCATTAACAAGGGATTTTTTTATCCATGGCAGAAACTGTAGAAATACATCTAGGATTGTTTATAAGCAAACAGAGCAGACCATGATCAGATGGCCCCTACAGGAGTTGTCTGATCTGGGCCTACTCTGCAAAGATACCAAAATGTGTCTGTATGGAGTAAAGGGTTAAATCAGTATTCCGTTAGCATTTCTCAATTGCAAAATGGGTACACAGGTGGATCAGTACATTAGAAAGAACTGAAGCAGCATGAGTCCTCTGTAAAAGGCACTTTTGAACATTGTGGTAAATAGACCATTTGTTCCTTAGGAGCAAATGCTGTATTTATCACAATGGTTTTAAAACTCCTTTTTTGTAATAAATACTCCTTTTCAAATAGATTTATTCAAAGAGGTTGGGTCTGAAAATAGCCTATGAGGGAATGTGTCTAACAGTGTATCTATAAAAGAAATGGTTGTACTGAATCATGGTCTACACTGTTAACTAGTTTAACTTAGGTGCCTTCTGCAGCCAAAAGGTTCAACATTTTGATATTAAGCCTTGTTGTGTTATTACATTCCAGTTAAACTTGTGTTCTTCTACCTGTTGAACTTTTGTTTGAAACAATTTGTATCATTTCTTACCCGTTTAGTGTTTAACAAATGTTTCTATTGCCATTTTAACCTTTCCCTCACATAAACGTTTTTCTCGCCTTTGTAAGCAGAGTAGACACATATCTGATGGCTCCTATAGGAGCCGTCTGATCAGGGTCTGCTCTAGTTGCTTATGATATGATATAGATCTGATTCTGCAGTTTTTGCCTGAGCCAAAATGTTTATACATAAATATTTGAATAGCTCTGATCTAATAGTTCGACCACTAAGGGCCATTTTCAAAGATTATCATTTGAAAAATGCCCTTAGTGGTCGAAATATTAGATCAGAGCTATTCAAGTATTTATGTATTACCGGAATATTAATTCCCTTTTTGGAATATTATCTTCATTGCAAAAATGTTTATATACAATTATAAAAAAAAATGATGTAAATTCATAGATATTCATGATGTCAGTATTTCTCATATGAATATTCAGCAGGGAAATGGTTAAACAGGTAATCATTTACCTGATTCATTGTTGTAAGAAATACATTAAGAATGTTTATTAACTCATTCCCTGTTCTATGTTTATTTCAATTTTCAATACCTACATGAACAAAATAGTTATAATGAAACATGAAAGGGTAAACATTGGAGCTACATTAGAAAGTAAAGAAACTCATCTAATTCCATTAGCAAACAGAGCAAACCCTGATCAGACAGCTCCTATAGGAGCAGTCTGATCTGGGTCTTCTTTTGTTCGCAAATGCATGAAAAAGAGGTATATGAAGGAATGGGTTAACTGAATATTTATAATGGTATGTGAATAATTGTAAAGGACTTGGCTTAGGCAGACCCTGTATAGTTCCATAAGTAAACGCACATGCGTTTTACAGGAGTTGTCTGATCTGGGCCGACTCTGTTTACTAGGCTATTAAAAGGAGTCTCAATGAAAATAATTGGTTACTTAAGACATTAACCCTTTAGTTTATGAATATTCATGTAAAGAAATAATGACACCGTGAATATTAATTAGAGTAATAGCACATAGACACAGGAGTGTTTAGCCATAGCAGATATTGTAGAATGATATCTATATCAACCCTTTCCTCCATAAATATGCTTTTCTATGCCTTTGCAAACAGAGAAGACCCAGATCAGACGGCTCCTAGAGGAGCTGTCTGATCAGGGTCTGCTCTGTTTGCTTATGATATACTACAGATGTGATTCTACACTTTCTGCCATGGTCAAAACTTCCCATGTCCATGTGCCATTATAACAGCTAATCTAATTAATATTCATGAGTTCATTTTTTCTTACATGAATAAAGGAAAGGGTTAATAATATTATATCATAAGCAAACAGAGCAGACCCAGATCAGAGGGCTGCTTTAAAAGAGCAGACCCAGATCAGAGGGCTCCTTTAACAGAGCAGACCCAGATATGAGGGCTCCTTTAACAGAGCAGACCCAGATTAGAGGGAGCCCTGTACCTAAGGAATATTCATATCAGAAAAAATTACATTATGAATAATAATGTGTGAAATGTTTTTTAATGGCATGTATGAACAAGTGAATTTTGACCATGGCTGAAAATGTAGAGTCAGGTCTATGTTATTTCGAAAACAAGTAGAGCTGACCCTGATCAGACAGCTCCTTCAGGAACTATCCAGTCTACTCCATTTACAAATGGGTAAGAATGCAGCTCTGTCAAGTAAAGGCTTTAAAGTATGTTTTTTCTTACCTTTTCTTTTCAGAAAAATTATAATTACAGTGCCAAACAGTTTGGGTCCAATATCAAGGCAAAGTAATGACATCAGATGGGAACTTTTTGTGGATCTTATCTTGAATTCACACATCAATTAATTAATGATATGACATAATCTGTTTTATCTTAACCCTTTCCCTGTTCACTGTTCAGTGTAAATATAAGAAATAATAACATCATGTACACAGAACCTTTTGGCTCAGACAGAAGCAGTAGAGTCAGACCTATTTTACACCATAATCAAACAGGGCAGACCCTGATCAGACAGCTCCAACAGTTTGCAATGCGTTTATATGAAGGAAAGGGTTAAGCAATACTTAACTGCTTAATTTGTAATCTGCTTCAGTTCTCTTTGCATGCTTACTTAGAAATTGTAATCTGCAAAAATTGCCTGCCACAAATTTAAAAGTTGACATCTTTTTTAATGTACCATCAGAGGGTGAAACAGTTTGGATCCTGATGAGATGCCAAGTTACCTAGCATCTCATCTGGATCCAAACTGTTTGCACAGGTAATCACAAATTCACTGCTTGTGTACAACTACCTTATGTAAATGTCCAGAGCAACAGCTAAAGGTGCAGCATACACAAATACTAAAATAGGCATGTCTCCACCAAACCCTATGCCGTGACAAAATCTTTAGAATCATCTCAAAGAGCCGATTCTACAGAGTGGTCACAAAATAGGGTTTGGTGGAGAAATAAAGGAGTTATCCTTGAACATGTTCAAATTTACATATCTTTTCTGGACATGAATGTCTGTTATATGTTTTAGAGATGTCTTTGCAATCAGAGTAGAATCAGGTCCAATAGCTCGTGTAGGAGCCAGCTGATCAGGGTTTGCTCTCTCTCTCTCTCTGTACTTATGAAATGATATCAATCTGATTCTACAATTTTACAAAAATCTGTCTCCGTTTGCCATTACGTATTTAGGGCAGGTGGTTGCTTAAAGCAAGGTGAAAGTAAAACAGAACGCTCCTATAGGAGCGTTCTGTTTTACTTTCACCTTGCTTTAAGTAGCCACCAGCTTTTAACACAACATGCATGATGTAATTTAGTGACCATTATAGAGAGGTTTTACTGTATTACAATAATTAAATCGATATTCATGATATAATTATTTCTCACATGAATATTCATCAGGTAAAGGGTTTCTGGTATCCTAGTCACATGCAGTGTAAAACTGGAGATAATTTGCGAAACCCTTAACAGTAAATTCCTGTTCATTATTACATTACCAATGATTTTGATCACTGTGACACATGGAGTAACTCAACTTCTCATCAGAATCCAAATTGTTTGAAATTCAGATCACAATTTTGAAAAAGAAGTGAGAAACTATTTCAATAAAACATTGTAGCATATAGTTGTAGCATATAAGTTTCTGTTGACAACTTTGACTTAATTTGTAAACATTTAATACTTTCATTGGAAAGCAATGCTTGATACTTGGTGAGACATATCTAGAAACTTGCCATCTCATCAGGATTCAAATTGTTTGCCACTAGGTTTATAGTTTAACCCTTTCCTTCATACAAAAACTTTTTAACATATTTGCAAACGGAGAATACCCAGATCATACAGCTCCTGGAGTCATCTGATAAGGGTCTGCTCTGTTTGCTGTTTGAATAGTATAGATCTGACTCTACAATTTCTACCAAACACGCCTGTGTACATTTGCTAGGATTAAATTCAGCCATTAAATATTGATGATGTCGTTATTTCTTGCATGAATATTGAACAAGGAAAAGGTTAACCCTTTACTCCATGATGTCATTTCTTACATGAATATTAATGGAGTAAAGGGCTACTTAGACACATTGTCCTGCTTTGATTAACAATGGTTTAAAGGTCTGTCTTTGTCCATTGATTTTGCCTCGTTCTTTATGGCTGGTTGGAAATAATTGATGCCATTGTTTTGTATTGACAGTGAAAATCGAGTGAGTACAGTGTAACTTCTGGGTTTTTTCTGTCTGTGAAATATGGTTTTGTGTTGCCAGTGTAACACAGTATGCAGAAAGATATCTATCATTTTCTTTAGTTTCAAAATAGATTTGATTTGTTCTCAGTTTCTACAATGTAGTTTTTGTTCAGATGGTCTATAATAGTATTTTCTGGATTTAGACTGCACAAATATTACCTAGTATTTGATATCCTAACCCTCAATCCTTTCCTCATATAAACATCTTTTAACACCTTTGAAAACAGTATACATGTAGACCAAGATCAGACGGCTCCTACAGGAGTCATCTACAGGATCTGCTCTTTTATGAAATTATAAAAGATATGACTCTAACGTTTCTACCATTACTATAAAATCCTTTGTACTTATGCCATTATAAAAATTCAGTTAATAATTTCATACATGAATATTCATGAAGTAAAAGATAAATTGTTAATTGATAGCTATACCAGATTATATACCCTATTACTCTAAGTATTCTGACAGACAAACCTAGACAAATAGTGCAGAGCCAGATCAAACAGCCATTTGATCGTTGTCTACACTATTCACAACTTTTTCAGTCAAATTTAAAGTTATCAAACTGGTGAAGAATGGAACTCTTTATGTCCGAATACTTCGGGTATATACCCTAGTGAAATACTGCACAATGTTTCATCCAATACTTGTCAGCTATGGTAGTTTTCTTTTCTGATTGTTCAGGCTGTTCCTCTAGGGAAAACTCGATAGTAATAGCACTGGATTGATTGAGCACTTGTATAACCCATGGTGACAGCCGTTGTCCCATGTTCTGAGAATGTGTATAATTGCTGTGTGCATTTTTGCTGATATTCAGAGAATGCACAATCGTTATATAAATAGCAGGAATATTGTTATATGATGTAGAGAATTTGAAATAATTACTATGTATTTTCGAATTGAATAAAAAATTACTCTAGTGCAAATATGCGTGTGTCATGTTTTCTTTACTAGGTCATGCAATATTTGAACAATTTTAATCCTCGTCATACTAAAACAATGTACTCAAGAGTTTCATTTCGTTCAAGTGTTGAGAAACTACTGACCACGTGTCAAACAGTTTCTATCTTGATGAAAATCTCCTCTGAAACTGGAAGGTTCTCAGCTTTCATATTTGGCACATAGTATCATGTTTAGGTCCTCTACAAAATCTGTATAAATTATGCCCCTGTGGTCAAAATTGACCCCGCCCCAGGGGTGGCCAGTTTTCCATAGAAACATAGTGAAAACTTTGAAAATCTTCTCCTCTGAATCTGGAAGGTTCTCAGCTTTCATATTTGGCACATAGCATCATGTTCAGGTCCTCTACAAAAGTTACATAAATTATGCCCCTGGGGTCAAAATTGGCCCGCCCCAGAGGTGGCCAGTTTTCAATAGAAACATATAGTGAAAACTTTGAAAATCTTCTCCTCTGAAACTGGAAGGTTCTCAGCTTTCATATTTGGCACATTGTATCATGTTCAGGTCCTCTACAAAATTTGTATAAATCATGCCCCTTGGGTCAAAATTGACCCCGCCCCAGGGGTGGCCAGTTTTCTATAGAAACATATAGTGAACACTTTGAAAATCTTCTCTGTAACTGGAAGGTTCTCAGCTTTCATATTTGGCACATAGTATCATGTTTAGGTCCTCTACAAAATCTGTATAAATTATGCCCCTGTGGTCAAAATTGACCCCGCCCCAGGGGTGGCCAGTTTTCCATAGAAACATATAGTGAACATTTTGAAAATCTTCTCCTCTGAATCTGGAAGGTTCTCAGCTTTCATATTTGGCACATAGCATCATGTTCAGGTCCTCTACAAAAGTTACATAAATTATGCCCCTGGGGTCAAAATTGGCCCGCCCGAGAGGTGGCCAGTTTTCAATAGAAACATATAGTGAAAACTTTGAAAATCTTCTCCTCTGAAACTGGAAGGTTCTCAGCTTTCATATTTGGCACATTGTATCATGTTCAGGTCCTCTACAAAATTTGTATAAATTATGCCCCTTAGGTCAAAATTGACCCCGCCCCAGGGGTGGCCAGTTTTCTATAGAAACATATAGTGAACACTTTGAAAATCTTCTCTGTAACTGGAGGGTTCTCAGCTTTCATATTTGGCACATAGTATCATGTTTAGGTCCTCTACAAAATCTGTATAAATTATGCCCCTTGGGTCAAAATTGACCCCGCCCCAGGGGTGGCCAGTTTTCCATAGAAACATATAGTGAACATTTTGAAAATCTTCTCTGAATCTGGAAGATTCTCATCTTTCATATTTGACACATAGCATCATGTTCAGGTCCTCTACAAAAGTTACATAAATTATGCCCCTGGGGTCAAAATTGGCCCGCCCAGAGGTGGCCAGTTTTCAATAGAAACACATAGTGGAAACTTTGAAAATCTTCTCCTCTGAAACTGGAAGGTTATCAGCTTTCATATTTGGCACATAGTATCATGTTCAGGTCCTCTACAAAATTTGTATAAATTGTGCCCCTTGGGTCAAAATTGACCCCGCCCCAGGGGTGGCCAGTTTTCTATAGAAACATATAGTGAAAACTTTGAAAATCTCCTCTGAAAATGGAAGGTTCTCAGCTTTCATATTTGGCACATAGTATCATGTTTAGGTCCTCTACAAAATCTGTATAAATTATGCCCCTGTGGTCAAAATTGACCCCGCCCCAGGGATGGCCAGTTTTCCATAGAAACATATAGTGAACATTAACATTTTGAAAAGCTTCTCTGAATCTGGAAGGTTCTCAGCTTTCATATTTGGCACATAGCCATAGCCATATTTGGCACATAGGTTCAGGTCCTCTACAAAACTGATATAAATTATGCCCCTGTGGTTAAAATTGGCCCCGCCCCAGGGTGGCTCGTTTTCTATAGAAACATATAGTGAAAACTTTGAAAATCTTCTCCTCTGAATTTGGAAGGTTCTCAGCTTTCATATTTGGCACATAGTATCATGTTTAGGTCCTCTACAAAATCTGTATAAATTATGCCCCTTGGGTCAAAATTGACCCCGCCCCAGGGATGGCCAGTTTTCCATAGAAACATATAGTGAACATTAACATTTTGAAAAGCTTCTCCTCTGAATCTGAAAGGTTCTCAGCTTTCATATTTGGCACATAGCCATATTTGGCACATAGGTTCATGTTCAGGTCCTCTACAAATTTTATATAAATTATGCCTCAAGGGTCAAATTGGCCCCGCCCCAGGGGTGGCCAGTTTTCTATAGAAACATATAGTGAAAACTTTGAAAATCTTCTCCTCTGATTGTCTGGTGAACGATATCGGAGCCATCATGGCCCTCTTGTTAAACGGGATTGTTTATTAAGTGGTCGCTTCATAAGAATTTCACTGTACATGGATACGGATCCATACCATTGCCACACTCCAGTCATTCGATAACTGGGAGGATAAGGGCAAGACATGCAAATGTGACAGTTTAAATGGTGTGCATAAATATTTAAAACATCTAAATCACTGAATAATGACTTCTGTCAATCGCACCATTGAAATTGTCGTCGGCCATTAATGGCGTGCATTATGGGAATGTGACAAAGGCGAACTCCAGGTGTGAAGAGCTCTGTACGACAGCCGTACGTATAGACATAGCCGATTCACGAGAGATTTAAAACCCCGTCATTTCCATAATAATTGCTAACTATCACAACATATTGTCTGCCTATTGGTATGTATATTGTTAGATCTAGGATTCTGCTCATTTTCTTGAGTAAATAATGTTGATGTTAACATGGATCCTGGGAAGAAACCCGGGTGCATCTAGATTCCTCTATTAAATCTTCGCAGGAAGCAAGGCGCCATGGCATACATGAATATATTAAGTGCTTACCATACAAGTACAAGTGCTTGTCATAAGCGGATACGTTTTAGATAGGAGGCGTATTTAGAAACTCTGAGCAAGACATTTTTCTACAGTTCTCAGCTAAATCTATCATGCCACTACTCATTAGAATCGCCTCTAAGTGGCGATTTTAATGAGTAGCAACAAAATGAAGTTTGGATTGTGATAGGTCACTACGAATATTATCTACAGGTTTACATTATAATTGAAATTACGTATCATTTCAGGTTGCTTATTGGTCAGTTTCTTTCTTGAACCTTATATGTCATGCTGTTTAGGGGTTGGTTGACATCTGAGTTAGTGTTGAGGTATAGTTAGTGTAGAGAATAGATAGTGTACAGGTATATTGAGTGTGGAGGTGTAGTTAGTGTACACGTATAGTTAGTGTAGATGTATAGATAGTGTACGGGTATATTGAGTGTGGAGGTATAGTTGGTGTAGAGAATAGATAGTGTAGAGAATATATAGTGTACAGGTATATTGAGTGTGGAGGTATAGTTAGTGTAGAGAATAGTTAGTGTACGGGTATATTGAGTGTAGAGGTATAGTTAGTGTACAAGTATAGTTAGTGTAGAGAATAGATAGTGTACAGGTATATTGAGTGTGGAGGTATAGTTAGTGTACAAGTATAGTTGGTGTACATGTATAGTTAGTGTAGAGCTAGAGTAAGTGTAGAGGTAGAGTTAGTATAGAGGTATGGTTAGTGTAGAGGTAAAGTTAGTGCACAGGTAGAGTTAGGGTACAGATGGAGTTAGTGTACAGCACAGGTATGTACATGTATAGTTAGTATACAGGTATAATTAGTGTACATGTATCAGTTGGTGTACAGGTTTAGTAAGTGTACAGGTAGAGTTAGTGCACAGGTAGAGTTAGTGTACAGGTAGAGTTAGTGTACAGGTATAGCTAGAGGTATAGTTGGTGTAGAGGTATAGTTAATGTACAGGTATAGCTAGAGGTATAGTTAGTGTACAGGCATAGTTAGTGCACAGGTAGAGTTAGTGTACATGTGTAGTTAGTGTACAGGTATAGCTAGAGATATAGTTGGTGTACAGGTAGAGTTAGTGTACATGTATAGTTAATGTACAGGTATAGCTAGAGGTATAGTTGGTGTAGAGGTATAGTTGGTGTAGAGGTATAGTTAGTGTACAGGCATAGTTAGTGCACAGGTAGAGTTAGTGTACAGGTATAGTTAATGTACAGGTATAGCTAGAGGTATAGTTGGTGTAGAGGTATAGTTAGTGTACAGGCAGAGTTAGTGTACAGGTATAGTTAATGTACAGGTATAGCTAGAGGTATAGTTGGTGTACAGGTATAGTTAGTGTACAGGTATAGTTGGTGTACAGGTATAGTTAGTGTACAGGTATAGTTGGTGTACAGGTATAGTTGGTGTACAGGTAGAGTTAGTGTACAGGTAGAGTTAATGTACAGGTATAGCTAGAGGTATAGTTGGTGTACAGGTATAGTTGGTGTACAGGTATAGTTGGTGTACAGGTAGAGTTGGTGTACAGGTAGAGTTAGTGTACAGGTATAGTTAATGTACAGGTATAGCTAGAGGTATAGTTGGTGTACAGGTATAGTTGTGTACAGGTATAGTTAATGTACAGGTATAGCTAGAGGTATAGTTGGTGTACAGGTATAGTTGGTGTACAGGTATAGTTGGTGTACAGGTATAGTTGTTGTACAGGTATAGCTGGTGTACATGTATAGTTTGTGTACAGGTATAGTTGGTGTACAGGTATAATTGGTGTACAGGTATAGCTGGTGTACAGGTATAGTTGGTGTACAGGTATAGCTGGTGTACAGGTATAGCTGGTGTACAGGTATAGTTGGTGTACAGGTATAGTTATCACAGCACCACTTATCGGAGTTGCAGACCTATTCAGTAGACAACACGGCTAAACCGCCACCGTGTGCTTTATCATGTAAAGGGATGCACGACTAGTTTGGACAATTTGCACGCGGACCACTTGCAGAAAAAAACAACGGTTTAACGCCAGCATTCAGGCTTGATTTCCCAGTCATTAATTTGTCGATAGAAAATAGGGTAGAGCTATATGCTGAAAAATGAAGAGACTGTGAAGTACATTTCTCTTTAAAATAGAAAGTTGACATTACACCCAAGACAATTCCCTGCCATGCTTGCTTAGTCCCTTTGTTCAAAAAGAGGGACAAAAGTTGGGAATCCAGTAAAACACTGTGTGGGACGATTTGTGCATAGGACCCATGACTCCTTCCAAAGTAGATCCAGATCAGACGGATCATGGGGTGATGAGTCTGCTCTGTTTGCTTGTAGAATACCATGGGTCAGATTATTTGTAAAAGCACTGTACATGTATCCACTTGGTGTATATTCATCATCCACAGATACAGGACACAGTGTAGATCCAGACCACATATTGTAGCTAATGGAGAAGATTCTAAGAGAATTTTGTCTGAAAAAAATGAAACAATCGGTGCAGACGCTGCACATTTTGCTTTATCAACTAGTAATATTGTTTTATGTTCATAAAAACGTACTTTAACGCATTTGCAAACAGTGTAGACCGAGATCGGACGGTTCCTGTAGAATACGTCTGATCATGGTCTGGTATGTTTGCTTATTGAATTACAGATATCTTTTTCTACATATTCTGTCATAGTTAAAAGCTCACATGTTCACATTAAAGTTCAGCCAATACACATTTATGATATCATTATTTCTGTCACGAATGCATTTGGTAATGGATAATCATTTCCCTCATATAAACGCCCTTTCGCGCCAAAATCAAACAAAATAGACCCAGATCAGTCTTATTTGCATATGAAATTGTAATCGATCAACCACTACCCAAAACTTATATGTACATAATTTTTATGCCATTATGAAAAATCCAATTATAAATACCCATGATGTGTTTATTCAACAGGGAGTGGGTTAAAGGGTTACTAGGTACACGTGAGTTAGTCCAGAGCCAGATCGCTATGCAGTTTTTGTTTTTGCATTGTTTATTTTCCACAATACACATAATTAATAATCATGAAGGAAACACATTATCTTTCACTGTGCAGTCAATTAATGGAAACAATTAAACCTTGTTGCCTGGCCTATTGTTCATTGGATATCCCCTGTCTGCCACCAGGAAAGTCTCCATTAATTTCATAATGCACTCAACAATGTGTTGAGGTCAGAGTGGTCATCTGTCCCTAATGACCGACAGACAATTAATTTAGACGATTAATCCCTTGTAAGGTACATTTGCACTTTCCTACGTGAATGATAATGATAGTAACACTTTGAGAGTGGCAAGCAGCATAGACACTAGTCATATGTACTTCTGTTCTAGTGATTTGAGCCATTTGACCTGCACACAGAATGCTCCGGTGAAGTTGATTCTCGATCTACATGTATTTAATTCGCCAGAGTTTGAATGAAACCCGTGCTTCTGTTGAGACTCAACTCAAATATCAAATATCCTAATGGTCAGATTGTGAGGAACACTCAAAATCTCACCAATCAAATTATCCAGAACGAAACCAAAATCAACTAGGACATGTCAGGCTGATCAAGACCTACACTGTCAATAGGATAGTTAAGGACATGTCAGACTGGTCATGACCTACACTGTTATTGGGAGACCTAAGGACATGTCAGACTGGTCATGACCTACACGGTCAGTCATTGGGGTACTTAAGGACATGTCAGTCTGGTCAGGACCTACACGGTCAGTCATTGGGGTACTTAAGGACATGCCAGTCTGGTCAGGACCTACACGGTCAGTCATTGGGGTACTTAAGGACATGTCAGTCTGTTCAGGATCTACACTGTTATTGGGAGACCTAAGGAAATGCCAGTCTGGTCAGGACCTACACTGTCTGTTATTGGGAGATCTAAGGGCATGCCAGTCTGGTCAGGACCTAGACGGTCAGTCATTGGGGTACTTAAGGACATGCCAGTCTGGTCAGGACCTACACAGTCAGTCATTGGGGTACTTAAAGGTCAAGTAAACAGGCAGGACACTTTTTCGTAAATATTTGACAAATGAGTAACTTGTACGACGTATTTTCGAAAACACAAACAATTTCAGTCATATCGCACATAGCAGCTGTCATATATCACCGACAAGCAAGGTTTTACGCAAGCGTAAAATGGCTGCGTAACATGTATTTAAGCAGGATAGAAGAAAAAGAGGGAGCACTTTTAGTACTTTTAATTAACAGATACATTGGGAAAGCATGACTGTAATGTATGAATTAATAGCAGAAACGAGGGGATGTTTTAATGAGCCATGATGCATAATGCCTGTGTATGACACCAATAATACACATTACGTCACAGATCAATGTTATTCATTTGCTGAAACACACTGACGTAGAAACCATTATCACATTAAGTGATATTCACAAGGCATACAAACCCCATACATACAGTCTACATGAAATTATTCGAATAGGTCGACTCAATGCCCATTAACCTTTTCACTTACATTGTCCCCAAATTAAGAACAGGTTAATATAAGATATACATTTAAATTGCTTAAATTCATGCACAATGGTGAAATATGCAAAACGGTCAACAAAACCACGAGTAAAAGGTCTCAGCTAAATAACTTTAACAAAGCCAAAATACAAACAAAGGACTTATATTTGTATGTACAAAATGGTTTTAAACAAAAGCACGTATACTAAGGGTGCTAAGAAAATATGAGAGAAAAAAAATAATTAAGCTTCCATCGAGGATCGAACCCCGACCTCACAATCCCTAGTCTATCGTTATAACCCTTAGACCACGCTGACAGCTGTGATTAGTAATGTGATTTTAATCAGTTATACCTAATTCACTAGCATTTTCACTGAAACTGGACCATGGCAGAAAAGAAAGAAAAAACACCGACAAAAATATGCTGAGAAAAATATATGAATGAAAATAAATAAAATAAATGAATATATATAAATAAAAACTTGTCTAACTGTAAACCATAGTTATTAAAAAGATTGGCTTTTATTGAAACACAGGACCGCAGAAACGCATGGTCAAAATTCAAAGCCGTATAAGTTTGGGCTGCTTTCGCAGCCCAATAAGTAAGCACCGGCTGATTTTGTTCGCTCGCTTACCTCCCTTGTGATGACGTCACTTGTGATGTTCGCGATAAATGTCGAACTCGATATCGTATAGGAAAGAATCGCACGGAATGTACTTCTGCTTCGTTTTGAGTGGTAAAAGGTCCTACACTGTCAGTTATTTGCATACCAAAGGGCATGCCAGTCTGGTCAGGACCTACACTGTTATTGGCATACAAAAGGACATGCCAGTCTGGTCAGGACCTACACTGTTATTGGGAGACCTAAGGACATGCCAGTCTGGTCAGGACCTACACTGTCATTAGGAGACCTAAGGACATGCCAGTCTGGTCAGGAGCTACACTGTTATTGGCATACCAAAGGACATGCCAGTCTGGTCAGGACCTACACTGTTATTGGGAGACCTAAGGACATGCCAGTCTGGTCAGGACCTACACTGTTATTGGGAGACCTACGGACATGCCAGTCTGGTCAGGACCTACACTGTTATTGGGAGACCTAAGGACATGCCAGTCTGGTCAGGACATACACTGTTATTGGGAGACCTAAGGACATGCCAGTCTGGTCAGGACCTACACTGTTATTAGGAGACCTAAGGACATGCCAGTCTGGTCAGGACCTACACTGTTATTGGCATACCAAAGGACATGCCAGTCTGGTCAGGACCTACCACTGTTATTGGGAGACCTAAGGACATGCCAGTCTGGTCAGGACCTACACTGTCATTAGGAGACCAAAGGATATGCCAGTCTGGTCAGGACCTACACTGTCTGTTATTGGGAGACCTAAGGACATGCCAGTCTGGTCAGGACCTACACTTCCTGTTTATATGAACGTTAACCCTTTCCCAAATGAACATGTAGGTTTAATTGATCACTTCATGCATATTCATTAACTTATTTGTTATAATGTAACATTTTCAAAAGAAATGTTGGCCTAGACAGAAACTGTAGGATCAGATCTACATAATTCCGTAAGCAACCAGATTATACACTGATCATATAGCTGCTTAAGGAGTGGTCTGGTCTGGTCTGGGTCTACTCTGTTTGCAAAGGCGGTGAAAGGCGTTGCTTTGACGGAAAGGATAAAAGCTCCTATCAGATGTATAGTTTCCTACACGCTGACTCAGTGGTATATATGGGTTTTCAAGGTTTGCAAACGCCTGAAGTAAACCTTCAACTCTTACTGTCTACATAATTTTTAGCTCACCAGAGCACAAAGTGCTCAGGGTGAGCTTTTGTGATCGCCTGATGTCCGTCGTCCGTCGGCGTGCGTCGTGCGTCGTGTGTCGTGCGTCGTTCGTCGTCAACAATTTGAACCTTTAAAGTTCTTCTCCTCTGAATCTACAGGGGTCTCAGCTTTCATCTTTGGCACATAGCATCATATGTAGGTTCTCTACAAAAGTTATATAAATTATACCCCTGGGGTCAAAATTGGCCCTGCCCCAGGGGTTTTCAGTTTTCAATAGAAACATATAGTGAAAACTTTGAACACCATCTCTTCTAAAACTAGAAGGTCCTCAGCTTTCATATTTGGCACATAGCTTCAACTTCAGGACTTCTACAAAAGTTATATAAATTATGCCCCTAGGGTCAAAATTGGTCCCACCCCAGGGATTGCCAGTTTTTTTGTAGCTGACTGCTTAAACAGCCTATGGGATCACTAGTTATGCATAGGAAAAACATTAAAAATATTCTTGTCAGAAACTACATGTCCCAGAGCTTAGATATTTGGTGTATAGATTTACTTAGCATACCTTTATGAGTTTTATAAGTATCATAGTTCTGGGGTTAAAATAGGCCCTGCCCTGTGTGTATAGACTTCTTTACATCAGAAACTACAGTCTAAAGGTTTCTCCTTAATATCAGCCTTAGCTGAGACCAGCCAGTGTGAGTTCTTATATAATCACCCTTAGCCTGATCAGTAGAGTAGAAATTGTGTTTAGACAAATAACACACACTCATTTAAGATTGAGAAAACTGTGGATAATTCTCAAAATGCAGAACACTCTTAAAGTTTTTTTCATACCTATGCCCTGCATTAAGCTACCAGCTATCAATATAGAGCGTATCTGTTTTGAATTTCAGATTAACTCTTTGCATGCTGGGTAATTTTGTCATCTGCTAAATTGTTGTCTGCAGCATATTCACAAGTTATCCTAACTACACACTTTCTTTCTAAGTTTTTCAGAAGTTCAGTCTCATTGACAAACAGTTTGGATATCAGATCAGGCACCACATATGTTGGCCCTGATCTGGATCCAAACTGTTTGCATAGGTCATTAGTGGTGGGAGAATCCCACTACACACTTTCTTTCTAAGTTTTTCAGAAGTTCAGTCTCATTTACAAACAATTTGGATATTAGATCAGGCCCCACATTATGTGGGGCCTGATATGGATCCAAACTGTTTGCATAGGTCATTAGTGGTGGGAGAATCCGCCTCTAGCATCCAAAGAATTAATACAAGTTCCAGTGGTCTATGCTCTATCCATTCTTTCACTACATTCTTTTAGCATCATGTTCAGGTCCTCTACAAAAGTTATATAAAGTGTGTCCCTGGGGTGAAAATTTGCACCGCCCCTGGGGTGTTAAGTTTTCAATAGAAACATATAGTGAAAACTTTGAAAATCTTCTCCGCTTATTGTCTGGTGAGCGATGTCAGGGCCATTCTGGCCCTCTTGTTGAGATTTATTCTATCCGATGTATATCATTCTATTCTTTAAGTCTAAACCGAATAGAACTGGACATATGGGGTGCAGTCTGCGCAAAATGGTGCTACATTAACCCTTATTCTGCTGACAAAACAAAACAGTGCGTTACAATATGTTGCAACTTTTACTTACTCAAGATTCCTTCAATCTTTTGAAAAACTATAACCAAGTACCAAACAGCTTGGATCCCGATGAGATGAGATTTACTCAACGTGTCATCTGGATCCATGCTGTTTGCAAAAGCAAGTTAGACCACGCTTGGTAGAAAAAGGGTAAAATGCAAGCTGTGATCTGTGGGAAGATCATGCTTGAATCTATTCGTGTCATTTAAATAAGCCACATGAGACAATGGCACGCCACATATAGCTTTTCTACTAGGCGGAAAACCACGCAGAGCACTTCAGTAGTTTGCGACTATCTTCCTGTTACTATACCCTTACAGTGTGGTAAACCTGCAGGTCTGCTCAACATATCCGACCTGCTGCAAATGTTACTTAACCCTTTCCCTGTTGAATATTCATGTCAGAAATAATGGTAGCTTAAATATCTATTACCTCAATATGTACAAAAATGGTATTGGTAGAAACTAAATAGAGCCAGATCTATAATTATTTCATAAGCAAACAGAGCACACCGTCGGCAGTCATTTTTTACAACGGGGTTAAGGGTTAAGCATTTACAGGTCTCATTCCCTAACATAAAGGAATCCGGAAAATATTGACGAACATTATTTGTTTTCATTGACTTTAACCCTATTCATGTAAGAAATAATGACACCATGGATACTAATGAGTTTAGTTTTATGACACACGAACACGGGACTATTTGGCCATGACAGAAACTGAATAATCATATCGATACTAGTGCATATGCAAACAGACGGCGATACGAATCTACTCTGCTTGCAAAGGCGTATACATTTATGGAGTAAAAGATTAACCTCTCGTCTCATATAGAGGCCTTTTGGCGTCATTAGCAAACAGTGCGTCCTGATCAGACGTCTCATGTGGTGATCTTGGTCTGGTGTCTTTGCTTATAGAATATATAAGATCTGATTCTATGGAGTTTGTCAAAGCAATGTATATGCTTGTTTTATATACATGTAGCAGTAGTAATAGCATCATAATAATGAATATTCATTAGGTAAAGGGTCACGTGGAGGTACATTGATCGCACGGTTCCCCTTATTCAGACTTAACTCTTTACTTGATGAACACGTCTAACACACATTCCCTAATACTGACGCATTTGAACGCCTCTGTAAAAGTCATTTTGGAACCATTGTGGTAAATAGGGCATTTGCTCCATGCTTTATTTATCCATGCTTTAAGAATGCTTTATTTATCACAATGGTTTCAAAATTACACAGATAAATAGTAAATGTTTTCTTTTCGGTAGCAGTCTAGTAAATGCTCTTTTTCGGTAGATTTATTCAAAGGGGTTGTGTCAAAAATAGTCTAAGAGGGAATGGACTAAATGGAATTGCAAACTATCAGACCCAAATCAGACGGCTTCTGTTTTCTATCTCCATATTTTGTTTAGAAACAATCACACCAGCAAACAATTCTGATCTTCGTCAGACACGTAGTATCTCGGCGTCTCATCCGGATCAAACTGATTACAAAGATTAGTACAGCACTATCACTTGTAGGGCAGGCGGATTATCAGTAATCACACTAGGATCCTACATCAATAAACACACTAGGATCCTACATCAATAAACACAATAGACCTGCACTTAAGCACTCTCACTATGGTGATGTCACAAAGCCGATTAGTTGTTTTGTCTTTAATCTTTTACTACATAACTATGCAGTAAATTCTCGATCGCTCGAAATCTCAAACAAGTATTTTTACTGGTCTGAAGCACAAGTGGCAGCTCAACGCAGGGTGAACGTCATATAGAAAGCTCCTAGACATATAATAAGCTCCTCTAGGAGCTTTCTGTATGACTTTAACCATGCATTAAGCAGTCACCTGTCTAAAAAGTTCTCAATTCTTCTAAATACAAATTCGAATAAATGACATGGTAATATTTGACCATAGCAAAAAGTGTAGAATCATATTTCTGTAAATGCATAAGCAAACAGAACAGACTCTGATCAGATGGCTCCTATAAGAGCCGTCTCATCTTGGTCCACTGCTTTTGCAAAGGCGTATTTATGGTGAAACGGGTTAAGGTATAATGTGCAATGCAGATGTGATTCTGGCCAAACATTATTGCGTTCATGTACCATTATAAATTAAGTCTAATCAATATTCATGGTGTCATTATTTCTTATGGATGTATATTAATAAAGTAAAGGATTAAATGGTCACCCTTATATCAATACCAGACGAATCAATTTTAGAGATAAAAAGTAGGCGTCGAAAGATATATTATCACAAAACGAAATACTTTTAAAACTGTTTTCTCCTGCTGCCATTAAAGAGATTAGTTCATCGTTCAAGGTGAACATGCGTATTTATTAATTACAATATAACTAGAATAGTTGAGATGCTTTTCACCTAGTAATATGAACTCTTCCAATTCTACATCGATTTTGTGTTGATTGGATAATTGGCATTATACAAAATCTCTCTGTGTACCTCGGTGTTGTTTTTTTCATAAGATTGCCCATTCTCAGAATTTCAGCTCTAACCACAAGATCAATATAAACTTCAATCAAGAGAAAATGTGTTTAACCATTATTATGCTAAGCGCGACCTGATTCGCATTTGTAAACAGCTTTGATCCAGATGAGACATCGGGTTACTCGGCGTCTCATCTGGATCCAACCTGTTTGTCACTCGGTCAGTAGTTTCCAATCTCGAAAGTAGTCAAAATTGCACCAGACCCAAATTTGAGGAGATCTTTCCGCCATTGGGATAAAGGTTAACATTTTCATAAACCGATACAACACGGCTCACTTTGAAACGACGATAATACGCCCGAGGCTAGAAAAATTAGTGGACTGTCACCGTTACCGACAGGCGCAATACAGCTGCATACAGCACAGTATCAATCAGCACTGCAGATGGTAAAATTTTGTAAAATATCAATTACTCCATTTTGTTCTCCTGAAATAGCCCGTTGGGGATTTCAACAAAAGAACGATGGTTTGGTGAAGTGATGGCCGATGTTATGTGTAATATACATATATTACAGAGACAATGGGGACAATTAATTCGGAACACACACGGATATGTTAATCTAGGGATATTAATTCTTTACCTCATGAATATTCATGTAAGAAATAATGTCATCATGAATATTAACGAGCTAATGTTTTTATAATGGTATATGAACACAGATATATATGTTCATGGGCCAATCATGGCAGAAGCTATATAAGATCTACAGTAACACTTCGCTAATCCGAACAATTTAAATAAGTATCCTATCGGTATTTACACAGGTGGCAGCTTAATGCAGGGTGAAGGTCACGCAGAAGCTCAAACGGGAGCTCTTTGTTTGACGTTTGCCCTACATCAGCCCTTTACTCCATGAATATACATGTATATAAATGTAAGACAAACAGAAATAATTTATATATACTAATGTACGAGATGCAGACATCATGGCTATTAATTAGCGAGGTTTGGCCATGGCAGGATCGTAGAGTCACATCTATAGTATTTCATAATCTAACAGAGCAAAGCCTGATCAGACGGCTTCTATCGGAGCTGGGTCAACTATGTTTGCAATGGCACAGTAAGGAGTAGTTATGGAGTATAGGGTTTAACATTCATCTTCCTAAACGTTCTCTTCTTTAATAAAAGTTCGAGATAACTGTTTATTATATCATAAACAAACAGACTACAGACACTGACCAGACGGCTCCTATATATATAGGGGCTATCAGATCTGGGTCTGTCCTCTTTACAAACGCGTCAAAAGGTGGCTCTATCAGCTAATTGCAGAGGATCATATCTCTAACGTATACACGCAGACAAAGGCGGCTTTGATAAGCCGGGTCCTACAGGATCTCCCTGATCTTGGTCTACTCCGTATGTATTTAGGCGTAAATCTATTGGTCTACTCCGTATGTATTTAGGCGTTAATCTATTGGTCTACTCCGTATCTATTGGTCTACTCCGTATGTATTTAGGCGTTAATCTATTGGTCTACTCCGTATGTATTTAGGCGTTAATCTATTGGTCTACTCCGTATGTATTTAGGCGTTAATCTATTGGTCTACTCCGTATGTATTTAGGCGTTAATCTATTGGTCTACTCCGTATGTATTTAGGCGTTAATCTACTCCCTGTTGGATACTCACGTCACAACTAATGGCATAATGAATAGTTGTTAGGTGAACATTTTAATGTAAACTTTTCAAGGGTTTGTCTTGCTTTGACAAACAATGTAGAATCAGATAGATCTGTATACATGTAATGTCAAAAACAAACAGAGCAGACCCTGATCAGTTGGCTCCTATAGGATCTGGGTCTGAAAAGGCGTCTACCTGAGTATTAACCTGTGCCATTGCCCACCCACGTATCTATGTTCACAGATAGCATCACGAAAATCAGCTTCATCATTTATAGCCTTTAGTCCGCTATTCGCGACCTAATACGCATTTGCAAACAGCTTGGATCAAGATGAAACGCCGAGTACCTCGGCATCTCATCAGGACACACTCGGTTTGACACTCGGTCAACAGTTTCGCAAAAGCTTGATGAAATTGGAAGTACATGTATTCAAAATTCGACAAGGTCCAAATTTGAACCGACGTGGGTTTTTTTCACAACAGGGAAAGAAAATGTTAATGGGCAAAAAACAAGTGACTGCCAGTATCACTGTTTAATGAACGAGGTTACGTGAAGCAGAAAAACTCTGGCCTTAACACAGCCCACTGATGTTTAACTACACTGTTCTGTATTAACCATTTCCCTGTTAAATATTCATGTAAGAAATAATGATATCATGGATATTCATTAAGTGATTGTTTATAACTGCTAATGAACCAGAAAATTGTTGGCCATTTCAGAAACTGTAGACCAAGACCTATGTTATTCCATAAGCAAACGGAACAGACTCAACGCAGATTGCTCCTTTTGGAGCCGTCTTATCTGGGTCTACTCTGTTTGCAAAGGCATAGAGAGGCGTTTATTTGAGGAAGTGGATTAACCGTTATCCCGCCATAAATAACATAGGTCTACACAACTTCTGATCTGGGGCAAGTCTATTTACTTCCGTTTCATCCAAGCTTAAAGAC
Source organism: Azorinus chamasolen (assembly GCA_963576725.1). Classification (NCBI taxonomy): domain Eukaryota; kingdom Metazoa; phylum Mollusca; class Bivalvia; order Cardiida; family Solecurtidae; genus Azorinus; species Azorinus chamasolen. The sequence goes on from OY755239.1 coordinate 75,765,848, forward strand.
ATCTCGACCAAGTAGCAAATAGCTTGGATCTTGATGAGACCGGATTCAAGCTGTTTGCACGTGCAATTCAGGGCGTGCCTAGCGAAATAAGGGCTTATCTGATCTTTAGAAACGAGAGCATGTTAATTAAGTCTCATCTCAGTGAAGGAAGAGTAAGGAAATTAGCCCAGTTCATTGCTCTGTGCATTTGTTATTTGCCACTCATCCGTACGTAAGTACTGATCAGCCGCCCAGTTTGCTGTGTGTACATGTAACAACTGCACTTGCACAATATTAATTAAGTATATATGAAAGTTATGTTGAACTATTTTCATAATTGCCTACTTCAAATACTGTATATTTAGAGGTATGATTTGATTTTGAGATTGCATATGTCATAAAAGCAGCATAAAACACGGTAGTAGTTGTTGATCTGCTGTACAAATGCATGTCTGCTATACAGTTTAAGATCTCATCCCCTTTACCTTATGAATAGTCATGAAAGGAATAATGACATGTTGAATATTAAGTAGATTATGTTTTATTATGACATGTTGAATATTAAGTAGATTATGTTTTATTATGACATGTTGAATATTAAGTAGATTATGTTTTATTATGACATGTTGAATATTAAGTAGATTATGTTTTATTATGACATGTTGAATATTAAATAGATTATATTTTATTATGACATGTTAAATATTAAGTAGATTATGTTTTATTATGACATATGAACACACGCGTTTTTGGACATGACAGAAATTGTAGAATCAGCTTTATATTAGTCTAAGCAAATGGAACAGACCTTGGTCAGTTGACTCTTACAGGAGCTGTCTGATCTGGATCTACTCTGTTTGCAAAGACACTAATGCGTATCCATAGGGTAAAGGTTTACAAGTCAAATCCTACTGATATCGAAACTGATGGAGCAACTTTTTAAACAGTTTGGATCCTCATCAGACACAGAGTTACGATCTAGATCCAGGCCGTTCAAAGAAAAAAAGAACGAATTAGTGTTCTTTTCGTATAACTCTATAACACAAAAGTAAAATAAATCATGGCAACTTTCTATTGCGGCTTCTTTTCCTATCTCCTCCATCATGCTCCATCATGTTGGCCATATGTCGGTATGATACTTGAAACTATGCCAGGAGCTACAGCCTACCAATATCTGTTATTCGTTGTCTGTTCAGATAATTGCATTCCCGAAATGTGCCGAATTATTCAAAATATTCTCGGTTTATACGAGCGTCCATGCGAATCCAGATCATTCATAGAATTATGAGATAATTATGAATAGCTATTCATATCTGTATCGGATGTTAGTGCTTACACTTCACCCTTATCTTGCTGTGAAAAAGACAACGTTTGCTCAACTTTGCATCTGGTGCAGTTTTGACTGATACAATGAAGCTCTTTTTTGACTATTGACTGATACAATCAAACATTTGTTTGACTATTGACTGATACAATCAAGATTTTGTTTGACTATTGACTGATACAATAAAGCTTTTGTTTGACTATTTAGTGATACAATGAAGCTTTTGTTTGACTATTGACTGATACGATCAAGCGTTTGTTTGACTATTGACTGATACAATGAAGCTTTTGTTTGACTGTTGGCTGATACAATGAAGCTTTTGTTTGACTATTGACTGATATAATGAAGCTTTTGTTTGACTACTGACTGATACAATCAAGCTTTTGTTTGAATATTGACTGATTACAATGAAGCTTTTGTTTGACTATTGACAGATACAATCAAGCTTTTGTTTGACTACTGACTGATACAATCAAGCTTTTGTTTGACTATTGACTGATACAATCAAGCTTTTGCTTGGCTATTGACTGATACAATGACGCTTTTGTTTGACTATTTAGTGATACAATGAAGCTTTTGTTTGACTATTGACTGATACGATCAAGCTTTTGTTTGACTATTGACTGATACAATGAAGCTTTTGTTTGACTGTTGACTGATACAATGAAGCTTTTGTTTGCCTATTGACTGATATAATGAAGCTTTTGTTTGACTATTGACTGATACAATCAAGCGTGTGTTTGCTCAACTTTGCATCTGGTGCAGTTTTGACTGATACAATGAAGCTTTTGTTTGACTATTGACTGATACAATGAAGCTCTTTTTTGATTATTGACTGATACAATAAAACTTTTGTTTGACTATTGACTGATACAATCAAGTTTTTGTTTGACTATTGACTGATACAATAAAGCTTTTGTTTGACTATTTAGTGATACAATGAAGCTTTTGTTTGACTATTGACTGATACGATCAAGCTTTTGTTTGACTATTGACTGATACAATGAAGCTTTTGTTCGACTGTTGGCTGATACAATGAAGCTTTTGTTTGACTATTGACTGATAAAATGAAGCTTTTGTTTTCCTATTGACTGATATAATGAAGCTTTTGTTTGACTATTGACTGATACAATCAAGCTTTTGTTTGACTATTGACTGATTACAATGAAGCCTTTGTTTGACTATTGACAGATACAATCAAGCTTTTGTTTGACTACTGACTGATACAATCAAGCTTTTGTTTGACTATTGACTGATACAATCAAGCTTTTGCTTGGCTATTGACTGATACAATGACGCTTTTGTTTGACTACTGACTGATATAATCAAGCTTTTGTTTGCCTATTGATAGATAAGATCAAGCTTTTGTTTGACTATTGGCTGATACAATGAAGCTTTTGTTTGACTGTTGACTGATACAATGAAGCTTTTGTTTGCCTATTGACTGATATAATGAAGCTTTTGTTTGACTATTGACTGATACAATCAAGCGTGTGTTTGCTCAACTTTGCATCTGGTGCAGTTTTGACTGATACAATGAAGCTTTTGTTTGACTATTGACTGATACAATGAAGCTCTTTTTTGATTATTGACTGATACAATAAAACTTTTGTTTGACTATTGACTGATACAATCAAGTTTTTGTTTGACTATTGACTGATACAATAAAGCTTTTGTTTGACTATTTAGTGATACAATGAAGCTTTTGTTTGACTATTGACTGATACGATCAAGCTTTTGTTTGACTATTGACTGATACAATGAAGCTTTTGTTCGACTGTTGGCTGATACAATGAAGCTTTTGTTTGACTATTGACTGATAAAATGGAAGCTTTTGTTTTCCTATTGACTGATATAATGAAGCTTTTGTTTGACTATTGACTGATACAATCAAGCTTTTGTTTGACTATTGACTGATTACAATGAAGCCTTTGTTTGACTATTGACAGATACAATCAAGCTTTTGTTTGACTACTGACTGATACAATCAAGCTTTTGTTTGACTATTGACTGATACAATCAAGCTTTTGCTTGGCTATTGACTGATACAATGACGCTTTTGTTTGACTACTGACTGATATAATCAAGCTTTTGTTTGCCTATTGATAGATACAATGAAGCTTTTGTTTGACTATTGACTGATACAATGAAGCTTTTGTTTGACTATTGATTGATACAATGAAGCTTTTGTTTGACTATTGACTGATACAATCAAGCTAATTTTTCTTTACTATTGACTGATACAAATGAAGCTTTTGTTTGACTATTGACTGATACAATCAAGCTTTTGTTTGCCTATTGACTGATAAAAAAAAAAATCAAAAAAAAATCAATCTTTTGTTTGCCTATTGACTGATACAATCAAGCTTTTGTTTGACTATTGACTGATACAATGAAGCTCTTGTTTGACCTTTGTCTGATACAATCAAGCTTTTGTTTGACTATTGACTGATACAATCAAGCTTTTGCTTGGCTATTGACTGATACAATGAAGCTTTTGTTTGACTACTGACTGATATAATCAAGCTTTTGTTTGCCTATTGACAGATACAATGAATCTTTTGTTTGACTATTGACTGATACAATCAAGCTTTTTTTTTACTATTGACTGATACAAATGAAGCTTTTGTTTGACTATTGACTGATACAATCAAGCATTTTTGTTTGACTATTGACTGATACAATAAGCTTTTGTTTGACTATTGACAGATACAATGAAGCTTTTGTTTGACTATTGACTGATACAATGAAGCTTTTGTTTGACTACTGACTGACACAATGAAGCTTATGTTTGAAGCTTTTGTTTGACTACTGACTGATACAATGAAGCTTTTGTTTGACTATTGACTGACACAATGAAGCTTTTGTTTGACTATTGACTTATACAATCAAGCTTTTGTTTGACTATTGACTAATACAATGAAGCTTTTGTTTGACTATTGACTGATACAACCAAGTTTTTGTTTGACGATTGACTGATACAATCAAGCTTTTGTTTGACTATTGACTGATACAATGAAGCTTTTGTTTAACTATTGACTGATACAATCACGCTTTTGTTTGACTATTGACTGATACAATCAAGCTTTTGTTTGAATATTGACTGATACAATCAAGCTTTTGTTTGACTATTGACTAAGTGTAATACAGCTTTGATCCTGATGACACACCGTCTTCATCTGCATTCAAGAAGTTCGCAAATTCGAGTCAGATCGCGAATAGAAGCATTTTAATTTTAGTAAAATTTAAATTGTTCTGACCCAGACGAGACACAAAGAATCGGAATCTACGTGCAATTGAACAGGAGATGTTGTGCAGCATTTTAACACATTTACAAACAGAGTAGGGTTAAAGATTAAAGGTTGAGCATACAGTTGTGGATAGGACGTAGATAAAGATTATGAATGGATTCACTGTGTACCGAGATTAACATTTTACCTTATATCATATACAGACGAATCTCGCTACACAGAGACCATATAATGTATCGACATAGCAGTCTCTTAAAGGACATGTGGCTGCTTAATGCAGGACAATTGTAATGCAGCCTGTATCTAAACTCCAGAATTAGACTTCTTTCGAGTGGGCGTAATAGAGAGGCGTCACTGTATATACACAGTCATGCCCAGATCAACGGCCCAAATTTGCCAGACTATGGGATGTTAATCTCATTTACAAGTCCCAGCAAGTGAAGAGGCATTCACAGAGTGTTCCAGTGGAGACACTTAACCATTTACTCTATAAATACGCAGCCTTTTAACGCCTTTGCAAACAGAGTAGAAACAGATCAGTCGTTTGATCTGGGTCTGTAGTGTTTGCTAATATAATGATATCGATCTGATCCTATAGTTTAGGCCATGACAAATCATTATTGTGCGAATATGCCATTTTAAAACTTAAATCTAATTAATATTTATTTTATTATTTCTTACGCAAATAATCTTGGAGCAAAGTGTTACTTAAGTCAAGGCACGTTCATCTGTGATATACTGTAACATACTCCTTCAATGGTATATGTCTTGGTCTATAACCCCTATTTGATAAACACGCCTTAAACACATCTTTATAAACAGTGTTGACCCAGATCAGATTGTTTCTGTGTGATGAGGGTCTGATCTGTTTGCTAATGAGTATAATTTTTTATAGGCATGACTATACAGTTTGTATGAGTATATAGGTATGACTATACAGGGATGAGGGTCTGACCTGTTTGCCAATGAGTATATAGGCATGGCTATACAGGGATGAGGGTTTGACCTGTTTGCCAATGAGTATATAGGTATGACTATACAGGGATGAGGGTCTGACATGTTTGCCAATGAGTATATAGGCATGGCTATACAGGGATGAGGGTCTGACCTGTTTGCCAATGAGTATATAGGTATGACTATACAGTTTGTATAAGTATATAGGTATGGCTATACAGTTTGTATGAGTATATAGGTATGGCTATACAGTATATAGGTATGACTATACAGTTTGTATGAGTATATAGGTATGCCTATACAGTTTGTATGAGTATATAGGTATGACTATACAGTATATAGGTATGACTATACAGTTTGTATGAGTATATAGGTATGCCTATACAGTTTGTATGAGTATATAGGTATGACTATGCAGTTTCTGCTCAAGTCAAAATACCATGTCCTCATATACCATTATCATTCTACATGTATAAATTCAGCTAATAAATGTACATGTATATGAAGTCATTACCATTATATCAATTCAGCTAATAAATGTGCATCATGTCATCATCATTATATTAATTTAGCTAATAAATGTACATGAGGTCATTATCATTATATCAATTCAGCTAATAAGTGTACATGAGGTCATTATATAAATTCAGCTAATAAATGTACATGAAGTCATTATCATTATATAAATTCAGCTAATAAATGTACATGAAGTCATTATCATTATATAAATTCAGCTAATAAATGTAGATGAGGTCATTATTTCGTACACGAATGTTCATGAGGTAACAGGTTAACCAGTCGCTATAGAGCGGTTCTCCTGTACCCCTTATTTACCGGTATACAATACATATAGGCGGACCATATAGAGCGGTTCTCCTGTACCCCTTATTTACCGGTATACAATACATATAGGCTGACCATATAGAGCGGTTCTCCTGTACCCCTTATTTACCGGTATACAATACATATAGGCTGACCATATAGAGTGGTTCTCCTGTACCCCTTATTTACCGGTATACAATACATATAGGCTGACCATATAGAGCGGTTCTCCTGTACCCCTTATTTACCGGTATACAATACATATAGGCGGACCATATAGAGTGGTTCTCCTGTACCCCTTATTTACCGGTATACAATACATATAGGCGGACCATATAGAGCGGTTCTCCTGTACCCCTTATTTACCGGTATACAATACATATAGGCGGACCATATAGAGCGGTTCTCCTGTACCCCTTATTTACCGGTATACAATACATATAGGCTGACCACATTCTTCGCTTGTAGACTGGCTAATGTTAAAACTATGGTCAGGCACACTGCATCTACTCTAATTCCTATTAGGAATTAGCTCTAATTCCTAAACCTCAAATTCCACAGTTTTCTCTCCAAAAATATAACCAGAGTTTCGAACAGTTTGGATCCTGATGAGACGCCGAATTACTCGAATTACTCGGCGTCTCTAACTCGGCGTCTCATCTGGATCCAACTGGTTTGCCAAGGTATACACAACTGCCCCATAGTGTGGATTATGTAGCATATTGAGTATGCGTAGCTTTCGTGCAGTGTGAAACACATCACAACTTAACGCTTTCCTCCATAAATACGCCTTTCTAGCCTCTGTAAAAGTCACTGTTTGAAACCATTGTGATAAATAAAGCATTTTCTCCATGTGGAGCAAATGCTCATTTTTCATAATGGTTTCAAAAGTACACAATTCTAACATTTTTATTTTCTCTATGGTAAATGCTCCTTTTCGGTAGATTTATTCAAAAGATTGGGTCTAAAAATAAGTTAAATAACCTATGACGGAGTGGGTTAGACCAGTTACTCCCTTGGTTAATAAATGGGACACAGGCAAACAGTGTAGATCTGCTCTATTTGCTTAAGAAATAATATAGATATGATTTTCCTGTTTCTGTCTTGGTAAACAGAGGAGGCCCTGATCAGACTGCTCCTGTAACAGTCGTCTGATCTAGGTCTACCTCGTAACAGTCGTCTGATCTAGGTCTACCTTGTAACAGTCGTCTGATCTAGGTCTATCTTGTAACAGTCGTCTGATCTAGGTCTATCTTGCAACAGTCGTCTGATCTAGGTCTACCTTGTAACAGTCGTCTGATCTAGGTCTACCTTGTTCACAAAAGCGTCTCTATCAGATACGTGGTTTTCAAAACTATGGTTTATATCTAATATAAATACATCCTCACGTGCGAAAGGCTCATTCAATTAGTACGGCCGGCTCAGTCTAGTATTCTCCAGAGGGGAATATGGCGTCTCTTCTGGAATAAAACTGTTTGCAAAGGTTATTCCAGGTTCGCCAATGGCGTGCGTAAGTATAATAACGTTCAAACCGATCATTTAACCCTTTACCTCATAGATAGGTCTTGTCACGCCTTTACAAACAAAGTAGACCCAGACGGTTGCTGCAGGAGCCTTCTGATGAGATTCTGCTCTATTTGCTAATGGACTACCATACAGTCATGTAGATTTCTTACATGCATATTCGTGGAATACATGGTTAACCCCGATCCATTTGCTAAAAGTACTGACAAAGAATCCACTAACCTTGCACCTGACCAGCTGTCTGATCAGCTTCAACAGTGTTTGCCACACACGTCAGTAAATAAAAGAAGCTCTATTGGTTGGCAAACAGTGTTTTACACGATGATGGATCTACTTCTACACTGTTTTCAAGACCTTCGGCCTATAGTTGTTTTGTATAGCGAAGAAGAAATGTTTGATTGTACAACATAGCCCGCTGATCGGTGATTTAACCCTCAGCTAACTGAAATCAAAGCGCCGCAGGCGCTGTAGGCCTGGGCATAAGAAGGGTTGATGGTGTGTTCAAGAAGTTTTGGGGTTTGATTTTCCATGTAAACAATACAAAGTCCAATAACTCTGCAGAATATCATTGAACCGGAACAGGAATAATATATACACAACTAGGCATGGCACTGATCAATCATATGAAGTTTCAGGAAAATCCTACCAAAGAATTTGGAGAAACCGCAGAGACAAAATTTTCCATGTAGAAACATTCAAAGTCCCATAACTCGGCAGAAAATCATCGAGCCGGGACAGGAAAAAGATATGCACAACTAGGCATGGTGCTAATCAACATCTTGAGGTTTCATGTAAATATGACCAAACGTTTTCCAGAAACAGTGCGGACAACATTGTTCATGTAAAAAATCAAACTGGAACATGAATAAGATATGCACAACTAGGCATGGTGCTGATTAATCCTATAAAGTTTCGATATAAATCTGACCAAAGGTTTTGGAGAAACCGCGTGGACAAAGTAAAATCAGACTAACGGACGGACAGACGGACGTTCTAACATATGTACACTTGTTGGACAGTTCCTTTGGTTTAATTAACTAATTCTCTCCTACTGGCGCCTTTTTGAACAATTCTAAAATTCTACTTTTCTACAGTTATTGCTCCTTTTCGATAGATTAATTCAAAAATGCTGTCATGATGCTTGGCGATGCCCCTACATACAAGACACAGCTTCATACCTCAACATAACCAGTAGCAATCGTTGATGCTTGCCCCAGTCTAAGCATTTGTATACAGTTTTCATTAATCTGAGTAAGTTAAGCAAATGAGCATATTAACGGTTTTTTATTCATATTAACTATTTCGATTGACCAACCACTTCACACATTCGAATATATACAAAGGACTAATTTTATAAGGTATTAAACAAAACAAAATGAAGTTTAAAAGTAAAATAACTTTGATACACAACGAATTATTACTAACAGTCAAAAAGGGAGATAATCCTGTATATACAGAGATACATCAAATCGCTTACCAAGCGGTATACTTACTACAGGTTTTCTTGACTGAGGTTGTCTCTAAAAATAGTCTAGGGGGTGAGTTAAATGTACCCAACAGGGCCACAAAAGTACTCAACAATATCTACAAGACGAATACTGATGCAAGGCATTGGATCGCCGCGAAATTTGTGTACAAGGAAGGTTTTTAATAAGGAACTGTTTTGTTAAGACAATTGAAATACAACATTTCATTAAAAACTTAACGAGATATGTAGCCTCTAGAGTGTAATGACGTAGTGACCTAGTTTCGAACCCGTCATGATCCATATTTGAACTTGACCAAGATTGCATGTGGACAAACATTCTGATAAAATTTCAGTAAGATCTGATAACATTTGTAGCCACTTGAGTGTGAACAAGATTTTTCTATGATTTGACCTAGTGGCCTAGTTTATGACTGCAGGCGATTCATATTCGAACTTGACCTAGATTTCATCAGGGTCAATACACAAACCAATTTACAAGATCAAGTGCAAAATGTGGCCTCCAGAGTGTTTAGGATTTTGTAAGATTTGACCTAGTGACCTAGTTTTTGACCCGACATGACCAATATTCGAACTTGGCGTAGATTTCATGGAGACACATTCTGATAAAATTTCAGTAAGATCCAATAAGATTTGTAGCTTCTAGAGCATTAACATGATTTTTCTAAGATTTGACCTAGTGACCTTGTTTTTGAGCCCAGGTGACCCATATTCGAGATTGACCTAAATTTCATGCAGGGCAAAACACAAACCAATTTACTTAGAGATCAAGTGCAAAATGTGGTATCTCAACGGACAACAGACGAGGGACATCCAACGATCCTAAAAGCTCAGCATGAGCACGTCGTGCTCTGGTGAGCTAAAAAAATGAGGATAAATGAATATCCTACTCCCCTTCTCTAAAAAGGTGATAATAAAGAGACAAGGCTATAAAAATATAGTCATTTATTATGAAACAAATAACTATGTAAACAAGAAAAAATACTATGGCATGCTGATAAAGAACTCTGTTGCAAACTGTAACAAGTAAATACCTGGTAAAACTATTATGACATATGCATTGTTGGAAGTATCACATGAAACTTGACACAAATATCTAGGGCGGTCATTGATTGGTTCAGAGGCATATTGACGATACCAAAACGTAAGAGGATAAATATTTTATCCCGTCACTACAGCCGCTAGTGACGTAATAAAGGGGTAGCGTAATAAACCTAAGTTTATATGTACAGTAGAGGTTTATTTGTAAAGTAGGTGTAGGAATTTCTTCTTACAACAGGAACTATTTTTAATTTTTCTACAAATTTGTTTTACCAAAAATAACGTATAAGTTGAAAGAAAAAACACTTAATATGGATAATTATCATTAACTATCCCAGTAAAAACCCAAACCGTCATTAAACAAAAATAGAAAGGAAAAAGAGAGAAAGAAATTTTTTCGTCAGCGGTGAGAATCGAACCAGGGCTGACTGCACGATAGGCGACCGTGGTAACCACTACGCTATCAGGCCAGACATACTTCAAGGGAAATTTAAGATGTATATAAAGTTATCATGCTACTATATTGACGACTTTTATAAATAAAAAAAATAAAACGACTTTTTTAAATAAAAATAAATAAAACAATAAAACTTCATTAAAACATTTATCACTCTCATGATAATTTAATCAATAAACTCTTACAAGGTGATGGTCATAGACCTAAATATAGCCTGTTCAGTTCCATTAACGAGTGACGTTAGCCCTATCTAAAAATAGAAACCGAGACGACGGAATTCGATTTTGACCATGTAGAGCCTCCGGTAGAATAATAACCATGTCTGTTTGAATTAACATGATGTATGTATTACTTTTGTCGACATTTTTGGACAATAAACAATGGTCATTAAACAAAACTGTAATATTTCAAAATCTCTGAAGGGCATAATTTAGAACGAGAGCACCGCAAACAGGTGCACGACTACAGTTTTGACCCGGCTTCAATTCTGCGACTTTGACCCGGCTTCATTTATGTTTACAAAACTGTTTTTGGCATTTAATGTCGATACTTCGACGAAAAAGTGTCATAATTATTGTTATTATTGTACATTTGTTTGACAAATTTCTTTTTAAACATCGTATGAAGGTTTTTACATCACATATTTCACTACATCAATAATGCAGATAGAAACTATTCTCTGCCACGCTCTCATGTGCCAATTCATTTGGTTCATCTCACCGATGTACGCAGAATAGACTATGTAAAACTTGTCGCTACCCCTCCTACATGGGTAAATACTTTTGAACATTCCATTAGTGATCGCCGCTCATGCGGCGATCAATAAATGGAATGAATAGAATTTAGCGTTATCTATTACTCTCCATACATTTCCGTTCAATTCAACCAAGCTTTTCCGTAAGTAATCGGACATTTTCGTACAATTTCGCATTATATATGTGCACTATGCTGTGCGTAGAAATCTGTAGGTATGAAATAATGAATTTATATGCCAAACTCCCACTCATTGTTTTTTCACTCTTAAAATCGCATTTTTACCAAGTTTTATTAGTAAATGTTAACAAACTTTAAATGTTGAAGCCCAAACAAATTGGAACTTCACCGATCTATTTGCTTAAGCGTATTGGCATTTTGTGCAAGCGGTAAATCGCACTTTTACTCGGTTTTCTTCGGAAATGTTTGGGCAGGGGTTGAAATTATGGCATGACTACTATGGCCTTCGGCTTGGCAAGCCAACCCAGGCCAAAAATCATGTCTACTAACATTTTAATTTGCTGCACATTTTATTTAATTTACTTACTTCTGAATCGTTTGCGAAACTTTCAACCGAGTGTCTAACAGCTTGGATCCTGATGAGGCGCCGAGTGAGTCTGTGTCTCATTTAGGCGCCGAGTGAGTCTGTGTCTCATTTAGGCGCCGAGTGAGTCTGTGTCTCATTTAGGCGCCGAGTGACTCTGTGTCTCATTTGGACCCAAGCTGTTTGCAAATGCTAGTGAGGTGGAGTTTAGCAGGCGAGATGTTTACAAACAATCTGGGGCTATTGATTATCTGAGGCAATACTCACAGCAATTGCTTCTACCATCAACCGTGAGTATCCTGACAAGTGTCCTATCATACTGTTATCTCGTTGTAAATTTTTCTCCCAATTCCTCTTAAACAGGTTCAGAAATTCAAACTGTTTAAATCCGTGTATGAAACCGAATTACAATAGAACCTGTCTTAAGCGGTCATTAAAAAATGTATAATTATGGGTAAGTAAGACAGGTGGTAGCTTAATGCAGCCCTAAAGTAATGCAGAAAGCTCCTATAGGAGCGTTTCGAATTATTTTAGCCCTGCATTAAGCAACCACTTGTTTTTAAGACTCCTATGTTCAGTAAATGAATGTCCGTTTATAGCGTGTTCTACTATAATCAACGTTAAAGTGGCTCGAATTGTCTTTTGTTGTCACAAAGCAAAACTGTTCACAGCGTGTCATGTCTGGAAGATGAGACTTCTCTAGAATAAATCTTGTTAATTAACTAACAGTTGGTCTGCTACGGGCGGATGGCTGATCACGCGGCATAACTCGATGTCTCATCAGGATCCAAACTGTCTGACATCCTGATTGCATTTTGAGACAAACTGATTATAACTTGAATTTTGATAATGTAGTGCGTGAAAATCTCTGTAAGAGTAATTTACGTAGCAAGCTAATGGTTGATTATTAATTTATGATACGGTAAAACCTCTCTAAACGGGACAGTCAATTTAGTATAAATGTAGTCTGGGAGACAGGTGGCAGTATAATGCAGGGTGGAAGTCATGCAGAAAGCTTCTCTAGGACATTCACCCTGCATTAAACAACAGCATGCCTATAAGTATATAAATTCTCCTCTACTATATAGAATTGCGGTTTAGAGGGGTTTTACTGTACATGTTTATTGCAGCAAAGGAGACAACTACTTGAATACTAGTCATTGTAAGTAGCATATTAGCTAACACAACCAAACACAAGCTGACTGTGTAGACAAATACCTGCAAGTGTATATCTTGGTAAAAAATAAGATCTATAGAATTCAAGAAGTAAACAGCGCACACCCGGATCAGACGACTCCTACAGAGAACTGTCTGATCTGGGTTTACCCTGTTTGCAATGACGTTAAAATGTATATCTATGAGGCAAAGCATTAACGACAGGTGGTAGTAGTTTAATAGAGGATGAACGTGCTAGGAGATTTGTGTATAACCAACGTCCTGCAATAAGCAGCCTACCTGCTTTAACCTTTCTCCTCATATTAACTCTTTCTAATGCATAAGCAAACCGAGTAGACCCAGATAAGTCAGCTCCTGAAGCTCTGTTTTTTATGGAACTTTATATCTAGTCTTACAGTTTCCACCATGGTGAAGGAAATCCCTTTTCGATGTTTCATTCTATTGATTCTGTTCATGAATATTAATGAGGTGATACACTTGTGTCTTATTGTTATTAAAGCAGTCCAGGTTTATTAATTCAGTGGTGACTCTAGACAATTTCACTTCTTAAACATTATGCCATTGTAAGACATTTAATCATGTGTCTCAAAGAGGAGATTGTACATGCTTTTGCAAACAGAGTAGGCCCAGACCAGATGGATCCGGTAGGAGTTATCTGATCAAGGTCTTATCTGTTTGCTTATCGACTAATAAATATATGAATATGCAATTTGTGCTATTCCTTTGTTCTTTAAAACATTCCTGTTTTCTTTGGCCATTTAACCCCTTTCTCCATAAATGCGCCTTTCTACGCCTCTGTAATAACCACTTTTTGAAACCATTGTGATAAATAGAGCATTTACTCCTATAGGAGCAAATGCTCTATTTATCACAATGGTTTTAAACTACAAAATTCTAAATGTTTAATTTTCTCTAATAAATGCTCCTTTTGGGTAGATTCATTCAAAGAGGTTGGGTCTAAAATAGCCTATGGGTTAAACAATTCGATTAATGAATATTCATGAAGTCATGCATTCTTGTATGAATATTCATTTGGTAAAAGTTAATACGACACATTCTCAGCACATCTGTCATTACAGACAGAAATGTTTCCTGGGAACTATTTTGTCCTGGATTCTGTGAATAAACGCCCATTATTACTTGTCTGTCTCGAAGCTGTCTGTTCCTGTAATATGACTTTATGTATTTTTCTCTCTAGTAAATGAACGCTGTTCCTGTTTATATTTTCTCTCATTTTCTTTAACCCTTTACGTGATGAATATTCATGTCTGGAATAATGACATCATGAATATTAACCAGCTGATTTTTTTATGATGGTATACGCGTATAAACACCGGAAAGTTTGATCACGACCAAAGCCGTATAACACGGTCTATTTTATTTCATAAGCAAACAGAGCTGATCCTGATCAGACAGGAGCCTACTCTGTTTGAAAAGACATCAAAGGGCTTCTCTACCAGGAAAAGGGTTAATCAGTCAGATGACAATGGCGGACAATCTGGTCCCCATAGTTATATTAACTTCTCTTCTACCACAATAATCTTGCGTAGCCTATTACAAATCTGTTCTTGATCCGCCAGGTCAACGTGTGATATGGATCCACACTATTCCATACATGTGTAGTTTTCCTCCCAGATTAATAGACTGGTAGAGTTGGCAAAGAACCAAGGTTGTGTCTGTCCCTCCTTCACCAATGCAGACAGAATATGTCGTCTGCTTCAGAATAAATTGTCGTTTGCTGACAATGTGCACTGCAGACACACTTTACATGTTTTTGGATAAGTATCAATGTATCAATGACATGTAATGCCCGTATTCAACTAGAATACGACCTGTAGATATATACAACTCAGTTATTTATATTGTCGTATGCAAAGTATTTTAACCCTTTACTCAATAAAAACGCCTTTCTACACCTTTGCAAACAGAGGAGACCCAGGTCAGACGGATCCTATAGGAGCCGTCTGATCAGGGTCTGCTCTGTTTGCCAGTGAAATAATATAGACCTAAATCTACACTTTCTGCCATGGTCGAACATTCCTACGTTCACGTGCCACAATAAAACCTAATCTGTCATATTATTCATGACGTCATTATTTCTTACATGAATATTCATGCAGTCAAAGGGGTTACATGTTTCGCTGCAATGTATTGTCGTCTACTTCAAATCATATTTTTCGTTTGTAAGATAACAAGAAAATCATTTATGTGAAGCATCAAAAGGCGGGTATTACTGAATAATAATCAAACCTATTAGATCTATATATAATATTTAAATATGGGGTAAAGTAACAACCAACAATTTTTTAATTTTACTGCATACATGTTTCGATTTACATCTTCATCAGGACATAACAACTATAATATACTTAACGTCACGGAAGTGACGTCATATTTTTTTAAAATATAATATTTACGTAATGTCAAAAAATGTCTAAATGTTTTAAACTACTCATATGGCCTTAGTAACTTAATAAAATAAAATTCATCAGTTTCAACACAAAGGGCCCTTGAATCGGCAGCCATTCCAGTCGGGTGACCCTAGTTATACCCTTTCAGTCTCACTCTGGACCCCTTATCCCTTTTCAGGCTAAATATTCATGTAAGAAATAATGACATCATGAATTTATTATCCCACCTTTTATAATGGCATGAGCACACACATATTTAATTTCTAATCTGAACAATTTCTTAAGTTCACAGCTTATTGCAGGTCTAAAGTAATGCTGACAACTCCTGTAGGTTTTTAGACATGCTATTATTCATTTCATACTGTATATTATCCAATTCGAGATATCAAAGTTCAACTGTATGTCTAAATGAAAAGCCAAGGAGTATCTATATTATTTCATAAGTAAACAGAGAAGATTCAGAAGAAGCCATATATAAATGGCAATTGTGATATGATTGCAATGAATACGCAGAAATGAATCCAATAAAAAATAAGGACATATGTTGTTGTTAGATGTTAGCCTTCAGCCAGTTGCTGGCGGATGAATGATTATTTTTGCAAACACTTTGGGTCCAGATGATATGTTGAGTAACTCAGTTTCTTATCTTGTATAAATTAGCATTATATTTAAAGTGTGCAACAGACAAAAGAAATAAACATCTTAATAATATATCGAATTAATTCTGAACAGGTTCAAGTCAGTTTCTTTCTATGCACATATTAAACAAAAATGTTATTTATCTATACTATTTACTCTCCTATCGATACAAAGAATAAAGCCAAGTTCGATGATTGCGTGTGTTTTTTTTGCAATCAAAATGTTTTGATATACTTATCTTTTCAAAATGTTTTGATATTCTGTATGTATATTATGACGATGTACTATGTACAAGTCTTTAATAAATTATCTGTTCTGTTCTGTTCTGTTCTTATCAAGATTCAAACTGTTTGCCACCTTGCTTGCATATAGCGGGTGAAAAAAACAACTTTCAACCAAAAATGTGCATCCATAATTAAAATTAATCCGATCATACATGCCGTTAAATTGAGTGATACATCATCAAAGAAATAACCAATTAAATAATTAGTACAAACTGCCGCGGCTATAAACTAAAACATCTCTGATGACACTAGTGCAAACAGGTACCACCATTAACAGTAATTTGCTATTATAACATAATTCAAACAGCGATTGATTTTGTTTGTTTGATACTTATAAAGGTTATATTTTAATTACAATTAAACCATTATCTACTATCTATATCGTTGATTCTGTAAAATCTTTGACTAACAGTTTTACAAAATCATTAATATAATTACAAATTTAAGCAATTATCAACATTTGCAGCATTTTTAAGCAAACATCAAATACTTTATTCTCGTGGGTTTATTTTCGTCATATAGAGTGGAAACAGATGGGACTATTCAGGAATAACTAAGTGCAATAGTTGACATTTTGGAACTGTCAAATCTGACTGTATTTCTCTTCGCGTTCTTTATTTCAGGTCAATGGTCCGACAGAGAACATATTTTGCTTAAATAAAATTTGACGTCTGTTACTGATATATTCCACGTATTCCTTGGTCGTTTCGGTCCCAATCGTGGCCGAAACGACCAAGGCCGAAACGGATTGCGTCCGAAACGACCCGGGATCATTAATTTTGAGTCTACTCTAGGTTTACCCTGTTTGCAAAGATGTATCTATGAAGTAAAATGTTGTGCCTGGGTCTTAAATCATGCTCTAGCATAAAATATGTGTATATATTAATCAAAAACACTAATTATTACATATTATTAATAACCCGCAATTCTTCACTCAATTACACTCCTTTCGAGGGATTTACTGTGGCGAAAGGAGAAAGTAATCTGTTTTCCCTGTAAATGTCATCAATATATTAATGATGTGTTCATATATTCAGGCTTCTATCAGTATATTAATCATGCCAAATAAATTTAAAATATAAAAATTATGTACATATCATTTATAATAACTAATAAATAGCCGTTATTAATTTTTAATCCTGCTTTCGCCTCCTTTCGCCCAAAGTCATCCTTTCGTATTTTAGGCATACTCGGTTTCGCAACATCTTAGTCATTTCCTCGGTGATTATCCTTGATGATCTTGCCGTTGCGGTATATACATTTTGTATTAGCCCCGATCATAGGAGAAATCATTTTCTAACATTTTCATTTCCAAAATACATACAATTATACAGTGGAAACAAATATGTCGACCTGTTTCCAACTACATATAATTGTATTATTCCAGCCATACTGTTTTTACACTCATAAACCACAAATTACAATTCCACAATAGTTTCACAAGTCTTGATAAATCAGCCCTCCTACCAGTGAAATTCCACCGAATGCGTTCCATATAGACGCGAAAGCTAATGCTCCCACGCCAATGACAAGCTCAACCACTGTGGACCCTGATGCGATACTCAGCGTCTCATATGGATCCAAACTCGTTTCAAAGATTCGGCATTAGTTGCGAAAGACCTCGGATTGAATAAACCTATAAAAAGAAATAAACAGTTCAATTAATGGCTGTACAAAATGATACTCGGCGTCTGGTCTGGATCCAACCGCTTACACATGCCTAACAAATGCATGTTTACTGGTGTAACCGCTTACACGTGCCTACCAAATGCATGTTTACTGGTGTAGTATTAGGGAACTGCTGTTCTGCCCTAAGACAGAGCTGGAGCGATATTCCCAGGCGAAATGTGCCTTATTTAATTCATTATTCAGACAAGTTGGAAGAAAATTGCCTTTTCTTTATGCATTGAAAGTGAGATTGATTTGTGTTTAATCTTAACCCTGCCATTGACGAATCCGAGATCAACTTTGTAAATAGTATTGGCAAAGCTGAGAAGTCGGGTAACTCTGTGTATGAACTGGTTCCAAACTGTTTGACACTGGGTGTTTATATATAAATGGTTTGGAAGAAAGTGTAGTTTTAGGAATTGAAGCAGACAACACATTTTGCCAAGAGGTAATTCTTCAAGTGGACCATAGTGAGCTGTTTGTCCGCTAAATAAATGACGTCTGCTACAAGTTTGAAAAAACATTACTCTTCAAAAGCGTAGTCCGAGTATCAAATAGTTTTATCACGAGTTGCTCATTGTCTCATCCGCATCCAAACTGTTTCATCACGAGTTGCTCATTGTCTCATCAGGATCCAAACTGTTTCATCACGAGTTGCTCATTGTCTCATCCGCATCCAAACTGTTTTATCACGAGTTGCTCATTGTCTCATTCGGATCACAAGTTGCTCATTGTCCCATCCGCATCCAAACTGTTTTATCACGAGTTGCTCATTGTCTCATTCGGATCACGAGTTGCTCATTGTCTCATCAGGATCCAAACTGTTTTATCACGAGTTGCTCATTGTCTCATTCGGATCACGAGTTGCTCATTGTCCCATCCGCATCCAAACTGTTTTATCACGAGTTGCTCATTGTCTCATCCGGATCACGAGTTGCTCATTGTCCCATCCGCATCCAAACTGTTTTATCACGAGTTGCTCATTGTCTCATCCGCATCCAAACTATTTTATCACGAATTGCTCATTGTCTCATCCGGATCCAAAGTGTTTTATCACGAGTTGCTCATTGTCTCATCCGGATCCAAACTGTTTGCGCTGGTCGTCCCAAATTATTATGCATTAGTAGCAGCTAACCTGCTCAGAATTAACACATGTACTATATGAATATTCAAGTAAGAAGTAATGACATGAATATAATCAGTGTGTGTCTTAAATAACACATGCACACAGGAATATAATGTGTGTGTCTTAAATAACACATGCACACATGAATATAATCAGTGTGTGTCTTAAATAACACATGCACACATGGATATAATGTGTGTGTCTTAAATAACACATGCACACATGAATATAATCAGTGTGTGTCTTAAATAACACATGCACACATGAATGTAATGTGTGTGTCTTAAATAACACATACACACATGAATATAATCAGTGTGTGTCTTAAA